>CM053600.1:26487367-26502767 GCA_028646575.1 Pseudocheirus occidentalis
AATGCTTTTGAGATTCTTTTTCCATCTGGGAAATTCGACTTTTTAAGGCATTCTTCTCTTCATTGGCTTTCTGGGCCTCTTTTGCCATTTGAGATAATCTTTTTTTTAAAGTGTTGTTTTCTTCTGTCGGGTTGTTGACTCTCTTTTCATGATTTTCTTGCATCATTCTCATTTCTCTTCCCAATTTTTCCTCCACTTCTCTTATTTGGTTTTCAAAGTCCTTTTTCAGTTGATGCATAGCTTCTAGGCATTCTTCAATTGTCTTGGAAGCATTTGGTGTGGGAGTTCTGAGTTCTGGGCTCTCTTCCTCCTGTTCCATGCTGTGACCCTTTTTATCCATAAAAAAGGATTCTAGAGTTTTACTGGTGTTTTTATTTTGCTGCTTCTTCCTCATGTTGGCCAAGCAATTAATTGGTTTTTTTTTTTTGGTCTGTGAAACTCTGCTCCCAAGGGGAGAAGCTCTTCCAAATCACTGGGGTTTTCCCAGCTGCCGGAGCTATTAGGGGGGTTTTGCAAGACCCCCCCCAGCTTTGGCTTGCTGAATGTGCACCCCAGGACCACCACACAAGACCACAATCCAGATCCAGGCCACTCAATGCAAGAGCACTTGGCCCTGATCAATCAATTCAGCCCCCCTGCGGAGTCCGCAGGCCAGGGGCTCTGAAGAAGCCTGGTGGGGGCCGCAGCTGGTTCCAGCAGTTCCCTTCCCCCACTGCTTCCTTGCCCCAGGGGGCAGATTGGCTGAATTGCTTTACCAATCCCAAATTAATTTTCAAAGTTTCACTTTCACTAACCAGTGAGACTTTGAAGATTCCCTTAGGCAGGTGCTTTAGATTTTCTTTGAAGTAGAGACTTGGGAGGCTCACTCCTCCAGGCCACCCTGGGGCCTAGCCTGGCCATGGCTGCTCTTTTGGGCTGGCTGGGTCTCTGTTATGCTGCGGTGTGAGCTGCCTGTCTCCCTTCCCATTCCTCACGCCTTGGCAGATGTGGAGGTGCTGGAGACTGTAGATCTCTCCTGCAGACTGGCTCCAGTGCCCGCTCAGCTCAGCTCAGCCAGGCTACTTCCCACCAGGCCAGGTCTCGGCTTCAGGCTGTTCCAGCCTCCATTCCGGCTGCTGTGATGAGCGCTTGCTGCCGAGATGCCTTCAGCGAGATATATGTTCTCTGTACTTTTGTGTGAGTCTGAGAGTCCTAGGCTTTATCTGGGCTCATATTTTATGGGTGTTTAGGGTGGTGGTGTGGGAACTGCAGGATTTTGCTGCTTCTACGCTGCCATCTTGGCTCCGCCCTCGAGTTAGTCTGTTTTTAAGGTGTTATTTTCTTCAGTCAGGTTGTTGACTCTTTTTTCATGATTTTCTTACATCATTCTCCTTTCTCTTCCTAATTTTTCCTCCACTTCTCTTATTTGGTTTTCAAAATCCTTCTTAAGCTCCTCTGTGGCCTGTAAGCAATTTATAGTTTTCTTGGAAGCTTTTGGGGTGGGAGTTCTGACTGTGTTATCTTCCTTTTGTTCCTTGCTTTGATCCTTTTTGTTCCCAAAAAAGGAATCTAAAGTTGGATTGTTGTGCTTGCTTGGCTTCCTTTGTCTGCTCATGTTGCCAGTCAATTGCTTGACTTTTTAGCTCTGTGCTGCAGGAGAACTGTGGTTCCAGAGCAGAGAGCTTTGTCCCAAATCTCTGGGATTTTTGCAGATGCCAGAGCTATTAGGAGGCTGCAGTCTCTACAGCCCCCACCAGCTTTGGCTCACTGAACACATCTTAGGACCACCACCCAAGACCGTGATCCTGATCCAGGCAGGTTAAGGCAAGAGCACTTAGCCTCTGAATGGTAGCTTGGCTCCCTTGCAATCTGCAGGTCAGGACCTCTGAAGCAACCACATGGAGGCAGCTGCATGGCTGCCACTTCCACCACTTTTGGCTCTGGAGGAAAAGGGCCAAACCTATTCCTCTGTCCTCCCTAAGTTCAGCCAAATTCCACTGACCTTTCACTTTGTCTTTGGCATTTAAGGGTTGATAATTTTGGAAACTGCCACAGCTGCTGTTGATCCACTCTCCTTAATGCTCTAGACATGGCTGGTCCCAGCCACCCTGGGGCTAAAACCACGGGTTCATGCTGGTTTTTGCTCCCAGCACTCTGTGATGAACCCTTCCTCTCCACCTGTCAGGCTGCCTTCAGCAGGAGATTTGTTCCTCTGTCACTTTGTGGGTTATGAAGCGCTAAAATTTTTTTAAAATCATATTTTATAGGTATTTAAGGTGGTAATGGGGGGAGCTCATGAAGTTTTCCTGCTTCTTTGTCTCCATCTTGATTCTGCAAATTTAAGTTCAACATGAAGAAAATCTTTCTAGTAATAAGAACTGTTCCCAATTGGAACATCATCATCATCTGACATAGATGTGACTGTAGTCAAGAGAGATTATGAAAGATAGACCAAGAAGCTGCTGAAATTAATGGAATTACATAATTTTATACAATATATAAATATTGCCCATAATTATTAATTAGTATAATTAATTAATAATACTTTTATTGAATCAATTTTTCTTCCTGTCAGGGTCTTCCTGGATTTCAGTATATTCCTAAATATTTTAGATAATCTCTGAAAGTCAACCATTTGAATGCCTTCCTTTCTTGTTAGTAAACACTCAGCATTTTTGTTGGTGTTATGCTTTACATAGAAATTGCCTTCATAATGTGTATCTCTATTCTCAGAGCAGAGCTCCATTCTCTTAAGGATCCCATGAACAACATAAAAAGTAGGATAAATATTATTGCAATTTTATTGCAAAAAGTATTGGCAATTGTTTAGTGTTTCCAGGTTGTAATTTCAAAATCATTCTGACTTTCTTTACTTTGAAATTGAGAGCTTTCAAAGTGGTTTTAATGATTTATTAACAGTCTTTTCTACAATTTAAGAATTAAAAAAAATTCCTTCACTTCAAAAACAAGTACATATACCAGAAGCTTTTTAGAAAGTGTCCTTTGAGTATCTATTAGAACTGAAAGTAAACGGTAGCCATTATCTATATTAACTTGTCATTTATGAATACAGGACACAGTTTGTTGGTGGTAACAAAGATAATAACCCTATGAGCCTCACATCTCTAACTTGTAAAAATTTTCCTGCGTCATCTGGCTATGGAGGAAGAAGAGCAGAGGGGATAGATGTAAATGATAAAGTTGAATGAAGTGAAAAGTCAGCCATTTAAAAGTAATTTTTGGAAGACAGATGGATTGATTGAAAATGGAGGAAGGCACCAGTTCTTGAAGGACCTTCTCATCTTTTGTTCTTTTACTTTAATTCCCAAGCCTGGGAAGCTATGTTTAAACAAAGGCAGTTGGTCTTATTTGTTCTGCCTTCCTCTCCTAGCCGTATTTTAAAAATAATCTCCTCAAGTAACAGCTAGAAAATATTCTGCTCAGTTGGTTCTAGAATTAAATGGCATGGCTGGGAGTTGGATTTTATGACAGCTTTATTCCTGGTCACTGTTGTACACTTTTGTGCTTGGTTTCATTATTTTAGTTGTTTCCATTTTCATTCTTTCTTGAACTGCTTAGGGGGGAAATGAGCCCATTCTAACATAACGATAGTCATCATTCTGGTTGAATAGATTGAAGTATTCTTTGAGGTAATATTTAAGACTTTCCCTTGTTAGACTTCTTGTTTGGGAATGGTAATAGCTATGAATCGCTTAAGAAAGTTCAAAACTGGTCTTTAAGAGGGGAGGGAACAGAAGGTATTCAGCTTGTAGTGGGTTTGAACGCCTACCAGTAAACAAATTGTATTGGCAGTGACATTGGCACGAGACTGAGTTGCTTGTGGTATTCTCACATGATGCTGAGGGAAATTTTAAAAGAAAAAGTAAACAAACCAAACTGGTTTTCGAAATCTTTTCTAGTGTAACCATATCAATAGCACTGGAGGTGTAGAGGATTATTTAAAACTAATGTATTTAAATAGCTAGGTTGTTTGTCTAAGAAGATCTTACTTCAGGATCTTAAACAACTTGATTTTTTTTTAAGATTTGGCTTGGAAACCAGCAAACTTTTACAACTTGGCAACTTTATTAGGCTAATGGAGAGAAATGTTTGTATTTCTTGTCATTGTATGTCCTTGCAAGAACAGGTGCTAATTCATAAGTTGTTTACTGGCTCAATTCACAGCCAGGGAACCATTCAGTTGTTGAGCCTTGCTCTCATGAATGGCCATCTTGAAATCTGACTGCAGTTTTTATACATACTTTCACTGTTAAGAAAGTAAGTGGGTTGCCCAAAGGCTAAAGAAAAGTGCAGAAACTTAGTGTAACTTGGAAACACGTGGTATATAACCATGATAAAGCCGTATATGCTTGGAGGAGTTGAGTATTTGGGGTTCTCCAGTATTTGAGTATATAATTAAAGTTCCAGAAACTGGCAGCTAATAATTGTAGTCAGTGAAACAGTGGCAAGTTCTTGTGCTCAATATTTAGATTATATATAAAAATAACTATTTGGCTTTCTGGCAGGAAAAAAAATGCAACCCAACAATAACAAATTACTTGTTAAAATAACCACACCCACAAATAAGACCATTTTATTTTTTTTATGTCATCCCTAAGAAATGCCACCAAAAATTTCAACAAGCTATACCATACATACTCAGAATAAACTGAAAGAGTTTTTCAAAATTGAGGTATCAAGGATATTCTCATTTATTGGGTTTGAACTTTATTTTGTTGTATTGTGAAATTTTTGCCAGCCAAGACTGAGAAAAGGTTCTTATTATCAATTATGATTTAGGAGCCTGTTAATATATCCAAAGATGGGTGTTCTTCTATCCCCTGCCTATGATTGTTGTTATTATTCATGCTTTGTATATGAAAAATGTTAAAGTAAGCAGATAAAGTACAGACAGTGTTCAAATTCTGTATCTCTGCCCTTGGGGAAGAGGGGGGAAGGGCATATGGAATAAATCAAAATGTGAAACATAATAGTAAGGTCCCATAGGACCTTGTGGCGTGGCAGGCACTGCTGAGGTGGGGGCAGCTCTGTAGCCGAGTCATGCGATAGGAAGGAGGGGGGGCTTTTCTTTCTCACACAAATCCTCTCTCTCCTGATGTCACAAATCTATTCTTCAGTGGGAGAATTGATTAGCATTCATCAGGAGCCTTTGCAGGGGAGAAAGAAAGGGAGGTTGGGAAAGCGAGACAGTGGAGGCAAAGGGGAAAACCGGTGACCACTGAGCTGGCTCTTTCCTGTCCAGGCTGCATTGAAACTTTAAGCACAATTGAAGGGAAGAATGGGGATTTTATAACTGGGATCCTCGGTGACGTATGGCTGACTGTTCCCTGGCAGAGATCTTTATGGACCTGTAGCAGAGTGAAATTGAAGGCATCTGGGAAAGGACCCTCGTCTACTGTAGAGGAGAACAGAGTCCCTCAATCACTGTCGCTGTAAATAGCTGTAAATAAGAGACGGAGGGGAGTCAGAAAGAAAGAGAATAGTGGAGGGGGGAACGCGTTGTTTGGGGGGGAGTGGGGTAAAAAGCATTTTTGGTGAATGGTATGAAGCCAGCCATGGAAACTGCAGCAGAAGAAAATGCAGAACAAAGCCAAGAGAAAAAAGGTACCCTGAGCTCAAACAATAGCCTGTTTAAATCTTTTCATTGGGGGTGCTTATAAAAGGTTTAGACCTCTTTGTCACTCTTAGAACTTACTCTTAAACAATCTCTACTGCATCTTCAGCCTGCAGGGATTTTTCTTTTCTTTCTTTTTCTTTTGCCTTTGAGGGCTGACAACAGATTAGTAGGACTACTGAGTCCTTTGGGTTCTCACACCAAATCCTTACCCACAATTCTACCTGAAAGTAATCTTTTTGAGAAGAATCCTTCATTTCTCTATGTAATCTGTCATCCAGATTAGAGAAATTCAGAAAACTCCCTGTTTTTTCCTGCAGTTTATTTGTCCATAACTCAGTATCTATGTGCTAGAAAGAGAGGCTTATGAGCCATCAAGACTTGTTATATGATAACATAGTATTTTGGGTTTTGCCGATGGATACGGAAATGAAACCATACAGAGCTGCATGCATTTGGGTGCCTTATGTGAAACCCTTTTGATTCTTTTTATCCGAGTTTTAGATATTCTCTCTTTTGTCTACTCTAGTAGAATCTCATGGTAATATGGCTTGCTATCCTATAGATGAAATGCATGATGGGTTAAATCATATCTTCTTAATATACATACATAGGGTAAATCTTGACCTAGCAGTAGGTAAGATGGATCTTTCACCATCTCAACCTAAAGCTAGTTTTGTTTGTTTGTTTGTTTTTTAAGGTTCTCTGGTGCTGGGGGGAGGGAGGGGAGAGAAGAAATACAATTCTTTTCATAAAAAGAAATCTTATAGACAGGCAATACTTCTGTTGTCCATAATGACTTGAGCTTGATGGAGGAGAAAAAAGAATCTAAATTAATCATTTTGAGATAAGAAAATGGCAGAGGAGAGAGGCTTAATTAATCTCTGTGCTCCCTGGGTGATGGACTGATCACAAGCTAAACACTCCAAAGTGCAAATGCAGTCACTGCCAGGTTACCACAGCTCACTGCAATATCATCTGTCTCCTTTGATATGGTAGATTACATTGTACAAGTAGAAAGCCACCCTTTCAATAGAGGTGATGAGTCTGTTATAGATATAAATCATATTAAAGTGGTTTATCATGTTATCATGGTCCAATAATGGTTACTAGACAATAGTAGTTTTGTAAAAATGAAGTTGCTTGTGTGTATTACGAATTAATACATATTACAGTGATTATATAACATTTCTGTTACATCATATCAGGCATTTTCTAATAATCAACCATTTAATAGCATTTTGTGATGTGAGCTTAAACATAAATTTAACAATCCATTTCTTTATTTTGAAGAAGCTTTGTACATTTCTTTTTTGAATGAAAAATAAAGCTGAAATGACAAAATGATGAAACCTGGGCAGAGATCAATCCAGTGGTAACATGAGCCTCCAGGATATTCATAAAGTTGAAGGGCTGAGATTAAAGTTTTTAAATGAATTTTTAATTCATTTTCAAGATAATGAGAGAGTAACATTTAATATTCCTTTTGGTACATAATCCTATTATTACAGCTGGTGGAATGTCATTTAATGTTGTTTTTTAATAATTTGTCCCCAAAGAAGCCTTCCATACTACAGAATCTATATGTTTGAAATATGGCGTTTTCCAGCAGCCGGCAAAACCATTGACTTCATATGAAAATACCCCTTATGAGACTCCCACAGCTGCATAGAAGTGATTATGAGCCAGAAAACTTTATAAATTCTAAACTCATAATGTTCTTTTTCAGTACACAAGCTGTTAGAATGTCCTGTGCCATATTTATGGGTAACAATAGGAGAAAAAACCTCCCCCAATTGATAACCTCTTGGTTTTGTTTCAGAACATCATATGTTTAATGGTTTTTTGAAGGTTTCCTTTTACATTTTTTGTATCATAGACAAACCATTTGATAAATATAATGAAATTTATACACCTTAACACGAACTATATCCATACACCCAACGTCATATATTTAAAAAACTAGTCAGTTAGGATTTGGGAGATAAAACTCAAGATGAAATATGATTCATGTGGTAGTTTCCAGAATTACCAACATTTTCAAATTCTAGACACACTGCAAATGATGTGAAATGGTCGATCATCGGGACATATCATCTGCACGCTGACCTTGCATGCCCAAATGAGTAAAAATAAGGCAGCACAGAGGTCAGGCCATTCATTTTGTTGATCCATAGCAGTGGGGGGCTTGTGATTGATAAAGAAACCACCATCAATGTTAAACTGGAAAGAGGCCCTAGACGAGAAAAATCAAGCAAGTTCATGTGCCAGTTGTACAAAACCAAATCCCACACACACAAAAATGTTTTTTTGTAATGTCTTGAATTCATCTATTTACAAATCATATATATAAGGGGTGGGGGAAAGGGAAGAAGTATATTTGATTCCTGCTATTTAAATATTGTGTGATTTGGATAGTCATGATACTTTTTTTTTATGTTAAGATGAACTTTTCCTCCAATCAGGACAACAATCTGCATTAACTAAACAATTTTTAGAGCGCATTTTGCATCCAGTGATTTTCATTGCTAAATTCAATTTTCTAAATTCTGTCTCTCCACATGTGGCTTTCAATACATAGTTGTCTTGTGTCCCTCCTTTTTACCCCTCCTTTCCACTTCTAAGATCTTCAATTGAAATACTTCAGTCTTCTTCATTTTCTGTTATTTCTATCATTTGCCTGGGTTCTCAATAATACTCTCTTTATTGTATATTAGCTATATAAATACATTTTGCGTTTTGCTGTCTAGGTTTACATTATGTAATCTATGTAATTAGCTCTTCTTTTTCAATCCCTCTATTGTATGGTTATAGCCAGATTCAGTAAGAATACCTGGTCCAGTTAATGGGATTCTTCTGATTCCTCAGTCTAAAAGGAGATGGTTCCTTTTAAGCAATACCAGAATGACTTCTCATAACCACTACTACCAGCACACCATCTCCTATTCTCTACTCTCTTGCTAGCCCCACTCCATGATGAGTTTAGTTTTTAAAAAAATAATAATAATCAGTTTTTTAAAACAAACATAGTGTAAAAATGCCTGAGTTTAAGAATATTTACACAGCTTTTGCCTCTGAAAAAAATGACAGAATGATGAAAGCTCACTTGAGGTGTTGAACAGATTTTTCTTAAACAGGGCTGAAAAATGTCCAGGTTTTATAGATGATGTTTTCAACTTGAAAGCCTTAAATCAGATCAGAATGGATAGACCGAATAGGTAGATTCATTGAAACAAAATCCATGGGCAAAATAAAATACCTTCTGTAATTCTGTACATTTCCTGAGAACTAGGCACCCAGTAATAAAGAGGAGTTTGGTTTCTACTGATTTGAGAAGAACATTACATTTTTCACAATTAAGTGGACTATAAGCCTTTGAAATTTCTGGGAAGCACTTTTGTGCTTAATCACAGAGCAGAAAAAATTAAGCATAGATGTAATTTTATTGTACTGGAGTATAAGATGGTCTGACTTTTTATGCTTTGTTATGAAGAAAATCCAAACATTGGTGCTGGGGATTATTTTTATATAGGCTAACAGGAACTTTTGGGCCCAAGAAAATATAACCCACTGCTCACTCATAGAGATATGAAGTTCAGCCTTCTAGGCATCCTTGTTAAAAGTCAGATTCTGGGACCCTCAGCATCAAATTGATTACTTTGCCACGTAGGAAAACAAAAGTGGTAAATGAGAAATCTTGGCTCATTAGACATCGATTTTTAACAGTTCAAAATAAGAAATTCAAATGATTCTTGAATTCCTTACAAAATTTTAATGAGAACTTAATGTAACTAAATGTAATTTCATGAGGTCATAGAAAAACAACCAAAACATTTAAATACATTCGTTAATATTTTCTCTGCATTTACTCTACCAGGTGAAGATCCTTGAGATCTAATGTCTTAAGTAGAAGAACCAAGCAAGTATATTATTGTTATATTATCCTTGAAACAGAATGGCTCTTAAACTGAGGAATGAAGCAAATATGTTTGTGTATTTTTGTATGTTTATTTTAAGCTGGTGCTATTCAGAATGGCCTAATAGGATTCTTTCAAAATGGGTGTTTTTTTAGACAACCTATTTTTATTTAATCTTCCTGAGGTGCTCCACAGAGATTTGGTGAAATTATTTTTACCTACCCTGTGCCTGTGGTACTTTAACCAAGAGGGCCAGGGCCATGGGAGGCATAGGACATGTGGGGAATCATCCTGTATATAAGAAAACAGCATGGTACACCAGATGGTACCAGACATATGCATAGAACATGGCTTTTTAAAAGTAAAAGATTTAAAAGAGAAACAATTTCAATAAGCCATTAGACCTATCTCCCACATATCTAACATTACATTCCTAAGAATCTTTTTGTATTCAGATCTCTTCAAGGATGATGTTATTTCCTCGGTTAATGAGACTCATTCCTCGTCTCCCCACCCCCAGCTGATGACTGATCTATGGGAACTTCTTGTAATAAAAAAATGAACATTCGTGATGTAGCCTAGATTAGGGGTACAGTCTGTGACTTAAGAGCAGAGTGAAATCAACATTTCCTGGCAGATGTGGCTTCATGACAGCGGAATTAGCGTCATGCTTTTGTGAAATAGCCTACTGCCTCTTTCTAACATGAGAGCTCTGGTAGAGGGAGTTCAGAGAGAACTAGGTTCTAAATTGAACTCCAACCCTCAAAAGCTCTGTGACCATGTGTAAGAGGAGTAATAATTCCCATTTCATAGAAGCATTTTGAAAGTTGCCATTTACAAACCTTAAAGCACCATATAAATCAGGAGTGGTTTGTGGTTGAGGCCATATGACCTGATGGAAATATAATAATGGACTCTGGCAGGAGAGACCCATGTTCATATCCCCACTCTAAAACTAGCTTTTTGACCCCCATCCTGAGCCACTTTACTTGTATGAACCTCGATTTCCCAAGCTGTAAAACTGAGATTCTTATCATGATTGTATCACAGGCTTGTTTTTGTAAATTACATGAGATCATCTGGGTTTTGCAGACTTTAATGAATTAGGCCATCATCACCTATTTCTTTAATCTATTAGGCTATTAAGTATTCTTGGAGGAAATTACACATAGGGCTTCCTATATCAACATTACAGTAATTTTTGCCTCTGGTGGTATGCTGAAAAGACAATAAGCACCAATGTCCTGTGGGAGAATAATGGTCTGTTTAGGGCAGTTGCATGTTTTGTTCTGGAGGATGAACTGAGGGGTCATGGTACAGTTCTCAATTATACCAACTGTCTTAATGATGAGGGGTAGGCTGTGGGAGCCCCCTTGAATCTTCCCACATAAGGCAGTTGCCTGAGGCTATGGGCCTTAAGTTGTGACTGCCAAAGTCTTCTGCTCTCCTTTGTCCAGCATTTTCCCACCCTTAATCCTCCTGTTCCACCCTTGAACTGGCCTGGCCCACCATTGTCTGTCAGCTCCAGGTAGCCTCCAGAAACTTCCCACCCTTAATTACTGGAGTCTGATCTCATCTGACTCCTGAAGACCCTCCCCAAACTCCTCCTCCAGACCACCCCTAGATTCCTCCCACAACCTTTCTGTATATAAGATCCCATCTTCCCTCCATGTGGTATGAGAGTGCCATAGAATGACCTAGCTCAGACTTGCTCTGGCCTGCTTGTCCAATGCAAGCCTCACAGATACCTAGGCTCCTTAAGACTCTACCTAATATGGAGAGCTTTCAATAAACTTTGCTTTTTTTGGCTGATTAGATTTCAGTCAGATTCATTCAGTAGGATCCAGCATGTTGGTATTTTGGGGTCTATACCTCAACATTTTATGGTTAACCACATCATTTTTATCCAAAGAAAAGCAAAGTTTATTAAAAGTTCTCAGCAAAAATAAGGGCTTGATGTGTATTTCCTTCAAGGAACATCATTAGAAAAGAAGTTATTTCCAAAAGAATCAGTCGTTGTCTCTTTATTGCCTACAGTTATGTAAATTTCCAAATGTTAGTAAAGAGAACAATGGAGTTGTTCGGTTTGATTTTTAAATCACAGGTTTTAAGTGAATAAAAAGTTAAAAACAAAAGCCCTTGTAACCCTAAGGTTCACCTTATTAATTTGGAATTTCCCTTTATTGTATAGTCAAAATAGAATATAAGCTCCCTAAAGGCAAGGCTTATGTCATTAACATAATGCCTGACACAAAATTAATAATGGTTACTGACTGGTTGACTTTTGGAAAAGACTGTAACAGACCTATTTCCTCTCTACATCTGCAAATACTCTTACTTCTTCCTAATTACTTACTATAAAGTGTTTTTGACTTGAGTCACTCAAGTGTCTTCAGTCTAAATGACTTGCTACCTATCTTTGAATACATCTACTTTCTTTTTTTTTTTTTTTTGCTTTTTTTTTTTTGGAGGGCAGTTGGGGTTAAGTGACTTGCCCAAGGTCACACAGCTAGATTTTTGTGTTAAGTGTCTGAGGCCGGATTTGAACTCAGGTCCTCCTGACTCCAGGGCCGGTGCTCTATTCACTGCGCCACCTAGCCGCCCCATACATCTACTTTCTAAGAGAATCTTTTTAGATTACTTTTTTTTCCATTGAGTTTATATGTGGCTTTTGAGCTGGAATATTTTCTTTCCTCCTCCATTAGGGCTAAAAGTAGCATTTCTTTCTTCCTACTTCCCATATCCTCAAATGAGCTCTAGACCATCTGCATGTGTGCAGGTGCACAGGGCATGCACACACACATGCACACACACACTCACACTCTCACACACTCATACTCAAAATCAATTTTTAAGACAGATGCACTTGAGGAGTACATGCAGAGCAGAGACCTTAGGATGAGACTGAGGGTGAATAAAGAGATATGCTAGGATAAAGCAGCCGAGGTGGGTGGGGTAGAAACAGATGCCATGTGGGAGCTTTCTGCTTTTACTAAGCATCCTTGCTGACTAGGTTCTAACCAGCCTTGTTTCAATACTGTTGAAGGAGTACATATGCTGCCAAGGTATTCTACATTTTGTCACCCTGGTACAAAGTTCCACTCTAATCAAGGCTTTGTTCCCTTAGATCAGCACAGTGCCCCGAATTCTAGGATAAGATACAGCATGTTGTAGTGGAAAGAATTTGAAATCCAGCAAAGACTTGAATTCTAGAACTTGGATTCTGATTCTTAATAGGCATATGACCTACAGCAAATCACTTAATCTCTAATCTTTGGTTGTCATTTCTATAATGAGGATAATAATTTTGAGTATAATACTTATGTGTACCCCCAAAAGAACTTTGTAAGGCTCCAATGAGACTTTCTTAAAGAGGTATTGCTCCCATGACAAGCGTAACTCCCTGTTACCTTTGTTTTGGTAACTCCTTAATTCCAGGATGACTGATTTGGATAAGTGGTAGCCTCTCTAAAGACTCAGTTCTTTCCCCCTTTAGAGGATGGATCTCAACCCAAAGAGGAGTTTTATAAGTCTAGGCATAGGTGGGGAGTCTGCCGTGATGAGGCCACGTGTGACCCTCTATGTCAGTGGTTCTCAACTTTCCTAATGCCGTGACCCTTTAATACTTTAATATGTGGGCATATCTGCATGTGGGAATCTGCATATCATGCCTGGAGACGGATAGAGGAGCAGTGTCTCAGTTCATAAAACCACTGGAAATATATGTTTTCTGATGGTCTTAGGAGACCTCTGTGACCCCTGTTGATGAGGTGTAGGCTCTGGGGACCCCCCACCCCCTTGAGCTCTCCTTGAATCCTTGAGGTACATGCTCTGGGAAACACCTTGCCTATCAAAAAATCAAATCACCCTTGCATTGACCTCATTAATTCCACCTGAAGTCCCTCCCCAAACTCATTACTAGGGTCAGACCTCATTGGCTCATCTTGAAGACCCTCTGCAGGCTCCTCCTCTGAACCAACCCTAGATTCCTCTATATATAAGACCCCATCTTCTCTCCATCTTTGTGAGAGTGCCGTGAAATGGCCTAGCAGAGACTTGCTCTGTGAGAGCATGGTGGAATAGCTTGGCATAGACTTGCTCTTTGTGAAAGCTCCATAAAACAACCTGTCATAGACTGGCTCCTTCAGAGTCTACCTCATATCTTTCAATAAACTTTACTTTTTCTTTGGCTGACTTGAGTGGAATTCTTTCAGCAGGACCTGGCATGTTGGTATTTTGGGGTCTCAGGCAGCCCTAACCCTCTTTGGGTACCTCTTCACTGTGAAAGGGTCGTTTGACAACCCAAAGGGGTCACGACCCACAGGTTGAGAACCACTGCTCTATGTTATCAAGTGTGGTCCTTTGACTGAATCCAAACTTCTAATCAAGGTTTGCACTTGAGAACCTAGAAGGCCACATATGTCCTTGAGGCTATAGGTTCCCCACCCCTGGTCTAGAGAATATTTAAGTCTCTGAAAGAGGTAGAGGCTCACAAGACAGGTAGGGAGAGTTATTTGGGGCTTAAGTATAGGGTCTTTGCATTGTTTCATGTCAGTAAAATAAATCCTATCTTATATTCAGTCTCTTCTTAGCCTTAGTGTATAGGTCCCTTAACCCTATACATTCACATCCTGAAATTCCCAAGAGAGTTCCTGGGTAGGTATATGAGGTAAAGGATGAATGAGAAGCCTCCAAGATGGAAGCAGGTTCATGGAAACCAAGTTGGGTCATATGTTATACTTGAATAGTAATCTCACAGGGTTAGTGTAAGGAAACCATTCTATAAAACTTGAAGTATTTTTGTATTTTTCAAAGAAATGTTAGGAGAAATGTATATCCCATCAAAAGCTTTTAGAGAAAGATTATGTAACTTAATTTTAAGTATTAGGATAAGAGGCAGCATCGTTAATAAATTGGTTGAAAAATAGTTATCAAGCATAAGCCAGAGTATAGAGAAGACTGGCCTTAGAGTCAGGAAAACATGAGTTTTAACTTCTTTCTCTTATATATATTAGTTGTATAACCACGGTGAGATCCTTCACTTTCTCAGGACTCCTAGGCAAGTAAGACTTGCTTGTAAATGAGTTTTTGACCTCTATTATAACAGGGAAGAGAGTTTTCACACTCAGAAATCCCTTCAAAGAAATGACAGGTGTGGGTCCTCTTTGTTTCTCTTCCTCTCTCCTTAAGAAATTAATGGGACTTTGTCTTTGCTGAAATTCATGCCATGTTTCTTTATAAAATAGTGAAAAGCATAGTGTGGTGGACAGAGCACTGGATTTGATATCAGTCAACAAGCCTTTCTTAAGTGTTTACTATGTGCCAGGCACTGTTCTAAACAGTAGGGATACAAATACAAGTAGAAAGAAAGACACTCCTGCCTCCAAGGAGCTTGCATTCTAATGAAGGAAGACAACATAGAAAGGAAAGCTGGAGTCTGGACATGGCTGGTCTGGACACCATCCTTAAATGGTCATCCTCAGAGGAGTCATCCGGTCTTAGGAAGAGGGATCTAAGGTTCCTTTCAGTACGAGAACTGCAAGGTTAGAGTGAGACTTTAGGATGAAGCATAGGGACATGGTAAAAGAAGTTGAGAATGCAGCCTGAAGAGAAATGAACAGCAGAAGATGTGGGTTCAAAATCCGCTTCTGACACTATGTGAACCTTAGCCTATAAAATGAGGGGGTGACCTTCTAACTTTCTATGAAATTGCTTTGTTATCAGGAATTTTCCTGTACTTCCTTTCTTTTTTTAATTCTATTTTATTTTATTTTTAAAATAAATTAACTTTTGTTCATTTTTAGTTTACATTGATTTCCACAAGATTTTGAGTTACAAGTTTTCTCCCCGTAGTTCCCCTACCCACCCC
>CM053600.1:26503267-26517117 GCA_028646575.1 Pseudocheirus occidentalis
AGGGGGAAAAAGGGGAGAAAATTTGTAACTCCAAACCTTGTGGAAATGAATGATGTAACCAAGAAAATAAATTAAAATTAAAAAAAAAGAGAGTCAGGATATCTTATGTGAAGAAACCAATAAGTCAATAAACATTTACTAAGTGGTTACTATGTGTTGGCTATTGTGCTAAGCACTGGGGATACCAAAGGAGGCCACCATCCCTTTATGATCTAATTCTAGTGTTAGCTCCTCAATGAAACCTTTCCTCAACTTATCTGAAAGTGCTCTCTTCTCTTCCAGTTCCTCAAATTTTTCAAAACACTTAGTATATACCTTCTCATTGAATTTGCCATTATAACAAGTGGCCAATACATGTAGCATGCATGCAGATGGGCCTGTGCCTGATGTGCGCTCTGACCTCTAATGAAAGGACAAGGGGCAGCACCAGAATGGACCAGATCTAATTTCTGTTCCACAAACAAGCATCAATTCAAAGGAGCAAGAGTTCCATTAAAGCTACTGCTTCTACACTATATATTCATGTGCATAACTTTAAAACAAGTACAATTCATGTGAAAAGCAACCTACAAAACATAAAAGGTACCTACACAAAAAGGACAGACTCTCTGACCTTAGCTTGGTGATGGAGGCAGGGTCTATGAATAAGCAGAAGGGTCAACAACCTCAACACAAAATGTGATTTCAAGAGCATAGAGAAGAATGTTACCCAAAGAATCTTCCTTTTGAGGCTGCCTACAATTCTTATCAGTAGAGAGTCACTCTTTTGAATCAATACTCTTAAATTAACACTGTCAGAGGAAGGCCACTTGGTCAAATGTGACGTAAGAATAACTGTTATTTCAGGGTTCACTTATGTATGACTCTTTGTGATTGCATTTGGGGTTCTCTAGGCGAAGATACTGACGTCGTTTGCCATTTTCTTCTCCAGTTCATTTTACAGACAAGGAAGTTGAGGCAAAGAAGGTTAAGTGACTTGTCCAGGGTCACACAATCAGTATGTGTCTGAGGCAATATTTAAACTCAGGTCTTCCTGACTCCAGGCCCTTCATTCTATCCATTATACCTCTTAACTGCCCCATGACTCTGTGACCTGAGGTTTAATGAATGTAAATCTCTATGGGTCTTAGTATCCTCATCTGTAAAGTGAAGATGTTGGATTAAATGATCTCTAAGGTCTGGCTCTAAACTTTGTTACCTATTGATGATACTATGACCTACAAACACTACAAACCTCAGGTTTACCACTAATTAGTTGTGGGAACTTGGAAATCTTATAGAGGAAGTCTCGCTTTTTGGAAGGATAGGAAAACAGGTCCTATGAAATCCCTTCTAACCACCTGATTCTCTGATTTTAATAATTAAATATTCTTATTACTTCATAAATGTTGCAAAAATCCTCATTCATAATGTGCTAACATATGAATGAATAAGCCTCAGGTCTTATTGAGGTATTCAGGCTATCTATATGTATAAGTAATGGCCCCAGATGACAGTACTTTGAATAATAGTTCATTTGTTTCATCAATTTCACCTCAGCTCTCACTTAACCCTGTTGTCAGTATGTCTTATTAACAAAAAAAAATTATTTTAAAATTTATAACATAATTATTTGGGTGAGAATCTGAGGTGAGTTCATGTCTTACAAAACTTACAATGAATAATGTATATAAAGTGCTTTACAGGTCTTAATCTATAATAATGTCAATTATTAGCATTATTTCCAGCAAAATATAGAGCATAAGCTTTGTGAAACTATTTTTCCTTTGGTTCAGAGCCATTTTTTTTTACTTCCACATTCACATATCTATGCTTCAGATGTATGAGACTGCCAGCACTCTGACTTCGGGTTTTATTATATCTTATCTGGGACTGGTTATTATATTTAGCAGGTCAATATATAAACCTGGTTAAATTGACCACTTTCCTAATAGAAGGGAGGTTCCTGAGAAGGCAGAAGAGATGACTGTTTACATGGGGTGGGGATGGAGAGTGAATCTCAAAGGGCATATAAAGCTTCAGAATAAAACAAGGGGCGTCCTGGGCAGCCAAAGCAAAATCTAGGAGCATTTCTTCCATTAGATACAGGAGTAACGGGAGGACAGAGGAGAAAAGACTATTTTACCAGGAGGTGGCAGGATATTTACGATGAAATTTACCTACTCCATTACTAGAAACAGCCCTCCTAGGGTGCTGGAAAGAAACAAACAAAAATCAAAACAAAACTGAAGTTTTAATTTAATGTAATTTCAGCATCAACAGAGCCATTTAACAATTACAGGTAAAGAGGAAAGCTAAGGGCATCATAATAGTCAAATAATGGCATGGCATTGCTTCGAAGAGGGCTTGCAAATACTGTTCAAATAATTTAAAAACAAAACAAATTCATAAACTTCACCAAAACCATACCAGGTAGAAGACTGAGTCAACACTAATTATTGGTACAAGTAAATTTCATTTTGTCTGCCTTTGCCAGCTTATTCTGTGGTGAAGGTTCAAAGATTGATGGATGATAAAATGACCAGCTAATTCACCACTAGATAATCAAAAGTCAGCACTAAATGCAATTTAAGAAAAATTAAGATTAGACTGCACTTACTCAAGAATCTAAATTTCCAACATTTAAAATATATAAAGGCTTACATAGTAGAAGAAAAAGGCTGTAGGAAAAATTACCTATTGTATAGTTTATAACTACTTATGTTTAAAGTTTTTATTTATTTTGATATTTCAAGGATCCATAATTTTGTCAGAATAGGTACTCCGCCCACTGAAACAGAATGGGACCTAATGGAAATTTAATAATGTTATATATTGTTGTTTAGTTATCAGTGGTATCTGATTCGTCATGTTGTGATTGGGGATTTTCTTGGCAAAAATACTGGAGTGGTTTGCCATTTCTTTCTCCAGCTCCTCATTTTACAAATGAGAAAACTGAGGCAAGAGTTAAGTGACTTGCCCAGGTTCACATGGCAAGTAAGTGTTTGAGGCTGGATTTTGAAGTTAAGTCCTGCAGACTATCAGGCAGGCATCCTATCAATTGTAGTACCTAGCTGCTCCTATTACAGATGTTATTATAATTATAACAGTATATTATATTATCAATATATCATATTACAATGAGATACTGTTCGTATAGAAAAATTATTTAGCATAAACGTAATATGTTAAAATATGAAGCAACATATAATTATAAATAATAAGATTATATAATTAAAACAATATTGTATAATTATAATGGTATATATAAAATGTCCAGCAAATTGCAATCTGCTTTAGTGGACAGATACCTACTCTACATTGTTCTAAACATATTGTTTAGAACAACTCTATATTGTTCTAAACATATGTTACATGAATATCTGCTAACTTCGAGCACATTTAATAGACTTATTCATACATAAAGAGACAACCAAATGATGAGTTAGGTGACTTATTTCCAGTGAGATAACATATGCTGATTACGCATGATAATGTATGCAAATCAATTTGCAGATATTAAAGTATTAAATGTCAATTAACATTATTGTTATTACTTATTTATTTTCATCTTTAAAAAATTTTTGATAGGATGCAGTTGAGCTGTTCCAAGGACATACAAGGACAAATCACTATCTTACCATTATTCTTTTATATTTAATGTTCCATATAGTATTGTGAAACTAGATAAAATTGCTTTTAAAATTGAGTAAGAAAATTGGAATGTGAGCCCACCTACAGACTCACTGGAAGCAGAATTACTAATGATCATCATCTTCACCACCATTATCTGAATATAGAACACACACAAACATAGGGAGCTAGGCAAGGAACTACTTTTTTCAAGGGTGTTCTTCTAAAGTGCTCAATAATAATTCGAAAAGTGCTCTGTTTCATAACCAAAGATGCCAAATTCTCAAATATCTACCTTTTATGCAAAATCCGATCTGTGTTTTCCCCGACAGTTAAGACATGTGATGTTTTCTACTTGAAGTCATAACTCTATTTATCACTTTGTAATAGAATAGGCATTAACAATGGTTCATCCATTCAATGACCATTGAGTGAGTACCTGTTGCATGTAAAGGCATTGTTCTAAACAGTGAAAGAAATACAAAGGTCAGTGCCTGCAAGGAACTTCTGTTGTTATAGGAGAGAAAATATATTCTACTTTATGATAAGTTATTTGTGGACAGAAAAATGGTACAAACCCACCACATTAGAAGAAAGGAAAAAGTAACTTTCAGTTACAGAGAAAGCTGAAAGGGATTGCCACCCTTCTGAGTTAAATCTTCAAGAACAGTTAGGCTTTGTATAGGGGGTTAGTGAGAAGGCAGAGATGTAGGACGTGCAAGACCAGGATGGGAAATGTGAAGGAAACCAGTTTGGCAGGCATGCAGGGGGCACACAGCCAGGAGTGTTGAGAGGTAAGGCTGGAAAGGCAGGGAGCATAGTGGATAAAATGTTAGACTATGAGTCTAGAAGACCTTAGTGCAAATTTTGCCTCAGACATTTACTTGTGTGCCCTGGGACAAATCACTTAACGTCTAGGTCAGTTTCCCCAGCTGTAAATAATAGCAGGTACCTCACAGGGTTGATGAGAGGTAAGTGAGGTAATTTGTAAAGTGTTTTGCAAACCTGAAAAGCCATATAAATTCTAGCTTTTCTTACTATTGTCATCATCAAAGAATCTGGAACGTATTCAAGAAGCGATGGGGAACCACCACCGGAAGATTTTGAGTAAGGGACTGAGATGAAAAGATAAGCTTTTCTGGTTAAAACTAGAGCATAGATTCAAATCAGAATTAGTTTGATCCAGTGTATGTCCTGGCAGAACTGTCAATAAACAAATATATGCCTGTGGGCATCATAGAAAATAATCAAAAGATTATGTAAAAAACCAGTCACCAAATATTCACCAATGAATTAACTGAATTCGTTAAATCCCTACTATGTGGTAGTCAGTCATACAGTATTTATTAAGCACCTATTATGTGCTAAGAATCGTTCTAGGCAGTGAGAATACAACTAAAAATACCCTTACTCTTAAGGAACTTATATTGTTATGGGGAGACAAGTACTTAGGTATATGCAGATACTGAATAAATGCAAAATTGTATTTAAGAGAGTGAGAATTAGTAATTGAGGGGATTAAGAGAGCCAAGAAGTAGAAGGTGATTCTTGAGCTGCCTTTTGAAGGAAAACAGGGGTTTTATGAGGTGGAAGTGAGGAGAGAGTGAATTCCAGGCAAGAGGGATGGCCAGTACAAAGGCAAGTGTTATATGTGAGAAAGAGGGAAGGAGGGAGCGAGGGAGAGAGAGGGAGAGAGAGGGAGAGAGAGGGAGAGAGAGACACAGAGAGAGAGAGACAGAGACAGAGACAGAGAGAGACAGAGAGAGAGAGAAACAGAGAGAGAGAGAGAGAGAGAGAGAGAGAGAGAGAGAGAGAGAGAGAGACAGTTTGCCTAGACTAGGAGTGCAGGAGAAGGAATAAGGTACAAGTCTGGAAACATATGTTGATTATAAGATAAATAAAAACTTTAAAAGATAAAGAGAGAAGTTTATATCTGATCCTAGAGGAAACGGGGATTCATGGGATTGTACAGAGTGCAGGAGTGACTGGCTAAGACTTGGAAAGTGATTTGGATGCATAGAGTGAGGGAGAGGAAGGAGTCAAAGATAAAGCCAAAGTTATGAACTTGGGAGCCTGGAAAAATGGTGATGCCTTCAACAGAAAAAGGAACTTTGAAGAGTTTGAGGAAAGATAAAAAGTTCTATTTTGGATATGCTGAGTTTGAGATGTCTTTTGGACATCTGGTTTGAACTGTGGAATAGGCAATTAATTAGTGATGCAGGATTAAAATCCAGAGTGGGGAAGACTAGGATTGGATATATAGACATGGAAGTCACTGGTTTATAGATGATAATTAACGCACGGGAGCTGAGAGAACCTTGGGGAACATACACAGTTAGGGAATAAGATTTTGATGGCCAGTAAAGGAAAGGTTAGGTAGGAGGAGAGAAGTTCCAAGTATTAAGAACCTGCAGATTGTTTACAAAAACACTTACCTCCTTAGAGAAAGATAAGGTAAGGCATTGATAGATCATAAGATATATAAGTTATTATTATGATAAGAGGTAGAAAGAGTTCAAAGGTCACCTCCAACAACTCCATTTTTAAGAAAGATAACTGATTTGTCAGTTAGTGGCAAAGCAAAACTTGAACCCCAAACTTCTACAGCCATCTTCTTTCCACAAGGCCCCACTGAAGGGTTGCTTCCATTTATACAAAAATCTTCATTACTGGCTCTTACAACAAGAATGTCACCAGGTTTGGTAGGTATTTATTCAGAGCCTATAGAAAAAATGCATATATTAAAGTAATACATCAAGATAAAAAGAATCATGTTTCTCTCTTGGCAAAGGTCAAGGGATTGCTCAAGGTCACACAGTATCAGAATGTGGATTTGAATTTATGCCTTTCTGACTCCAGGCCCAGCAATCTATCCACTGCACCACCTAGCTGCCTCTAGAAGAGTCTTGTTTCTTACAAGGAAGGTTGCAAACACATTTCTACTTGCTACCACAGACTTATGTACTTGCACATAAAAGAAAACATTATTTATATCTTCTTCCAGCTTAAATAAGGTTTTCACTAATGCTAATGGATCCAATTGAATAAACATTTATTAAGAATCTGTTACATGTCAGGCACTGTGCTAAGCATTGGGGATACAATTAAACAAAAGAAAGACAGTCACTTCTCTCAAAACACAAAACACAAAAGGAGACAGGAAATGGGAAAGGGGTAGGAGCAGTATACTGAGGAGTAACTGGCAGCAGGACAGCAGACACAAAGTGCAGGGAGGGGTTGAGAGTTCTTTTTCTGCCCCCTATATATAAAGGAAAGCTCCAGGAGGAATTTAGTAATCCATCCTCCATGTCACAAGCATATTCCAACTTGCTACTAAAAACTTCTCTACCTATACTAAAAAGAAAACATGTTATTTATAGTTTATTCCAGCTTAAATAAGGTTTTTGCTAATGCTAACTAATCCAAACCAAGAAATCTG
Source organism: Pseudocheirus occidentalis (assembly GCA_028646575.1). NCBI lineage: Eukaryota > Metazoa > Chordata > Mammalia > Diprotodontia > Pseudocheiridae > Pseudocheirus > Pseudocheirus occidentalis. The sequence continues at coordinate 26,510,319 of CM053600.1, forward strand.
ATTCAATGGACCTTTATTATCAAACACCTATAACATGCCAGGGACTACGCTAAGTACTAGGGATGTAATCAATAAAAAGATAAGGAAGAGAGAGCTAAGGTAGATGGATGCAATCAAGGCTTGGTTGGTGATGAACTGCTGGAATGAAGTTATCTTGGCTCATCTTATGTCTGTAACACAGTACTTGATGTGTGATCTTGGGAAAATTATTTAACCTCTCTGGGCCTCAGCTCCTCATTTGTAAAATGAAGTTTTTAAACCAGATGACCTCTGAGGTTTCTTTAAGCTATGGTATGTTCCACTAAATAGTTAAAAAGACATTTCTGAAAAAAAGCCCTGCTATTTAATGGCATTATAATTCTCTTAAAAAAAGAAAATGACACTAATACCTTTCCAAGAGATTTGTTCCAGCAGTTCCTTCTATAAAAGAGAACAACACCACCAAGAAACCACCCTTGGCACCACATTTCCCAGGGCTCTTATATTCACAAAAGTCAATCTATAAACAAGATTCATTCATCTGAAACCAATTCTGGTGAGAAAAATCCTTGGCATGGATTTCCATTGCAAGGTACAATGCTTCTCAGTGGTGCATGAGGCTAAAACACCTGGGGAGCCCAGACAGAACTCAACAATTGACATCTAGAGAAGAAACTCAATGGGTTTCTTCAGTCTCTCTGCTCCACTCCTTCCATTGGCTACTTGGGACTCTGATCTGCTTAGAAGCACACAAATTGCTTTGGTCTTTAGGCTTAAACTTCTTTTCTCACTGGGTCCTAATCCCACTCTCATCTATTCTTTACCTGCATGAGAATACAAACTGCTGTGTCTTTTCCAGGGACTTAGAAATCACCAAAATTTTGTTGCTAGCCAACTCTTCCTGACCCCATTTGGGGTTTTCTTGGCAGAGATACTGGGAGTAGTTTTGCTATTTCCTTCTCCAGCTCATTTTACAGATGATGAAACTGAGGCAAACAGGGTTGAGTGACTTGCCCAGAATCGCATACCTAGTAAATTTCTGAGGCCAGATTTGAAGTCAGGAAGATGAGCCTTTCTGACTCCAAGCTTTGTGCACCCTAAAGAGGTCATGGGATCACTCACTTAGGCTGAAAGGGAACTTACAGATGATCTATTCACTCACAGGATCTCCTATCTAGAACTGGAAGGTATTTCATAGGCCATCTACTTGACCCCTCTCATTTTTTACAATGAGGAAATCAAAGCTTCTGGACATATAGGTGAGAAGGCTGGGTTTCAGACCCTTGGCATCTGATTCCAAATTCAGGGATCTTTCTATAGTAGTTCATTTCATCTCAGCCAAATGATCTTTATTGAGTGTTCTGGCTTTAGTGGAGGTACAAGGGGGAAGGAAGTTTGGGAGGGGCGTGGAAGCAGGACCATTTCATTTTCCCCTTCCAGAGTGATTTTTTCATGAAGGCAAATTAGGCCATCTTTTGCCTCAATTTTTACCTTACCTGTTAGTTACTGAATGGGTGTTGCCCCAGACAAACTGAGACCTGGGAAAGAGCTTAAAAAGGCCAGGGTCTCTCACTGCATCTAGGACCATGGCCAGTAGACCTGACCTATAACTTGCCGTTGGCCTCCAGTGACCCTGGAGGAGAGAGTGAAGCAGATGACATTTCACGGACCCGCCCCACTCAAATCCAATTCATTGGAAAGTCAAGACATCACCCTCCTGTAGTCACTGGTTCTCGCTGAGAACAAAGAACAACAGTTATGAGTTAAGTGAATCCACTATAAACTCAACAGTCCCTAAAGAAGTCTTTTGTCTCTCCATCCACCAGGTGGCAGCATATTAGAGAACAAAATGGAGGGTATTTGAAAATTCAATTTAAAGAACCCACAGTTGTTTTCTAGACCCACCTTTCTTTTAGTACCAGGAATCGTCCTGAAATAGAACTCTCTCCTTCCCTCAACCAAGGGTTTTATTATTTTTTTTAATGGGGGGAGGGTAGGGAGAGAGAGAAGTGGAGTCTTTCAGATTAAGGGATGATAATCAGAAATTAAAAAAAAGAACAATTATTCTTTGACCATTCCAAAAATCAGTTCTGGTGATTTTTATATTAACTACACATTCACATAATTAACAATTCCCGTTACCTACCAAGGGCATCTCCAAAGGTTAAAATGCACCATTGTTAAAGATGAAGAAATTGGTAGATTTTGCAAATGGTTTCTGGGTATAATCCTTTCTTTCATGAATAGTCCTTTGCTCCAAGCTCATTTTTATCTTCTAGGCATGTAGCATCTTAGCTCTGATGCTCCAAACACAGACCTAAAAGATTTTGGCAAATACACTAAAGACTTCTTATAATGCAACCTTCTACAGTGGGAATATGTGAGATTTATGATGAGGACAACCTGAAGAAGCTCACAAACAGATCAACACTTTCCCAAGCATGTCTTTCCCAAGCATAAGAGAAATCAACACACTGCCTACCTCTAGGATACAGGGTCAAAAACAAGGAGAATCTAAGAGACAGTTTTCCTGAAATTGACTCCACTGCCAAGTTGGAATGTAAAAAGCAAAACAATTTACTACTTTTTTTCTTTTTTACTTAAAACTCTTACACTGCAGTGCTGAGAAAAATTCTGTCTGAAAGTATTAGATAAAAGGAGTTTCTCTTCTGAATTTTTCTTTTCTTTCTTTTTAAAATTTTTTTTGTCTTTATTAGTTTGATTGTTTACTTTTGGTTTACAAGATTTGGTTTACAAGATGAGTTTCAGCTGAATTTTTCTTATTAAAAAATAGCTGGTGAAGGAAGTGGGAAAGGTGGAGAAGGTGAAAAATGGAGCAATCTTGGACTTGGCAATCTGAGGCAGTCTTTTAGAGACAATGCTGGCTGGGTTAGCAGGGAACTAATAAGAACTACATGACTTGTGTCAGCATTCTCCCTCGACAGAGGTTTCCTAGCCAGCCATCTATCTTTGCCTTGTAGCAGAGCTTCCTTTTCTAGGGAAGGAGACTCAGAACTCTATGGGGAAAAAAGCACTCAAGTGCCATATGGAAGCCCCCATTTAAAAAAATGTTATTTTTAATGCTTAACACAGTCTGGCTTGGAAGTTTAATATATAATAGCAACTGTTTTATTTCAGAAGCCAAAAAGTAATCTTGAGGTCAGTGAGAAAGAGAAAGTCCAGTTCTCATACTTTTAGATCCACATATTCAAAAGATGAACATGGGCTATCTGCACAGCACATAATTGTTTCATCATCTGTCTAATAGAAAGCAAGCTCCTTGAGGGCAGGAACTGTTTCCTTTATTTCTCTGTATCCCTAGTGCCTTGGACATAGTGGCCCCTAATGAAAACTTGCTGTATTGAACAGTGGTATAATTGTTCAAAGTACTTAATTCAGAAAGGTATAACCATTTGTATCTAGATTCTCAGACCATGTGAAGATGTTGACAGGATTATTTTAATATACTTCTATTGCTATATCTTACAAGATTTTGCTTCCATTTGATTGACTTGCAATATTACTAGTTCCCTACTGATCTGATTTCCTTCCCTTCCTTCTCATTTGAGTAACATTAACTGAAACCATCAAATTGATTTAGTTGTGGTTCTTTAAATAGCAAATAAAAAATCAGGGTGTTTTTCTTTTGAACCTTCTTTCTCAAAGGTAGGTTAGATCACTTTTTTCCTCCTACATGTAAAAGAATACTGAATGTTGAAATCTTAAAAAAGGATTCAGTGAAAGTGACAATGAATAATAACTGAGGCTGAGGCTAACTCCAAACACATAACATTGACATGCCTGGACAAATGAGAAAATATATTTAAAAGTTCTGATGTAAAGAATTATTCTTTTTCCTATCCCACCTCCTTCAATTAAGAGCCAAGTCTTTATTTTTCCTTCTTCTAAATTCACCATTTAGACACACATCAGGCTCCTCAACAGGCATATATTTCTCCTTTCCTAACTACAATTTAATTGGTTTGATTTTCTTCCTAATATTCTCAACCAGCCATTAATAACTTTGAGCCTTTTATCTTGAGAAATAGCTTGACAAATTGAAGCACTGGCCTTGAAGTTCAGACTTGCCCTCACATGTTATCTGTGATTCCAGCAAGTGACTTATCCTTCTTCTGTGTTCTTATCTGTAAAATGGCCATGATAATTGATCTACCTCCTAGGGCTGTGAGTATGAAATGAATGAACATGTGAGTATGAAATGAATATGAGTATGAAATGAACACGAATAAAGCACTTTATAAACATTAAAACATTATGTAAATCATATTTATTCTTCACACCAAGTCCCTGGAATGTAGAGTTTGTTTTCTTGACCAGTGGATTTTTTTTTTCAAAGCTTCTGCTTTTCCTATTCTGTTTCATTTGTGAAAATCAGTGACCTAATCTATTGTTCTTGTTGTTCTTCAGTTGTTTTCCAGTCACATCTGACTCTTTATGGTCCCATTTTGGGTTTTCTTGGCAAATATACTGGAGTGGTTTGCCATTTCATTCTCCAGTTCAATTTACAGATGAGGGAACTGAGATAGAGTTAAATGAGTTGTCCAGGATCACATAGATAGTCAGTATCTAAGGCCAGATTTGAACTTAGGAAAGCGAGTCTTCTTGAGTACAGGCCTAACACTCCATCCACTGAGTGACCTAGCTGCCCTAAAGGTTCAATCGGTAGCCCTGAGATCATTCCAGATTTTTTTAAAAAAGATTTTAAAAACTGATGCTGAGATACAGCTGATTTAGCTAAATATGTATTTTTTTCCTGCGAATTATGTTTTACTTATAGTATACATATTGGAAATTTGGGATTTTGCATTCTAGCTATAATTGTAATCTTCAGAAAAAAGATACTCGCAACAAAGTCATACTTTCTGCAAAATGTGCAATCATATTTTAAGACTGTCATTTGTAACTCTGTGAACTATAGTCTTTCTTTCCATATCTTTTGGTAGCAGTATTGAGGTCCACGGTAGAAAGAATATACATTATAATCAACTAAGGTAAGGCAAGTGGGTTAACAGATAAATGGAACCTGAGAACTGGAGGAGGAGGATTTAGGAGGAAGTCGCAAAAGCAAGGCACTTTCTTTTTCTTTAGGTCTCCGCAAAACAGGTTAGGTGGGCCTGAGAATTCCACTCCACTTATGGGAGGGGTAGAAAAGAGAAATAAGAAGTCTGGACTGGGTAACTTGACAGGAGGCTATTAGAGAACAATTATGCCAATTTCCTTCTCTCACGGTTCTATTTCCCCTTTTAAGGGTGACCTTGATCTCAGAGAGATGGGATTGTTTCTCAGCTCGTGGTTGTGAGCTCTTTCTCTCTAGGCAGCATGGTTCATACCTTTCTGAAGCAGGGAAGTAGGATGGTTAAGAGATGAGGCAGATTGGTGCTAGTCCATTTCCTGGCCTCCCAGACCTCTCAAAGGACAACTCATAAAGACTGGTCTAATTACAGAGCACAGAGTATGGGGAGAGCGAACAGAGAGGGCCATGCTTGGATTCAGGAAGAACTGGGCAAAAAAAACTGCTTCTGATATATACTCACTGTGCCGATGGGCAGATTGTTTAAATTCTCATTACCAGGACTCCAGGCAACTACTGGTTTATAAATTACAAATAAATTGCCCATTGTATCAATGAAAGGTAATTCCTACCACTAGTTCTCTTCACCAATAAAAGCAGAGATCTGATCCCACCACCTCCACCCCACCAAAGTGTTAGGTATTAGTGATACAAAGGCAAAAAAATGCACCAAACAGTCCCTTCCTATAAGGAGCTGATAATCTATGGAGTGGAATGGTTATAGATATACAAAACATGTACAGAAAAAATTATACAAAGTATTATAATCTGTGCAGCAGAGATCACTAACCCCTGGAAGACTGAAGAGAAGAAGCTTCAAAGAGAAATTAGATATGAAACTGCGACTTGAAAGAAGATAAGGCATCTGAGAGGGAGAGATGAGGAAGACACAGATTTTAGGCTTGGCAGATGGCTTGTGCAAATGTTCCCAACATGAGGGAATAGAGTGTGGAGTTAGGAAACAGATAAAAGTGAAGCTAGATTGTGGAATGCAGAAAGGAAATACAAATAAAGTTTGGAAAGGTGGGTCAGAGTTAGGGGCTGAAGAGCCTTGAATAGCAAATTAGGGAATTTATATCACATCCTAGAGGGACTAGGGATCCAAGATTTTTTTTTAATAATGGTGACTGAACCTGTGCCTTAACATTATTATGGCAACCTACACGTAAAACAAAACATAAAACAAAACCAAAGGGAAGAAATCATTAAAATTACCACAAACCAGTTACTCAACTCTCTATTTTAGAATCCATCTCAACACTTTATTTACCTGGAGCGCTCAAAGGACTAATACTGTGTCTCAGTGCTGGCACATGCCGGTACTGGTGTGGCCTTGAACTCTCGTACATCCAGTGGTACCTGCCAATTTCCATTTCTGGTCTGGTGATCACTGCCAATTTCAGGTGGGAAAAAGTCAGTGTTTCCCTCTCCAGCAAAGAGTTCTTTTTAGTAATTTTATTCATCTGCTGTGTGTTGAAATGAAAGTGAAGGGTCTAAAACACAAGCTACTGAGGGTTCATAATCAGAACATCAACCATCTGACCCAGCCTAAAGGGGGAAAAATGGCCTAATGCAATGTGGCCACGAGGTGCTCCATACCAATATGCTGATACAAAAATTCCAGCCTCTTTCTTATAGGTTCTTATAGTCTTAGCAAGGTTTTTTCTTCCTTCTCCCCTTTATCAACCCTTCTCAATTCTCTGTCCCCATCAAAAATGTTGGCTGACA
>CM053600.1:26525204-26569526 GCA_028646575.1 Pseudocheirus occidentalis
CAGATTGTGGGAGGGGTCTTACAGTGGGATCAATGTTCTGGGCTGTGGGGTAGGGGCAAAAAGGGGAGAAAATTTGTAACTCAAAACCTTGTAGAAATGAATGATGTAACCAAGAAAATAAATTAAAATTAAAAAAAAACAAATATTATCTTATTTGGTCCTCACAATAATCCTGCAAAGTAAGTGCTATTATTATCCCCCATTTTACATTTAAGGAAACTGAGGCAAACAGAGGCTAAGTGACTTGCCCACAATCACACACCTAGTATCTGAATCTGGATTTGAACTTGTCTTCCTGACTCCAGACCCAGCACTTTATTCAATAAAATGAAACTTTTACTACACAAAGATATACTGGGCAGCCTTGAGAGATATAATTACCCCTTACTTGAATTCTTCAGAAAGAAGCTAGAAAGCTACTTTTACTGGATGTCAGAGAAGAAGTTCTTGGGAGGGGAACAATTAAACTGTGTGACCTCTGATATCACCTCCAATTGTGACTTTAAACCAGACTATGTCATGTTTTGTTACAGAATAAGGAATTTGTATTTCATCCTGTAGGTACTGGTGACTGATTTACACTTGGTGTAAGTTTTTTGATGATGTCTTTTTAAAAACCAAGGTTGTAAAATAATCACATGCCTGGAAGTTTCTTTAAGCAGGACTATGAGCTGTATTGGAAAGGGGAAAGAGAGGAATCATAGGGACCGTTTGAGAAGCCATTAAAATAGCTTCAACAAGAGTCAATAAATGTCCAAACTATGTTGATTGCAATGGAAGTAGAAAGGAAAAGCAGATAAAATATACATTGATATAGTAGAATCAATAGGAGTCGGCTAGTGACTGAATATCATAGAAGAGGTGGGGTGGTGAGAGAGAAAGGAGTCAAAGAAAACTCTGACATGAGAATTGCATTCCAAGGAGAATAGTGGTGCCATCAACCAAAATTGGGAAACTGAAAAGAGAAGCTGATTTTGAGTGGGGGCAATGATGAATTAAGTTTTAGAAATTATCATAATGTGAGGGATAACTTGCAGTGAAGTTTCCCCATTCTGAAAAATCAAATCTGGAATGGCTTTAGCATCCACTAGATCTAAGTTTAGAAGTCACCTGACCTTACAGGAATCTGGGACTTAGAGCAAAGGAGACCCTCCCAAGGTCACCTCAGCACAAGATATGCCAATTAAGGACAAAACTGATTTCCTGGTCTTGCATTGGACACCCACATATTTCCATGTCCTTTGACACTGAGATAGATTCCTGGGCTTACTGTGAGCTGGCCTCCCCACCCATGGGAGTGAAGGCCAGTTGGGGGTTGGGGTTTCTGCGTTAGGGGGTATATAACCATGGGCTTGCTCTCTCCCTGGCAGATGCCATTTGAGCAAAAGGGACAGGGTCCTTTCTCATGAGAAAGAATAAAGACCTTTTCTGATCTCAGACTCAGACTCTAAACTCTTTCATCTCACACAATAAGATTATATATTTACAGCTGAAACTAGACTTAGAGGTCTCTTATTCTACCTATTTTAAAGATGAGGAAAATGACTCCCTAAGTAACTTGTCCAAGGACATAGAAACAGAAGCAGAGCTAGGATTCATACCTACCTCTTCTAGATTCAAATTCAGCAATCTTTCCACTCCACCTCACTGTCTCCATTGTGAATTTGTGTCCACAGAACAGGTAGGAGTGACACCTAAAGCCATGAGAGAGTGGATAAAATGAAAGCTCAATTCAAATCAAATCCCAAAGTAGAAAGAGCCTTTGAGGATATTCACACTCTGGGGAAGACAGATAAGAAAGCACCAAAGAAAACAAAGAAGTCAGAGAGATAGGACGAGAACAACTAAAGACAAGTCCTATAAGCCAGGAAGAAAATATGTCACAAATATTATTTCTGCATGGTGTCTTTTACACTATAGAACTCAATAAATACATTTTAGAATGAAATGAAAGAAGTTTCAGATGGGTCATTTGAAATAGTCTTAATTGTGATGAACCTTTTACACTGACATGAAAATTAAAATACAATGATAAATTCCATATTCGATGAACAAACATCTACAATGGCAAAAATAAATTGCTGATGTGTAGCTGATCTGGTGATATGTGATAACATGAGTATGATTTAGTATGATTTATAAATGTGAGGAGATAGATTTTTCATTTTGACCTTATCCCAAAGCATCTCTTTATCAATAGCTCTATGCAGTTGTGCCCTCCACTGGGCAAAAATTTTGTGAGCTTTGTGCACAAAGATATGGACAGCCTGCACTTATTAGTAATGAAACCTAACTGTAGCGCAAATTTCATTATGTCAGATATGAATCATTTCAGTAACTATTCAGTAGTCTTTTCCACAGGCTTACCATAGTAATCCTCTACTATTCTACTTTGCTATTTACTTTACTATTTAGCAATCTCACCATCAGAAAACACAGAACAATAATTAGGTGTTAACTTCACATACCATCAATCCACAAGCATTTATTAAGTACCTACTCAAGTGACAGGCAGTATTCTATGCGCATACAAATACAAAATTAAACAATTCCTGGCCTCAAGGAGCCTACATTCTATTAGAGGTAACAGCCTACATGGAGAAAAGCAGATAGGGATATATAGAGAGTAAATGAAAGATATTTTGGGCAGAGAAGAACTTGGCATCTGACCTGTAGTTTGAAAGAATTCCAAGATACAAAGGTGAAGAGAAAGTACTTTCCAGGTAAAAGGCTCAGCTTGTATAGAGACAGGATGTTAGAAAGTTACATCTCCTGCTGCTGCCCAAGCTGTTACTGTTATTATATAAAGCAACATGCAGTTATCTACTGGAATTTGTTTTTAAATATCACTTAACATACATTATAAAATTATTCCTTAAAATAAGCAACTATAATCCAGCCTCAGACACGCAACACAAAAAACTAGCCGTGTGACCTTGGGCAAGTCACTTAACCCCAACTGCCTTCCAAAAAGCAAAAACAAAAAACAAAAAAAAATAAGCAACTACAGATTTCAATCTTCATATCCATCCAAGAGCAGTATTCTCTAAACTGTGTACCTCTCTAAATGTGAGGTACACATGTATGGTTATTGACATCTCCTCGCTCTTATTCTTGAGCCATTTTCCGTATAACCCTCACAGACCACTCAACTCATCATACACACACACACACACACACACACACACACCCCAGATAAACTCCAGAGAGTATATATTATATTACATACTGATATTTGTAAGTGCTATGTTTTAAGATGTCCAAGATACCCTATAAAATGTTACTGCCATTCATTTGATTATTTATAACCTGCGGCTTACCTAAGCAAATAACCATTAAAACACCACGCACACACACACACACACACACACACACACACACACACACACACACACACACTATTCCATTGGCCCAAGTGAAAAAACTGGAAATAAGGGGAGGGGGGGAAAATCACACCAAATGACAATGCCTCAGGATTTCCACCAGATGGCAAGAGAGCACAAGAGAATAAGCCAGCTCTCATATTCCTCATTGAAAAGTTCACCATCCAACTCTCACTGGGTCATTGCTACAAGAGATGCTTTGTTCCACCTCCTACAACCAAAGGCATCTCCAGCGAAATGGAAAAAGAACTAAAAATGACACATTTGTTAGGAAAAACACAATGTGTTTTCCCTAAGCAGCCATCACCAAGGACATTTTTTATGCAGATGAAATCAGGTTTGTACACACACACACACACACACACACACACACACACACACACACACACATACACACACACACCCTTACTTGGAGGTGATCTTGGATTCTCAAAGGCTATGCCAACAGAAACTTAGTACATCCCATGAAACTGGGAAAACGTTATATATAGACTCATTGATAGACTCCATATATCTGAGGTCATATTTGAATTCGGGTCTTCTTCCCTGGGCTCTATCCACTGAATTACTTAGTTGCCTCAAAAGGAACAATGAATATGAATACAGAGTTGCATGCAAACTATAGGAAGAGAAGGAAACAAAGCCAAAAACATACACACTGACTATAAAATATATGAGGAAAGCAGAAACACTACAAAATAATACAGAATTAAAGTTGCGAAATTATAGAGATTAAGTTCGGCCCCAAAGAACAGATATGAAAAGATACCTCCACATATTCCTTTACAGATGTGAGAAGAACCACCCATACAAAACACTGTATAAAATATCTATTTTGTTCAATAACTTGACCAGTCTTACTGATGTGTTATATGTGTGTACATATATGTACACATACATATATACACATATATAATATATGCTCATATACAGACATAAAAAATCTTTATTGTCTTTTTTCCTTAGAAAAAAATTCCTTGTTAGAAGAGATGGAGAGAACAATTTAGATTCTGTAAAAACAAAAGACATCAACAAAAATGTTTAATTTTATATCCTGAGCAACTCACATGGAATACACTTGACACATTTGTCTAAATTCCCACTTTTTTTTTCCTTTTGGAGGGCAGTTGGGGTTAAGTGACTTGCCCAAAGTCACATGGCTAGTAAGTGTGTCAAGTGTCTGAGGTCAGCTTTGAATTCAGGTCCTCCTGACTCCAGGAGCAGTGCTCTATTCACTGTGCCACCTAGCCACCCCAAAATTCTTTTTTTTTTTTTTTTTACTTTTTGGAGGTAGGGTAATTGGGGTTAAGTGACTTTCCCAAGGTCACATGGCTAGTGTCTGAGGCCACATATGAACTCAGGTCTTCCTGATTCCAGGGCCAAAGCTCTATTCACTGTACCACTTAGCCACCCACTAAATTCCCACTTCTAAAAAGTTCTCTAGGAAGGTGGAAGGCTTAAGTGTTATCTTTCAAGGCCCTCCACCAGTCTCATAGCTAAAGAATTTCAATAAAGTCTACATGACAGTATTCTTAATTGTCTCCTGAATAACATGCAAAGAACCTCAAGTGGTCCATTAAACTCAGTTCTTAAACAATCCCACATTTCTTTTTTCTGAGGATTCAAGTGGTCAGTGTTAGTAGACCTGAAGATTACACTCATCACCAAATACAAAGTTATTCAAATTAAATACATGGAACAAGTTCTCATAGGTTACCACCTTTCTAATACTGGCAAGGGCTTATCTCAGCCCAAAGAAACTAGAAGTAATAACCTGTCCCCAAGGCCCATTGATATGAGAAACTTTTCTTATTGGAGGAGATGAGTGCCCAGCACTGAATGAGGGGCAAGGCAGTATTGTTGAGACTGGAGAGAGGTTCAGCCTTCAACAATCTCTTTTGGAACTCTTTAAGCAAGGGTCTTCTTTGAGTAAACCCTATGGGGACTCTTCAAGCAAGATTCCTCCTTCAGAATTCTCCAAACAAGTCTTCTTCAAATAGAATCTAATCAGCTTTGAGACTGAAGAAAAGAAGATGCCAAGCCCTCTTCAGGATAAGGAAGGAAAAGACTCTGGGAAGACATGAGAGGAACAGGGGATCTCCATATTGCCCCAGTTTGCTACTCTAAAGATTGGGGATTTTTCCCTTCAGTGAGATCCAGGGTCTTCTCTCATGGTTGAACTGAGCTACCTCACTCCAAATGGGAGAGCTCCTTCATTCTGTATTGTCTTGTATACACATTCTCCTATGCAGACCTTCTTTGATTTCTATTTTGTTATGATTTAGAAAAATGGACTTCTTTGTATTAGCTGTGTATGTGTTCATTGTGGAACTTATATCAGGTAGGAAAGAGATCAAGCCTTGGATACAGATCTTGGGGTCCCATTCCCCCAAGATATAATGAGGTGATCAAAGGTTCCAAAAATGGAGCCCAATGAAATCTCCTAGAATATAGATGAATAATATTTAAGGGAATAGACATACATAATTCTAGCTCTGTACCTCCTTTCCCTGAGGGGAGAAGAATGATAGTCTTTGACCCCCAACCTCTTACTTCCCCTCCTAGCAGGAATGAATGTTTCCTTTGGAGAAGGGTAGGAAGAGAAGAGGCTAGAGATGTCTCTTCTGCCTCTCTTCAAGCTACACACAACAACAATGGCCCCACCACACATGGGAGCCTCATATATGGGGCACCACTAACTTCTACCACAATTTTTAGAATTAAAATTAAACAAAAAAAAAGAAGAGAAAAAAAAGGAAAATTTGTTTCTTCTCTCAGAAGGAAAGTCTAGTCCCAAATAGCTCTTGGAACTCTCCCAACAATAACCATTAAGGATTTCAGGTCAACTGAAAGCCACCGCTTCACCCTTAGGCAAGAAACTAAACTGTCCTGTGTGAAAATTCTTCCTATGAGTTACCCAAGTACACAAGGCAACTTTGAAACTGAAAAGGGGCAAGGGAGAAGGTAGAAGGTGCAACATGAAGGACAATGAAGATGTCTAACAAAATGTAGGGGAGTGGGAAATGAAGAGATAATTGGTTTGTGACTCTCTTTAAATGCAGGTTTTGGGGAAAGCTCTTGGCTTAGCCCTCCATTTAGAGGGGTCCCAGGGGCAGAGGGTATTGATGAGGTATGATTACTGAGATTGATGTAATCTTGCAAGATGATGATGATATTCCTGGGGACATGATGAAGTCCAAAAGAGTACAGCTAGATAGAAAATTAAATCAGCCAGAGTGGTACAGCCAAAAGGGCAGAGTGATAGGAAACAGTAACACTGAGAGTTATAGTCCACAAAACTCATCCAAACAGATCTAGAAAATTCATCAGGTCTAGACCCCTTGCATTGTCTGCCCCTGGCCCATCCTAGGCTGCTCCTTAATCCCATCCAGATCTTTTTACTTATCCTTTTTCTCTCTTCTGTACATAAGTATTTGTCCCATCCTCATGAAATCAGCAGATTCACTAGGAACTCAGCCCTCTCCTATTGGCACTACAGTAAACTTCACTACTTTGACTGAAAGGATACATGAGTGGTTGAATTTTTTTTCCAGGCAGACTCTCCTGTAACCTTCTCAGCACCCCGAATCTCAAGTCTTAACTTGAAGGCTATATCCTTGACGAGTTAGAATCATATAGACTTATCTTTAAAGTGGAGAGAAGAACTTAATATTTGTACTTAGCAAAATATCTTAAAACTATAAAGAAACTGTGTGAGATGTAACTTTAAGTAATAACAGTTAAAAGTGAATGAGTTATTAAACTGAAATTTTAATTTATGATCATAGCAAAATAAAATAAAATGTTTAAAAAAAAAAAGAAAATTCGTGAGACTTAATCTTGATGGGGAAATCTATAAAAAAGACACAAAGTCATTTTTCCAGCCCAGTCAAGCCAAGCATAAGAAGACAGACAAGGAAGTCTTTGAACAATGAGGACAGGATTGCCCAAGAGAAGCTGCAGAGCACTCTAGCACTCTAGGAAAGGCTGTGCGTCAAAGCAAGAAGACCTGTACAGGGGCAACCACAGACATATACTGAGGCATTATGACAGAGACAGGTAGAAACTGACACCTTTGTTGCCCACTACCCATTTCCAGGTCACAGATCCAGGGTAGAATAAGAAGACATGTGGTCCCAAAGATGAAGTTCTCAGGAGAGAGAAGACCATAGGGAGTGCTGTTGCTCTATATAAGAAAGAAGGAAGTTCAGAACACAGTCACATAAGTCTCACTTCCAAAATCCAATCTAGCCAGCAGAAGAATAACCAAGGCAGAAATCCCAGACCAAAGAGGAACCTACAATTTTGCCCTTCTGAACCAACAGGGCTTTAAAATTGACTGATGGGGCTAAATCCAGCAGCAATCAACTCTAGCATAGACCCAAACCCGGGTCAAGACTTGTAGAACTCAGATCAGGGGAGCAACAATCCGACTTTGCCCTAGATCAGATGACTCTTGGAATACTGAAAACTTCCAGGTCCCCAGCCTCTCCCTGAGATCCTAGGATAACACAACACTTAGTACTCAAAAAAAAAAGGCAACAGAAGGAGCAACTCAGGGTTTCCCTCCAGAAGTGTAGATAAGGCCAGCTCTAACACGAAGTATAAAGCTAGCAACTAGACTGGAAGAATGAGCAAACAAATAAACAAAAAAAGAACCTCAACATGACTAGCTGTTATGGTAGCAGGGATACTAAAAATGTAAATGCAAAAGAAAATTATTCAAAAAATATCTACAAGGAGTATCTTAAAGAAACACACAGCTTGGGTACAAACAACCAGAATTACTGGAAGAAATAAAAAAGTTCAAAAATGAATATTTTTATGAATGGAATAAGAGCTTTTGAGGAAAAAAATGGAAAAGAAATGCAAATTGTAGAAAGAATTGAAAATGGAAGCAACAGCTTGGACCAAGAGGTATAAAACTTCGCTCAAACAATAAACTCCCTGAAAATAAGAATGGACCAAATAAGAAGCCAATGACTCCATTGAAGCAATAAGAAATATTAAAACAAAGTCCAAAGGTTGAAAAAATAGAAGAAAATATAAGGTTTTCACAGAGAGAAATGCCCTAGATAAAAGACTGAAAAGGAAAAAATTAAGAATAATTATATTTTCTGAATGCGTGATGGAAAAAACAGCCTAGACATCATATTTCAAGAAATCCTAAAAGAAAACTACCCAAGTCTTTTAGAACCAGAGGCCAAAACAGAAATAGAAAGAGTCCACCAGTCATCTCTCAAAAGAAACCCCAAAATGAAAACTCCCAGGAATATTATAGTCAAAATTCACAACTTCTGTTCAAAGAAAAAAAATACTGCTAACAGGCTGCAAGAAATAACTGAGACACGAAAGGCTTATAGATGGAATTGCACATGATTCCAGAAGACAAAGGATATATAGGCTTATAGCCAAAAATAACTTACCCAGAAAAACTAAGTATAATGCTATAGGAAAAAAATGGATCTTTAATGAAATAGAGGACTTCTAAGTATTCCTGATGAAGATCAGAGATGTGTAGAAATCTTCAAGTTCAAACACATACATGTTAAGAGAAACATGAAAAGGTAAACATAAAAGAACCATAATAAAGAACTAAATAAAGATAAATCGCCTATATTCTAATATGGGGAAATGATGTATATGTCTCCTCTAACCCTTGTCTTTATCAGGGACCACAGAAAAAGCCTAATTTAGACTGAAAGCATCAGAATGAGTCTGTTATGTCTTAAAAGAAATGGAAAGAGAAGGGGCAGATAAGGGAAAAGAAGGTTGGGGGAAATTCTCTCACATAATCAGTGTGTATAAGTAAATATCTATGCAAACAAGGAAGAAGGGATAGTACTTGAACTTCTCTCTTATCTGAATTCATCAAAAGGAAGAATACACACAAACACACAATTGGGCACAGAAATGCATGTCATTCAACATAGAAATGAAAGAGGAGAGGGGTGGAAATAGAGGGAAAATAGATTAGTTCTAAGCAAAATAACTCTAAGGATACACAAAAAATGTTTATGATTCTTTGTGAGGTAGTAAAGAATGGGAATAAGAGGAAAAACTCATAAATTGGGAAATGGATGAAAAGGTTATGGTATATAAATGTGATAGAATACTATTGTGCTGAATTATTATTAATGTAATAATCAACCAGCATTACAGAGTACTAATGATGAAATATGCCACCCAACCTCCGGATAGAAAGATGAAGAACTCAGAATGCAGAATGAGACAATTTTGTTTTGGGCATGGCCAATGTGGAAAGTTATTTTGAATGTTTTTTTTTAAGGAAGAAATAAATCAGTGCCTTAGAATCTAAATGAATCCCTTAAATGGAGTACTGAGGCCCAGGGGATGTCTCTGTCCCACAAGAGATATTTTTCAAATATCATCCCTCTCTTTTCTCCCTCCTTCTTGCCATAGTTCTTTCTTCTTTTCCAGCCTTCTTCCAAGGTCAGTGTCAGAACTTCAAATTTTGTAATCTATTCAGCAGATCAGTTCTCCTCCCCCAAGCCTCTCTGATCCTTGTGGATATGGCCAAAGTTGGGTCTAAATTCAGTTGAATACCTTTGAACATAAAAGGGAAGAGACCTCTGACTTTATGTTATGTGTAGAAGGGTTGTTTCAGAAGCTGTTGGAAAAAGGATCAGTATCTTTGAAGTAAATGAGACATCTGACATAAGTGTCAAGGATATTGTAGACACTTAGCAATGCTCTAGAAGGGGCTGGCAAATGACAAAATGAGACTGGCCTTTTGGGGGGATTTTTTTTCTGTATGATCCAGGAGCATAATGATTTTTACATTTTAATATAATTAAACTTTATTTTAAAATGTAAAAAACATTCTTAGGCTTGGCTAAGCATGCTAAACTTTTAAAATAAAGTTAAGTTGCATTTAAAAATGTAAAAACCATTCTTAGTTCCTGAGCCCTTAGAAAAACAAGGAATGGACCAAATCAGGGTTAGTTTGCCAACCTCTGCTTTAAAGCATAAGACAGTCTAAGTGTGATGAGCTGATAGGGAAAATATTTGGGGTTAAATTAGATAGAAAGTTGGTAAAAAGTAAAAAGGTTTTAAGTGGCTCTAATTCTGATACAAACCAGATACAAATACTAAAGCCAAATACAACGCTACCATGAGGTATCCAGACTTTCCTGCAGGAACTTAAGGTGAATCTTTCAGGAGATGTAACATTGGGCTAAGCTGCTATTCTCAGAAGACATAAGGAATTTAGGACAAGAGATCTCAGAACACCAACAGAACATAGCCAAAGCTGCCAAGTCACAGTTTGCTACAACTATGGACCAGATGGATACGTGATTGCTGGATACACTTCAGAGAGGAAATATGGAGTTGATGTTCCAGAAGCTGAATTCTAAGAGACTGACAAGAGAAAATGGCCCTGAAGAGAGAGAGGGAGACTATCCCAGACCAAAGAAACTAAACCATGCCCCACCACCCATTTTTCTTGATTCCTTTCAACAATTGTAACGACTGACAAACTAGACAACAGATCTGAAATGACAGCAACTGCTTTTTGACAGATACTTGTAACAGATATATCTGGTTAGCCATCACAGAGGTTAGGCCTTTGTGGACAGACGGAATCAAAAGGACTAATCATATCTGAGTTATATTACAGTGAGTGAGGAGTTGTCTTGTAAAGCAATGGTCACTGACAATAATGACTCTCAATGGTTCAGACCCAGTGATTCAAATCATTTCAATTCAACAACCATTTATTAAGTGACTTCTGTATGCTAGGCACTCTGCAGGATTCTAGGCATACAAAAAGAAAGATGTATGCTTAGTATGGGGTCATGTGACCAGCCAGATTAGTAGTTAATCACTATCTGCAAACGTCTTAAAACCTTCAATCCACCAAAAAAAAAAAGTTACAAATCAGATACAGAGTATTTATAGGTGAATCCACAGGAAAAGAAGACATAACCACCAAATGAAATTAAAACAAACAAATAAACATAAGCCTTGAAAATTAAAGCCAGAGAATTGTAATAATACTAGAGGACCCACTCAGTTCCCCTCCCACATCTAAACCCATGAGCAAACATGAGAAAACATGAGCAAACTTGAAAGTCTGTGCCTGGAGCCTACATCCTAGAGTAGGGATTCCACTGCTGCAGTGATTGCCCAAACACACCCCAACCCCAGAAGAAAATAGTAGATACTGAAACCAGTTATGTGAGGGGAAAAAAAGAGAGTGGGAGTAGAAAAGAGCTATGGGAAAAAAAAGCATCATATCTGCTGGAAAGGAGACAAAAAAACCAACTTGAGCCAATATTGTCTCCCTAAGGGTTGCTCATGGCAGATACCCAAATTGATGACCCCCCGTAACCTCCAATGTGAGGAGACTTGGGCAACCTTGCAACCCAGCTTTAGGGCTCTGCTCACCAAAATACATAAGAGAGGGACTAGATAGAATATGTGAAATGAGTTAATATAAGAAAAAGATTGAAACATCAAATACATAAGGAGGAAAAGCATTAATAAAAATTTAAATCAATGATGAGAATCCTAAAAATAGAAATTAAAATGAGTAAAACATCAAAAAATATAAAGTTTGATTAACAAATATTATAATTTGATGGAAAATGAAAAACCATTACTAATAAAAGGCAGTCCTAGGAGAGAGCAACAAGAAACTCTACAATATTTCCAAAGAGAAATAAAATATATAAAAGAAGTAATTAAGAATGAATCTGACATTCTTAAAAATTACCTCTCAACAGGTTTCAACATTAGAAGTAGCTGCTTTCTGCAAATTTCTTTAACCCTTCAAACACGAAAAGATGAATTAAATCAAGGGCCATTATTAATGTAAGATCTGTGAACTTATGTCTTTTAAAAAATATTTTAAGAAACTTTATTTGATACATGAAACATTTATTAAAATATAGCAGAACAAGAGTCATTTCCCAATGTAGAAATTTGTAAATTATATGAATAGGCAGCCCTCAAAGAAATTGAAGCTATCAATAGCAATAAGAAAAAATGCTCCAAATCACTGATAATTATAAAAATACATATTGAAGGGACAGCTAGGTGGCACAGTGAATAGAGCACCAGCCCTGGAGTGAGGAGGACCTGAGTTCAAATCCAACCTCAGACACTTAACAAAAAAACTAGCTTGTGACCCTGGGCAAGTCACTTAACCTCCAAAAAAAGCAAATAAATAAATAAAATACATGTTAAAACAACTCTGTGATTCTACTTCACATCCACTGGATTAGCAAAGATGATTTTTTTTAAAAAAAGGAAAAATCACAGTTTTTGGAGGGCTTGTAGGAAGAAAGGAATACTAATGCACTATTTATGGAGCTGTGAATTAGTCTAGCCTTTTTGGAAAACAATTTGGAACTATACCTGAAAGAGTCACTAAACTGTGCATACTATTAGATTCAGCAATATAAGGGATAGCCTATATCCTCAGAGAGGGAAAATTCCTCAGAGGGGGAAAAATATACAAAAATATGTATAGTAACTATTTGTTATACCAAGGAATTGGAAACAAAGTATATGCCCATGAAGTAGAGAGTAGTCAAATAAATTACGGCATGTGAATGCAATAAAATATTATTGCATCATAAGAAATAACAAAAGGCATAGATTTAGAGAAAACTGGCAAAACGTTTTGAACTACTCAAACTAAAGTGAAGAGAACCAGGAGAACTAGTTTTTTCTTTTTAATTTTTAAAAAGTTCTTAAAATAAATTTTGTGTTTATTTTTAGTTTACATCATTCATTTCCACAAGATTTTGAGTTACAAATTTTCCCCCGTCTTTCCTCTACCCACCACCCCAAAACAGCAATCTCACTGCATACCCCCTCTCCCAATCAGGAGAACTATTTATACAATAGCAACCACATTGCAAAGAAAAACAATTCCATAAGATTTAAGAAATTTGATCAATGAAATGATCAACCATGACTAAAGCATGCTGCCTAGCTCCCAACTGAAAAGTGACTAACTCTATGTGCAAAATGGGGATATTATTTTTTTAACATGGTCAGAGAGTGGATTCATTTTGTTTGAATATGGAAGGCTGTTATAAGGGTTTTATCTTTACTTTTTCATAAAAAAATGTTCTGGGGGCAGCAAGGTGGTGTAGTGAATAGAGGACCAATCCTGAAGTCAGGATGACCTAAGCTCAAATCCAGTCCCAGACACTTGACACTAAATTAGCTTGGGCAAGTCATTTACCCCAACTGCCTTGCCTTCCCCCTCCAAAAACAAAAAACTAAACAAAAAATGTTTTGGTGGACAGAGAGGAGAATTAGCAATAGTACTGTCAAAAAGAAGAAAAGAAGATGATTGAAGCATTTTTAAAATGCACAGAAGCAAACAGAAGGAAATTCATAAGGAAACACAGACAAGCCTGACAGATTTATAAGTAACATATTGAACTTATTATGTAAAGCAAACTGCACATAATAGAGATTCATGTATAATCCTTATTATCTACTCTAATTTTACATGTAAATGCTCATTTTATTTAGTGTTTGTAAAGTTCAATATTTTTTTAAAAAAGAATATTTTCGGGGAACATGGAAACGGAAACAAATGTAAAAATTCTTCTAAAAAAACCCATATTTCAAATTCTAAGGCATATGGATGCTAAATTTAATCCTTCCAATGAAAAACAACAAAATTTTCAAGCAGTCAGGAGAAAAATGTTCAACTATAAAGTCAAATCAATAAACATTTATTAAGCATTATGGGGGGCGGCTAGGAGGCACAGTGAATAGAGCACTGGCCCTGGAGTCAGGAGGACCTGAGTTCAAATCCGGCCTCAGACACTTAACACAAAGACTAGCCGTGTGAGTGACCTTGGGCAAGTCACTTAAACCCCAACTGTCCTCCAAAAAGCAAAAAAAAAAAAAAAAAAAGAATATTAAGCATTATGTGCCAAGCACTCTGCTAAGTAATATGTATATACAGATATATAGATATATATATATAGATAGATATATATAGATATATATATATATATTTAAAGACACATAAAGTAAAGAAAGGAGTAGCTAGGTGGTGCCACAATGAATAGAACACCAGCCCTGGAGTTGGAAGGACTTGAGTTCAAATCTGATCTCAGACACTTAACACTTACTAGCTATGTGACCTTGGACAAGTCACTTAACCCCACTTACCCTGCCTTCCCCCTCTTAAAAAAAAGGCAAAAAATAAAATAAAGAGAATTCGAAAAGTATTATTTCAGTCACAAAAGAGAATGGGATAGAACAATATAAGAAGCAAAGGAGCTCAACGTACAACGGAAAATGACAAGCCTTGAAAACCTTATCATAAATGACAAAGATATTGAACATAAAAAAGCATATGTGGTGTGTCTACCAAAACAGAAAGGCTGAGCTTAACAGAATATTTGACTTGTAAATATCCCAAACTGAAGTGTGAGGAATTGTAAATAGAATTATCAAAAAAGTAATAAAATTGATTTTCTCATGTTGAGAAGTTATTATTTTTCAAAGAAGAGAGTAAGACCTAAGGGTAGAAGAGGGAGCATTAAGGGATCAAAATGGGTATAAAGTGTTGAATAATTAAAGAGAATTTAAGGAAACAAAATTTAAGGCAATCCTAGGAGAGAGTATGGAACAAGTATTAATGACAATTAATTCCAGAATATTTCCAAAGAGAAATAAAATTTGTAAAAGAAGCAATTACAAATGAATCTGACATTCTTGAAAATTATCTCTCAACAGATTTGAACAGTAAGATGTGAAAGTAGGAGAGAAGAACATATGTACTAAATCTCCTTGATAAAGAAAAGTTCCACATACACTAAAAGTTGTATAGCAGCAATTTTTGTCATAGAAAAGATCTGGAAGTAAAGTAAATATCCATCAATTGAGGAGTAGCTAAGCAAATTCTAGCACATTAATAAACTCAATTACTACTATTTGTAATAATCGATTAACAATATAAATATAATCACTAGCTGTGTGATCCTGGGTAAGTCACTTAACCTTGTCTGGCTCAGTTTCCTCATCTGTAAAATGAGCTGGAGAAGGAAATGTTAATATTTCTCACAGCTAGACAAAAATAACAAATATAAGGGTAATATATATAATTGGATAAATTACTGCTAAATTTAACTTATGGGATAAAATACTTATGGTATCTTCTGAATAGGAACATTTAAGAATATACATATTTCTCAACACCACATGGTTCTTTTTCAAAAAAATAGACCATGAGCTAAAGCAAACAGAAATTCTAAATAAATGTCTGAAAGTAGAAATACCAGGCAAATCCATTGTGGGTCAAAAAAACTGGTGAGACAGGGATAGGGTAGAGAACAGAACAAAGGGGGGAGGGATAGGAAAGAGGGACATATGATCACTGTCACAATATGTCCACTATGAAGATGTCCTGTATAATCACACCTACACAGCCTGTATTGAATTGGTTGTCCTTCCAGCGGGGGTGGGTCACAACGGAGGAACCGAAAGAATCTAGACTATAAAGCTCTGCAATACCTGCAACTAGGAATCAAGATATACACGGGCTAGAATAGGGAGACCCTCCCTGCCCTATCAGAAAGGTAGAGAGCAGACCAGGGAAGGGGCTCCACAGTGGGATCGCTGTTTTGGGGGGTGGGGTGGGGTAGGGGAAAGATGGGGAGAAAATTTGTAACTCAAAAATCTCATGACCTCATGAAAATGAGCGATGTAAACAAGAAAACAAATAAAATTTATTACATTAAATAAATAAATAAAAGAAGACTATAGACCCAATAGGCTATTGCTACCCTAACCAATAAATGGATTATACTGAAAAAAAAATTGGTGAGAATGGGGATTCATGAATTAATCTTCCACGCTCCCACAACAGCATCTGGGACTCTTTCCTGGAACAGTTCAGGTTAATTTTGCTCAAAGATAAATTGATCTGGGATCTAATTGTTGCATCTTTAGCCAAGAAGTGTATTAAAGCAGTTTTTAGGACTTTGGCAGAGAGAGTCTGAGACCTCAGAGATCCCCCATGGTGATTATTTTTTAATCTCCTTGTTGGCAACTTGTAGTTGTTTTTATATTTCTCAACTGCTGCTCTTAACCTTCTTGGGCACTACTTTTACCTGAAAGCAACAAACTACAAGGACTGTTTGTTTAAACTCTCAGGCTTTGAATGACCTTTTATACCAAATAAGAAACAGCAACCCAAACAACTGACAACAAGAATGGAATCTTGATCAATAGCCTGTCTTTGAAAGATGTATAAAAGGTGAGGGGATAGTGCCCCTGGCTTCCATTTAGCATCCCATGCTGTGAAGACAAAAGTGTCATTTAAATAATATCAGAAGCATCAAAATAGTGGTGGAAAGTAGTGGTGCCAAGGCAGGGGTTAGGGGAAAGGGTAATATCTCTAGTAGTAGTTAAAGAACCAACAACAGGAGAGAAAGACAGAGAGCATATTTGCAAGTGTTTGTTTACCATGTATATTAGGCACTGTGCTGATCATTGTGAATACAAAAGCAAGATGAAAAAGGGTACCTATCTTCAAGAAACTTACATTCTAACAGGGGAAAACATTTCATAAAAGGAAACTGAAAAACTGTTAGGAAGGGAAGGTTGTATAAGAGGGAGGAAGATGGAAAAGTCCAGTCAGAAGTCAAACTGTTTGAGAAAAGTGCATGAATAGCCTGAGCACTTCCTGAAATAGGTAGGTCCTTGGCAGAAATTCAGAATCAGGGGAGTGCAATACAAGGATGAAAGCAATTCCAGAGTGAGAAATCTGTTGAAGAGGTGAAAAAGTCTCGAGAGTCAGGAAAGAAACCAAGAGAGAAATGAAAAAAACAGTGGTACCTAGGCACTGGTACTGGCAGCTTTTGGCAGTGAAAGAACACTAGTAACCTAATTTTCAGACCTTAGTCACATCAGGAACAAGACATGAAGGTCAAGCAAGCTGCAAGTAAGCTCTAGGAGCAGCTATGAGGCACATATTGGCCCAATGGACAAAAAGCAACCCCAGGAGGGGCATGGTCAACCATGAACCTGCAGTTGCAGGGAGTCCCAAACAAGGGTAAAAAATATTCTTGACATCTTAGGTGGTTCAGAAACAGAATTGGGTGCATGTGGACCTTTTAAACTATTTTAATGAACCCCCTTCAGCTTGCTCCAGAGGGTTGTTATACTAGGAAGTTGACATTTCTGACCTTATATTATTGGTGGCCAGGTATAAGAGAGAGTAAATGTTGTGACCAGAATACTCGTGGGATTGAAGAGGTATGAGTGAAACTCCGAACACGAATCAGGATTCTTACCTGCAAAAAAGTTATGTTGCAGATCAAGGCAATTTGGGTTAACTTTGCTCCCAGATGATTTAATCTGGGACCCATCATCGGTGGACCTTTTCAACACAAAGAGTATAAAAGCAGTTTTGAAAATGCTGGTGGGGAGCTCCTAAGACCCCATGGAAACCTCTTTGCTGGGAGTTTTTATCTGTTTTTATTTTCCTGAATTTCTTTGCCTGGAGTATTCCTTTGACTTGAGGACACTACTTGAGTTTCTAGTAGAACTATTTGTTTGAACCCTCAGGCTTTGAGGGATTCACCACAACAGATGAAACACAGCAATATAGACAACTTTTTTACAAACCACAAAATGCAATAAAAGTAGTAAATAATAAGGTGAATACAGGTAAACAAATTTGGAACTAAATGGAAACTCAATAAGGACAAGGGATAATGAATAGATAAAAGAACAAAGTGTTAATAGCAATTTGGTGAAATAAATGACCAAAATGAGACATTATGCCAAAATTCCTGGGATACAACTAAAGCAATATTCAGAAGAAAAATTATATCCCTAAAAACATACATATTAGAAAAATGGTAAAAGACATTAATTAATTGAATATATATTTTTTCTTTTTTTTTCAAATCTTCCTTTCAGGGTTAGGCAGTTCATCTTACCTTAGACTATTCCCACCCTGGAGTATCTTCCCTCTTAATCTCATTGTCATCCTTGCTTTCCCTGTTAAATTTGATGTATTTTTATGCCAAAACATATGTATTATATTCAACCCTGTTTCATTTCTTATAAGAGCTCATGGGAGTTAGGTTGTCACTGGTCTTGAGACTTTCCCTTTAGGTGTTTCAGGAGTTAATGGTGGATTCTTTCTCTCTGGTTCTAAGAGATCTAGAAAGTTTTCATTAATGATTCTTGAAATATAGTATACTTTTGAAAAATTAACATACAACATACTGTCTCATCTCTTTGTCTCTACACCTTTTCATTAGTCAAGTGGTAGATGCAAGAAAACATCTAAAGAAAGGCCCCATGATATTTAATGGCCTATGGAGGATTCTTGGGAAGACACTTGTAGACAAGAAACATTACAGGGAGGATGGGTATGTATAGGTGACAATCTGCATTACCGGAGGGAGTAACCATATTGACAAGTAACTGAAGTAACTCTAACCATGGAAGCTTTAAGACAACTGTAATTAGAATTATGTTTCCTAGGAATTCTCATCCTTCGTATATGGTAACTAGGAACCTTTTTCATGAGGAAGTTTTCACCCTGCCCTTCCAACCTCCACCTAACAATAACCTCCCTTTTTCCTCTCATGCCTGTTATTTTCTGTGACTATTGGTATCTTGAATTTTGCAATCTCACATGGAATGGGAGGCATTCTTTGAATGAATCATTCCAACATTCAAGTCAGATTTCAGTAATGTGAGTTAATCAAATGCAAGACAGTGAAAATATTTGTGGTTTTTCTAAAGACTGGATTTCCACAGAGATGGAAAAATGAATACACACTAAAAGATGATAGAAATGCTTGGAAACAAAAGCAATTTGGGGAAAAACATCATTTTGTAATGATTGAAAAATCTCTGGGCACTGACCTACATAACTGAAGTAGTTAACATTTTCTACTTCATAATAGCTTTTCACCTTAAAATATCAAAGAGAGCTTTGCCACATTTTGATAATGTCCTCCAATTTTTTGTGCTTAAGTCAGCTGTATAAGAGCACTGTTTCTTATACATGGTTCTCATTTGTTTTCTGAGCTCATCCAAAATTTCATCACATGTCTCTTAATTCCTATATCCTATAACAATTTTGTTTTGAAACGTCTCTTAAAAATACAACAAATGTATCCCAAAAAAACCCCTAGGGATTCAGATACCAGATCCAAAGACAAAATTCCTAACTGTATTGCTCTGGAATGCACAACAATGTACTGTACACTATAAAAGTGATTTTATTTTTGTTGCATCTAACCCAAAAATTAAAATCCTGAGACCTTATTCTTCCTGAACATATTCAACACAAGAATTTTTCTGAAAGTTTAAGACACATCTACCCTTTCACCCAGCAATACAACTATTAGGTCAGAATCTCAAAGAGGTGCAAAAAAAGAGGAAAAGGAAAAAAGACCTATAGGTACAAAGAATATTTATAGCATCTTTTTATGATGGAAAAGAATTGGAAAATGAGGAGATACCCATCAATTGGTGAATGACTGAACAAACTGCTTTATGTAATTGTGATGAAATACTGGTATGCTATAAGAAGTGATGAGAAGGATGCTTTCAGAAAAACCTGGAAAGACTTACATGAACTGGTGCAAAATGAAGCGAGCAGAACTAGGATAACATTGTACAAAGTAACAGCAATATTGCAGGAGTAATGAACCATGAATTACTGAGCTATTCTTACTAATACAATGATCCAAGACAATTCTGAAGGACAATGCCGATGTTGTTTGTAGAGAAAGAATTGATGAGAGTCTGAATAGAGATCAAAGCACACTTTTTTAAACTTTATTTTCTTGTGTTGGGGAGATGTTGGTCTGTGTTTTTGTTCAAAACATGGTTAATATGGAAATGTTTTGTATGCTGTACACGTCTAATTTATATGAAATTGCTTGCCTTCTCAAAGAGGGGGGAAAGGACGGAAGATAAATTTTAAAACACAAATGTTAAAAATTATTTTACATTTTTAATTTATGGAATAAAATAAGCATTTCCATAACAGTACAATAAAAAGGTGATTGTATGTGAAACTGCAAATCTACTATGTACAACTTGCTATTACTTTCAAATATAGAACAAAATTATTATGTAATTTTTTTCTTCCCCCCTAGAGATGGCTACCATTAGACACAAATGTGTGTTTATATTTATATATATATATATATATATATATGTAAAATTATTCTATATACACTTCTATTTGTCAATTCTTTCTCTGGAAGCAGAAAGCATCTTCATATGTTCTTCGTAGTTAATTTGGGTATTTATAATAGACAAAATAATTTATTCACTCAAAATCATTCTTAATTACTGCATACAATGTTTTCTTGGTTCTACTTATTTTGCTCTTCATTATATCATGCAAGTCTTTCCATGTTTTTCTAAAAATCATTGAACTCAGCATTTCTTATAGCACAATAATATACTACAACTTGTTCAGCCATTCCCCAATTGATGGGCTTTCTTGAAATTTCCAGTTTTTTGCCACCACAAAGAGAACTTCTATAAACTATTTAGAATATACAGGTTCTTTTCCTTTTCCTTGATCTTCTTTGGAAACAGACCAAGTAGCAGTATTGCTGGGTAAAAGGGTATAGTTAGTTCAATAACCTTCTGGGTATAATTCCAGATTGCTCCCCAAAATGGTTAGCTCATTTAACAATTCCACTAACAATGAATTAGGTTCCCAATTTTTCCACATCCTATCCAACATTTATTACTTTCCTCTTCTATCATTTTAGCCAATCAATTTTCTTCTTTTTCTTTTTTAAATCATTAGATCAAAAGGAAAAAAAGAAAAGGACTAGAAGAAATGTGTCATAGATCATCCATGGAGAATTTATGAGAGAATGTGGTTAACCATGTGAGTTGTGAAGGACAAGAAGTCATGGTTGGGGTATAAGCTGCCATTTATGGACAGTCCCATACTACTGAAATCATATGGGTGTATAATGTCTTTTTTCCCCCAAATCATTACAATAAAGTTCAGTCATGGGTTTGCTAGATCAAAAAATATATATTTTACGTGTAATTTTACAAAATAGAATATGGAAAAAAATTTACATTAAAACATTTTTAAAAGAAAGAAAGCTTCCTGAAGGCAAGGATTTATCCTATTCTGTTTGTATTTGTATTCCCAGCACTTAGTACAGTGCCTGGTACACAGTAAAGGTTTAATTTGTTGACAAAAAGAGAACATTAGAAAGTTGCAGATCTAGGGCTTTAAAAAGTGGGATGACAATCTTCAATTGAGGGATTTATAGGAGGCAGTTATCATCCTTAGCTCTAAAGATAACAATGTCTTTCTATCTGAGTCCTATAAGACAAAAAGAAAATCTCTCAGAGTAGTTTTCATAATTAGTATATTCTGGCAGGGGATGGGATGGGGTTAGGCTAAGGCCCAACTCACCATAAGCAATGGGGATCTTTATAGTTTTCTATGAGCTACTCTTCTGTAACCAAGACCTCCATACAGTTCTAATTACTGGGTCCATTCACCAAAACCTAAGTTTCTCTTCAGGTAGCTTTATAAATTACCCCCAACTCATCCCAAACTGAAGTCCTGCCTTGCCTGTGTCAATATTCAAAGAAAACAAAATCCTGCCTCCGAATCCAATTGTCCAGTCTGAGTTTATACTATGACTGACTGCTGACGCTAACGATCTGCCTCTCTGCATCTGTAACCACCCTACCATCAGAAGGTTCTTTGCCCATCTATGTGTTCAAGCACCCACCTACTGCTCACTTTTGTATCTCCCTCATACTTTCTAGATTTCTATCAATTACACAGTACAAGATTCACATGTTACCCTACTATACCACCTGTTTGGTCTGAAGGAAAAAAGATCATCAAAGGAGAAATAAGGATCAATTAGAGAGAGAGAACCAGCATAAGCGAATAACGACTGCCATTTAGATAATACTTTTAAATTTGCAAAGCATTTCATATACACACATTATCTCTTTTGATTACTCCAACATCTCTGTAAGATAAATACCACATATATTATTATCCTCATTTTACATATGAGGAAGCTGAGTTTCAAAGAGATTAAATGACTTGACTGTGATCACAACATTAGTAAAGGTCAGAGAGATGATTTGAACTGAATTGCTTCTTGACTGAGTACGGTATGTGTCCCATCACACAACACTATTAAAGTCAAGAAAGGATTATTTCTAGACTCTCAGAGCTGGAAGGGACCTGAAAAGCAATCTAGATGGGCATCTACCTGCACAAAAATCTACTCAGCAAAATACATGACAAGTAGCATTTCAATCTTTGCTTTAAGACTTTCAATAAGAAAGACTCCTCTGCCTCTCAAGGCGGCTCATTTTACCTTTTCTAAGTTTTTCCTTAGACTCTTCCACAAAGACTATGGCTTGTTACTATATTTTAAAGAGGAAATAAACTTAAGAGACTGTCAGTTTAATTGTCATTTTGAAGTATGAATTAACTACAGCTGAAAAGAAACCTTTAAAAAAAAAAGAACCAAGAGAATTTATTTCTGATAAAATTGAGCTTAACTTTGTCTTTGTGAGAAAATATGAAGAAAATTCTTAATAGACTTTAATTGGTATTCTGAGAAAACCAAAAGGAAGTACTGTGTTTCCAGAGTTTATAAGAAGTCAGCAACTTCTCATAAGATTAGAGCTGATACTAGTTGTAATCTTTCTCTCAGCTTATATATTGCAAATAATCATGTATACCTATGCTTTATTGTTTGCTCAACTATGAACAAATTATATAGCCAGTAACTATTCTATTTATTTCAGCTGAGGAGATTTAGGGGTTTGATAGATAAAGATACAATCAAAAACTTATGGGAGGGGCGGCTAGGTGGCGCAGTGAATAGAGCACCGGCCCTGGAGTCAGGAGTACCTGAGTTCAAATCCCGCCTCAGACACTTAACACAAAAACTAGCCGTGTGACCTTGGGCAAGTCACTTAACCCCAACTGCCCTGCAAAAAAAAAACTTATGGGAAAAGAGCTTTCTCTGGCATATTAGTTTTAATAAGTAGTGGCAGAGGTTCAGAGCTAATGATTAATTAATGAAAGATGAGGTAATATTAGTAATTAACAAAGAAATATCAGAACATGCCCCTTAATTGCCTTGGAACTCAGATGAAAATGAATACAGAAAATTATTCAAGAGCAGGTAGAGGGAAGGGATTATCTCATGTATTACTACACATGGGAAGGGGCTGTCAACTCGAAAACCTGCTATATATCAAACCTAAATACCTCCCTTTCCAATTGAACTCCATAATCTGGTATCTAGTAGTAGAAGCAGTCCCACTCATTGCTCCTATTTACGCTTTCTGGAGCCACTCACAGGAGACCTACTCCCACTTTCACATATATAACCACCTTTCAAGTATTTAGCTATCATCACCATCGCCATTCCTAAGTCTTCTATTTCCCTGGCTTAATATTTATTCCCAATTGCTTCAACTGATCCTTATATGGCATAAACTTAAGGCCCTTGACAATCCTGGCTACCTTCCTTTGGTTACTTTCCATTTATCTACGCCCTTCCTAAAATGTGGAGTCTAGAACTGAACCTAATACTCCGGAAGTGATTTTA
Organism: Pseudocheirus occidentalis; assembly: GCA_028646575.1. NCBI lineage: Eukaryota > Metazoa > Chordata > Mammalia > Diprotodontia > Pseudocheiridae > Pseudocheirus > Pseudocheirus occidentalis. The sequence continues at coordinate 26,549,200 of CM053600.1, forward strand.
CCAGAGCAGAACACAGTGAGATGATCATCTCCATAGTCTAAGATATGTATCTCTCTTTTTTTGAGGCGGGAAGGCAAGGAAATTGGGGTAAAGTAACTTGCTCAAGGTCCCATAGCTAGTAAGTGTGTCAAGCATCTGAGGTCAAATTTGAACTCAGGTCCTCTCTGCTCCACCCAGCTGCCCTCTACCATGTATCTCTTGATAAAGCCAAAGACTGAATTAGCTTTTTTGGCCACGTTATCATGCTGTTGACATGCACTGAACTTGTAGTTCACTAATATTTTCCATTTTTTTAAAGAAAAATTGCTGTTCCTTCTTTTACTTGTAAAGCTGGATTTTGAACTATTTTTTCTCAGTCAATGGATACCCTCACTTTCCCCACATTATGGTTTTGAAGTTCTCCTATGATTTCATCTATAAAATGAGAGAGTTGGACTAGACTACTCCTAAGGCTCCTTATAGGGCAGCTAAGTGGCATGGTAAACAGAGCACTAGACCTGGAGTTAGGAAGACATGAGTACAAATCCAGTCTCAGACACTTACTGGCTGTGTCACCCTAGGCAAGTCACTTAACCCTGTTTACCTCAGTTTTGTGTGCACCCCAAAAAAACTATGTGCAACAGAAATCCTTACCTAAATAATACTCAGAGGTTTCTCAAAGTAGGAAGAAGAAAAGAATGTTTTATTTCCATCTTGAAAAAGGGCCACCCTCCTAACAAATGGTTAGGGAGGAGAAGCAATTTATAAAAGGAAATGGCAGAGTTATAAAGCCCTAACCCAGAATTCTCCCCTACCCTCCTCCTGACCTTTTTCTTCCATTGGCTGGAAGTTAGGTGTACAATCCAAGCACAGCAATCTACCTCAAGTACCGGAACAAGGAAACAGTGACCACCCAATGTACATTTGAGAAAGCACTTATCTCCTTATTTGGCATAACTTATGCTGAGGTGTCACTAAGGAGAGGGGTGACTCCCTACCTGAGTTTTGAGTCCTTGTAAATCATATGATTTCTGGGGAAGGGAAACTTGGGCCTGTTTCCCATGAAAAGTCTTACTAGATTTTAGAGTATAGTCTGAGAAGTTTTCACTTCTCTCACTCAATACCTTGATCCAATCAAGTGAAGTTTTAATGCTAGTCACTTTAGGTAATACTGCAAGTTGGTGAATTACATTTTTTTGTTTTGCTTTTTTAGGAGTAAGATGCCCTTTTCATAGAATTCCCCTAAATCCTATAATGTTTCATGTGTCAAACTGCCTCTTACTCTAGAATATTTTATAGCTTTCCACCTTTGGTTATGTGTTCTCTTCCTCAACTGGAATATAGGTCCCTTGAGGTCAGACTCTTTTCTTAGCTTGTTTCTGTATCTCTAGAGCTTAGCACAGTGCCTGAGACAGGGTAAGCACATAATAAATGCTTTACTATTCATTCATGCCTGAAGTCACAAAACCATACTGATTCTAGGGACCCAGCGTTCTCATGGTGCCCTTGACTACCTGCTACCTGGGGCCATCCCTGGCAGCGCATCAAGCCCTAGTCGCTCTTTCTCTTATTAGTGAAGTTCTCCTAGTACCGCCATCTGAGGAAGCGCCCACATCACGCATCACGCTTTCTTCAAACTCAGCCAAGCCCATGATACCCTGGACTATTTCTCCACCTTGCTCCTCAATACCTTCATCCTCCTCCCTGCTTCTCAGTCTCCTTTTATGTATCGCCTCCCTTCATCTCCATCCACCCCCATTAGAAACTAAGCTCTTTGAGGTCTGGCAATGCCCTTCATTTTCCTTCAATTTGTATTCCTAGTGCTTAGCATAGTGCTTGGCACATAGGAAAAGTGCTTAATAAATGCTCCAGGATCTCTCTCTCTCTCTCTCTCTCTCTCTCTCTCTCTCTCTCTCTCTCTCTCTCTTTCTCTCTCTCCCCCTCTCCCTCCCCTCCTGCCTATCTCCCTTCTTTTTCCCCTCCCTTTCCCTCTCTACCTCCCTTCTCTCAATCTCTGCCCCCTCCCTTCTTTCTCCTCCTCCTCCTCCTCCTCCTTCTCCTTCTCCTATCCCTTATGACTAAGGAACAGGGTTAATTCAGAAAATTGTGAAATGTCATGATGTATTTATTTTGAGCTGGAAGAAGCATTATAGGTTATCTACTACAACCTCTCTTCATTTTACAGTTGAGGTAACCAAGGTCTGAAGATCTTTGGTAACTTGCCCCAAAGTCAAACAAATCATTTACTTCCTCCGGCTATATTTGGATCAGTCATAAAATGTACAATCCAACTTGCCATTTGCTTTGTTTGTATTGCATCAATTCTAAATTTCTGATTAATTTATTTTAAAATGGCCTATGTTTCTATTTGCATATATTCATAAATAGTCAGAGAATGCAATCCACAACAAATAGACCCTATCTAGTTTTTAAGCCTTTTGGTCCAAGAAATTTTTAACCCTCTATGTCAAGGATCTGACTCAGTCCTTCTCTCCATATTTCTTCCTTTCTTTGGCTGCTAACAGTGTCTGTTTGGCTGTCCCATAGACAATCTCAAATTCAACCTACTCATTATTATCTTGCTTCCAAAACCTTCCATCTTCTTAACTTCTCTGTCTCTGCCAAGACACCATTATCCTTTCAGTTACCCTGGCTCACAACCTTGGGAACTGTCACTTAAGAATGTTGAGCTTGGAATCAGGAAGAGCTGATTTCAAATTCAGCCTCAGACACTCACTCAGACACTAACCTCTGCCTCAATTTCTTTACCTGTAAAACGGAGAGCACCGCAGCATCTGCCTCCCACAAATGAGATAATAATCGTAAAGAACTTAGTAGTGACTGACACACAGTAAGAGCTATATAATGCTAACTATTAGAGCAAAACAGATTTTTTGGTGCAATATATAGAAAAGGAATCTAGGGAAGTGAAGGAGATGATAAACATTTATATAGGCACCTACTATGTGCCAGGCGGGACAGTTAGGTGACAGAGAGAATAGAACGCTGAACTTGGAGTCAGGAAAACGTGAGCTCAAATCTGGCCATAAATACTTATTTGCTGTTTAACCTTGGGTAAGTCCTGTTTGCCTCAGTATCCTCATCTGTAAAATGAGCTGGAGAAGTAAATGGCAAACCACTCCCGTACTTTGCCAAGAAGACTTCAAAATGGGGTCATGGAGAATCAGACACGACTTAAACAACTGAAAATGTGCCAGGGCCTGTACTAAGTACTTTACAAATATTATCGCATTTGATCCTCATAACAACCCTGAAAAGGTAGATGCTAAGACACATATTGTATTCAGACACTAATGAGCATAATTACTAAGAAAGAAAATTTCATAACTGTAACAAATCCTTTGTAAACATTTTTATTAATTTTCTACTTAGTTTTCTTACATAGATATCTTATGAGATGGTAAGGAGCTACTTCAATCATAGTTTAAATGATCTCTTTTTCCTTGGTCTGTGGGTTCTGCATGTTTGCACTGCTAGACATGCCAGGAAATGAGCTTTAACGAGTGGTAGTTACTTTTAGAATTGAGCAGAATTACTTATGTTGCATCCTTTGGAGAAGCATGATGCAGGGGCCTTTCCCATCTGGCACCCATTTAGGAGCAAGCACTAATGTCCTTTGACTTCTATCTGATAGTCATGAGGCCTCTTAATTGGCTACTGAGGTAAAAGTCCATGGATAAACTAAAGGATAAATCTCAGGTCTTATGTGAATGAATTTATTTGTATCCCCAGAACAAGTTTTAGCAGAGAACCTAGCAAATAGTAAAGCTTGTAATAAATGTCTTCATTCTTTCATTCACATGCCAAATTTATTTCAATTATATGAAAATATGAATGAAATTAATTACAAGGAAATTACAGAAACAAGAATGTGCAATGTTTTCTTAGGAAAATGAAGCAGAATTTAAAACAGTACACTGACACAGATTTATTCAGATGACCCAAAATTCCATTCAGGGAACTAGTCTTCAAATCGGGAAGTATGGGAAGAGCTGGAAATACTTCCAAAATGTTATCTGATGTAGATCCTTATTGCAAAGTTAAAAGATGGAATTTGACATGTATGGCCTTGTCAACAAAAAATAACAAAAGAATCTCCATTGTACGTCAAATACACAGTCCTTCTGGTTGGGTATTCTGACAGCAATGGCAAATGACAGTATGGAGGAGGGTTTTGTTGCCCTTCTTGACCTCAGCCTCAGAAGCTTAGGGAAGTATGCCTTTTGATACCCTTCATTAACACATTAAAGTTATCATTTGTAATCCCATTTAAAAAATTTAGCTATTTGTAAATATAGCTATTTAGCTATATGTTCAGCATCTAACTCTTGCAGATGTATTTCACACAATTACTAAATACTAAGTAATAACAGACATGCACAGTTTTTATAAAGTGCTTTCTTCATAATAGCCTGGTCAGGTGGCTAGTATAAGCATTATCTCCATTTTACAGATGAGGAAACTGAGGTTGGGAGGTTAACTGTCTTGCTGTCCAGAATGGCACAGGTTCCTGAAGTCAGTTCTTTTGATTCTGAGACTAGCAATAACATGACTTGGACCTTTGTAAGTGAGGAGTTCTCAGTCCTCTAAAAAGGTCAGAAATTTTTTTTTGCGTATGTGAGTTGAACCAAGAAAATGTTTCTGCTTTTACAATGCTCCTTCCAATATACCACACTACTCTTAATCTTTGGGAGTGGCAAAAGAACATCACAAAGATTCAAGTCATATTATTGCTATATGCACACACACACACACACACACACACACACACACACACACACACACACACACAGCCTGGTGTCAGGACTAAGTTCAAATCTGGCCTCACACACTTACTAGCTTTGTGAACCTGGGCAAGTCACTTAACCATGTTTGCCTCAGTTTCCTCATCTGTAAAATGAACTGGAGAAGGAAATGGCAAACTACTCCAGTATCTTTGCCAAGAAAAACCTAAATGGAGTCATGAATAGTCTAACCTGACTGAAACGACTGAACAAGAGATACTTTGATACCTTCCTATCTCTATTTCCACACTCTTCCCCACACTTCTTAGACCCTCTAATTTAGCTTTCTCCATCCCCATCATGCCTTCCAATTATGAATGGCATCAAATTATAAATGGGGAGGGTGAGTCTCACCTCTTTGACTTGCTATACCAGAGAAGGATAAGGTAGAAGTTAGGGTTCCTACATCTTTTCAGATCCATTTTCTAAAGGGAAACGTTCCATGTGGATACTGATAGGACAAGAAAGAGGGTTGAGTCCTAAGGTGTTCTCCTGTCTCCCTTTCTGAATTCTTCTTCCACATTCTGGTACCCTGCCTGCTCCAACCTATCAGGCAATAATATTAGTTTTTTTATCTGAGTAATTCATCATCTTTTTAATAATGCTAGCATATTACCATAAAATACGTCAGTGACACTTTCAAATGACAAAGACAAAACATGGCATGGACTCACAGTTTATATGGCTTTGGAAGAGTGGGTGTTCCTAAGGACGGTTTAAGGAGCTTACATCCTTATGCAGGAAGACCACACATGAGAAAAATGATTACTATGATTTGAGGAGATCCAGAGTTACCCCCCTTTTTTAAGTCCTCATTTCAAGGATCAGGAAGTAATTATTTTTGATGTGATCCATATTTGCCCTGCAACCAGGATCTGTTATATCTCTAGACTCTGAGCCTTTAATTACACACACACACACACACACACACACACACACACACCCTTATATTTCTAGTCTCTACATATGACAGATCATAAGCATACTTTTCCATTATATACACCTAGCATGCCTAAAGTCCAACTGCAATTGAATAAAATGAAAACTGGAAAACATATCTGGTCCAGAGAAAAGCATTTGATAAAGTCTTTCATGCTAAACAAGGAGTCCAGTGTTTGCTAGGCCAGGGCATCTCTGACCATAACTATTCAATTCTCTGCCCAGTCATTGTTACTTTTTCCTGACTTACACTCCATACCAAGTCCATTTTCTGCCTCCATGGTTCTAAAGGTCTTACTGATTCAATTCCCAGGTATTTTCTAAGATCCTGTCCTATTGTGTCAGTTGGAATCAGAAGGTGAGAGCCTTACACATTGGCAGAATGGACATGGCTTTCTCTGCAGATCCAAAATTTTCTGCTTTTGACTACGAAGCTTCTGGCTCTAGATAGAGCTAAGAATGAATGTGGATGCCAAGAATTACAGTGAAATAAATCATTCTGTTCATGCCTAAACCCTACGTCTGCACAGAGAAATATAGCTACTCTAAGGCTAAAATGGTGCATGAAATATTTAGATAATGTTTTGATAAATATCATGTTCCTTTTTATAAAAAAAACTAGCATATGGATAAAAAATATATCTTATATGGCCTTTTGGTCATATTTTCAAGTTTGCATGGTAAATGTAAAATAAGGTTGTATAATGCTGAAGTATTTAGAACCCCTTACCTAAGTGAGTATTTGGTACAACTAAGTTTTAAAATAATCATAGAATCTGAATTTAATAGTATTGTTCACACATGACACACATGTAAACAAAGTACCAACAGGTTTTAACTTTTAATTCCAGTTTCTTGACAAGAAAACTGGAACACTGTGTTCAGTTTGGGGCACATCACTTTACAGGGACATTTGCAAACTGAAGACATGTTCAGAGGTGGGTGATTAGAATGACAGGTCTCCAGATAATGCCATTATGAAGAACAGTTGGGAATAATTAACTATGTTTAACTATGTTTAATCTGGAGAAGATTGAAGATGTTTATCCTGGAGGAGGCATGAAAACTGTTTTCAAATATCTGGAAGAGTGATACATAGATGAAAGATGAGATCTATTTTGCACAGTTTCAGAGGGGGAAAGGAAACTACTGGATTCTGTCCAAAAGTGGAGTGGGCTACTTCAAGAGCCTACAACCTCTTTATCATTGGAGGTATTTAAATAGAACTAGCATGCTCTAAAGAAGGTGTCATACAGCCCAAGTGATCTGTGTGTGACACTCCCAAAAGTGGCCCAAATCAGATTAAAATGTAATTGGGAAAAATTTAACTACATAAACACAAATAAAATAAAACAGATAACGTCACATTTTAAAACTAAGACAACAGGAGCCTCACAGAGATCCTTAAGTACAGAGTGATAGCCTCCAATTTTATTTCATATATTGGGTGGGAAGAGCATAATTTTTATGGCCCCATTCAACTCTAAAGATTCTATTGCTCAAAGAAGGAAAATAACCTATCCAGAATCATGAAAGTGAAAAGACAGTGAGTGTTACACTGGTGCTATGGTAGAAAAAGTATAAAAACAAATGTAGAGAAAATTCCAAATGAATGGAGTAACAAAAGAGATAATAAGATCGATTTGTTTCTAACTAAGTACTAACACACGGGCTAACAGAAAATTAGTAAATTCACCATGCTCTTAATCAGAGAGAAATCTAATCCCTGGGCAGGTAATCTGTGCTTCAGTGACTTCATTATGAAGTAGTGTTTTCAGTATTGTTCTGGAATACTCAAGGAGGCCAGAGGCTTTTAAAAATCTTAAACTGGAAAATCAAGCCCTTTTTTTAGAGAGAAACAGAAATAGATAGAAAACTTCATATTCTATTGCATAATACAAGAACATTTAAGACAAATTGTCATACTTATTAATTCAACTGTGGGCAATTTCCAGTATGGTTTGGGAGAAGCACCACTGATGGATGACTCATAGGCTTTTCCCACATTAGCTGATCCCCTAGAAGCTTTTAAGGGACAAAAAACCTTTTTATAAACTCCATTAAGGGACAAAAAGATCACCTGTTTTAAAAGCTTACAGGAACAATGTTTTTCATCATTGTTGGAAAAAGCTGATTAATACTCAAGGCTTCTGCTCAAGCTTCTACAAATTCAAGAAAAGGTAATAAATGAGAACTGTAGAGGGATGCTGTGGGCCAAATTTACAAGGAGATAGTGGTCTAGAATACAGATGGTATCAGACTCACTGTGTGGTACCTGATGCCATGGTGCACTGCACTTGACTGTTAAGAAGAAAAAACTGGAAAATATTCCCTTATAAAGTAGTATGTATGGGTATGTTTTTCAAGGGCCATTTAAATCATGGGGATAGTAATTCTAGGGTAGGGCATCATCTGGACTGATAGAAAAGAATACTCTAAATTGTAGGTGTGAAATTTTTAGATCATGTTTACATAAACATCATTTTTCTTTTTATAAACAATTCTGGCATGAGGTTAAAAAATATGTCTGAAAGCCTTTTGGTCATATTTTAAGTGAATTCTGAGTTTTGTCTTGAGTGTCCAAGTACAAATTGAAACATCAAGCAATGAAATTTTTTTTTCTACTTTTGTCACAGGCCAAGTGCTGAAACGTTAAGCTAAGTGTTCTTAGGGAGAAACAAGCCAATTGTGAGTCTTTTCACCACCATTTGATTGATGTGCTAATCTTCTGAGGTCAGCACAGGTCCATAAAGGCTATAAACAGTAACAATTTATTTAAAAGGTAGATAGCTTTTATAAATGGATTTGCACATCATTTTCGTGGACTCCTGTAGTTCTAAAAAGTGGAATTTCATTACTTTACTCAAGAAAAATCTGCTTTGTATGGCAGTAAATAAATTCCATTATTCTGTTTTTAAGCCAAAAAGATGGGTTAGGCACCCAGGTTCAGAAAGTACTGTGTACCTTTACCACAAATTTTGAAAGGATAAAATCCAGATGCTTCAGGGAAGATTAAGCAGTGAAAACATAAACCAGATCTGGTGATTAAATAACCTAATCCAGAGGTCGTATTACAACTACGTCTTGCTTGACACAGGCATCACACCAGTGGCAATTTATAAGATCTCCAGGACTAGAAGGAATGTTAGAAGGTATTTACCACCAATCTTTATTTTACAGATGAAAAAACAGACCAAGACAAATTAAGGAACTTGTTCAATTGCCTTCTGATTAAAGATGGAAGAAAATAACATAAAAGAAAGAAACTTAAGAATAAGAGAAACTTAATGAAGTTTCTACATACTAATTATTTTAAGAAATCAATTTTAAAAATATAAAAACACTTTAACATACAGATAATGATTGCTTTCTATATGAAGTCAGGTTTTTATTTTATCAAGATAGTCCAAATCTACATTAACATCTCCTCTCTGTCCACAGAGGTTGCAAATACATGGCTCTTATGAACACTTTGGATGGTCAATATAAAATTTACCCAAATTTACAATATAAAAATTACATAAGTAAGAACTCTAGAGCCTGATGCAACATCATTGACATTATACCCTAATTTTAAGAGCCCAGATTTTACAGTGTACCAAATGAAAGACAAATAGTACCAACAATGTAATGCAAATAAGACTTCAATGTTTAATGTAAAATTTGCAAAGGGAGATTAGAATCTAAAATTAGTGTGCTTCATTTTATAACAATTATTTCATAATTAAAGAAGAGGAATTATGTGTTCCAATAAGTATTCTTTAATCTTGAAGGGGAATTTTTTTGGCAATTCATGTTATCAGACTGAAATATAAGCTTTTGAGATATACAAAAACAAAATTAGGTATACAAATATAATAAAAGGTGTTTAAAATAGTAACACTTGCAATACTCAGATTTATAATCTTTATATCTTGCACAACAAAAATGCTCATGATCTACAAAAAAAGTAGAACAGTTTAGTTTGGAACATCTTAAACATACTGATATAATAGAATTTGTTTTAAATTAAAGAAAATATAACAAGAGTTATCACTTTATGCCACAATGAGAAATTCAGTATGCTAAATTTCTTCTTGCATTTGGGTGACTAGTCCAAAATAGATCAAAGTTTCATGGGGCAAGTTTCTTTTCTTGGAGGCTAGAAAAGACACAAAGTTGGGAGAAATGCACCAAAATAGAAAGAGGAAGGGAAGGGGATCAATAAGCCCCGGAGTCCCTATTCATAGAACAACATCTTCATTGAGCAGGTTCAGTGGGGTGCTTGTTTTCAGCAAGGGGCTTCATGTGGCTCGGGGCTTCATGTGGCTCAGAGCTTCAGAGGAATAACAGGCCAGTACTTGGGCTGTTTTTTATCGCAGTTCTTGTCAAAAGTGAGCTGCATGGCTGTCTCCATGGCCTGGATCTTGGCAGCACTTTCCCCATACAATTTCTTCATCTCTACCATCCGCCTCTCTCCTGGCCTCTCTGAAGGGGGCTGCACAGAGCGGCCTGTGGTCGGGTGCAGGTCATGGTCGGCCTCCACATAAACATCCTGGTGTTCTGCCTCCAGCTGTTGTTGTCTTTCTAAGTAAACAAACAAGGCATGGTGAATGATCAGGCTGACAACTAACCAGTCATGCTTCAGTGCCACTAATGTTCCATATCTTGGTTTTTAAATCAAGACAAATGGATTTCTAAAGCCCATCTGGGAAAGCTGAGATGATGTGCTCATTAGACTCTGATGCACAATGTGGCTCACATTTGAAGCTCGTTATACACTTATCAAGGTGCTGTATGGTGACGATAAGAATGAAACACTCATGGGAAAACGGCATGGAGTAAAACCAAATTGTTCTGAAATGAGCTGAGAAAAATAAAAACTCACCAAACTTCCCCCCAATCATTCCAACAAATAGAACTTGAGGTGACTGCTTGGTTTTGCATCTCACACCAATGTAACAGTGTGGTGAAAAACTTCCAAGGATATCTATGTTGTTTAAATTCCCAATTTCAGATATTCCCTTCTCTGTTCTTTGTTTATTGAAAAATTCATGTCTGGTCATGTTAAAGTTCTTAATATAAAAGAAAATGCAAAACAAGAAAATACAAGGAAAAAACCCTCTTTCATTAAACAAAAACAACATGTATGATATTCCCACCTTTTCTCCTTTTATTCATCATCATCATCATCATGTTTCAGGCACTGTTCTAGGTGCTTTACAAATATTATCTCATTTGACCCTCACAACAACGCTGGGAGGCAGGTGCTATTAATATTCCAATTTTACTGTTGAGGAAACTGGCAGACATGAAGTGAATTGTCCAAGGTCACACAGCTGATGACTGTCTGAGGTTGGATTTAAACTCAAGCCTTTGTAGCCCTAGGCCCAGAGCTCTACTGGCCCACCTGAAGCTTCCTGAGCTGCTATTAGCTACCCAGGAATTACTCAATGTAGTTGAAGAAAATCTCAAAACCAGTCATGCTGATGGGATACAATGAACGGTCAGGTAATCATTCACCCTCCACTGGGCCCTCACTGTGGCCTCACCAAGTGATTTTCTAACTTACTCCCCATAGAAGTGATTCCAAAACTCTTCCTTCCTCAAACTTCCCACACCCTCCCAACCTCCCTCAAATCTCCCCCTTGAGAATCTGGTCTCTGAAACCTGAGGTCATTCAATATGAACTCCCTTTTTTCCTTCTTCACTTCAAACCTCTGTGTGGGGTATGGGAACCCAAAAAAACTTAAAAGTCAGAGGTGTCTTCAGGAAAGAACAGGAAGTTTTATTCAATCTGCATGAAAGAGGGCATCCCTTCCACCAGTACAACCAGCAGAATGAAAACAGAGCAAGAATTTATACCCTAACGCAATCAAGCCCCCTCTTTCTCCCATTGGCTGGGAAGCAGGTTTACAATCTGAGCACAAAATCTCCACCAATGATAAGGAACAAAGAAGCCCACCACTATCTCTTAGTGGCTGGGAGGCAGGCTTATAGTCTAGGTTGGAAAAAGGACAAAGAACAGAGAAACACGGTGCATAGGCAATCCAAGTAAACCTATCCTTATCTGGCAAACTCCAAAGTGAAGAAGGGGGAAGGGCTCTAAGAGATCCCTAAAAGCCAAGTAACAGCAAGGGAAAGGGGGAAGGATCCTGAACAATCTGAACACTTCAAATGTTCATGTCTTTATTTGGCAAATGCTAAATGAAGAAGAGGTCAGGACTCTAAGAAATTCCTAAAGGGCTTAACGCTGATTAACAACAAGTGAAGGTGGGGAAGGGTCCTAAAATGAGTAATTTCTTAGGAAAACCAGTTCTCAGGTCTGTCCAGTCTTACAAAAGTCTGTCCCTGGTTTTGAGATAGTCTCTCTCCTTTTTCCTTCTGAGGAGTCTTCACAGAGGGTGCAGAGTGTACCCCACTCACCTACTTGTCATCATTTCCCACTCTCAGCCAGTCAGCCCTTATAAAGTGTTTACCAGACTGTGCTAAGCTCTAGAAATAGAAATACAACAAAAAAGAAAGGCAGTCCCTGCCCCAAAAGAGCTTCCATTCTAATGAGGAAGACAATATATAACAGGAAGATGAAAAGGGGAGAGGGAGAGACAAAGGTATCCAGCATAGAGGTACAGAAGAGGGAGTCCAGAGCACATTATAGAGGAATGAGACATGGCTGGCCTGGGACACTCCTTAAATGGAGGTTCTGGAAGAAGCCATCCAGTCTGATAGAAAGGGATTGGGGCAGATAGTAACTTATAATGTCTGAATTCCAGGGCAAGAATCTTTTCCCCAAGCCTGGGCCAAAAAGACAGACCTTCTTGCCAAGGCATCTTCCATCCTCGCTTGACTCTTTTTGAATTTGCAACCTCTCACTATCAAATGGCTCCTTCCCTACTGCCTTCAAATATGCTCAAATCTCTTAACAAACAAAAAGAACTCAAAACTTTTCTCAGCCAAAATCCTTGACAAAGAAGTTTATATTTGCTGCTCCTTCCTCTTCTTTCAACTAACTTCTCCAACCCTTTGCAATCTAGTTTCCAATCTCATCACTCAACTGAAACTGTTCTGTCCAAAGTTACCAAGGACCCTTTTTGTTTTTTAAAATAAATTACTGGTAATTTGTTTTTTTATATCACCAAGATTTTCTCCAGTATCCCTCCCCTCATAAGCTATCCTATATAACAAATAATATTTTTGAGAAGTCAGCAAAACAATTAAAGACACTACAAGTCCACATAATGGACCTCCCAGTGGTAAGGAGGGGATGTGTTCTCATATCTCTTCTTTGTAAACATGCTTGTTCTCTGTAATTCTGAAACATTCACACGGGATTATTTTTGGGCTGTTCTTTTCCATTTACACTGTGTATACTGTTTTCTTGGCTCTGCTTACTTTATCAGCTCATATACATTTTTTCATGTGCCCCTCTATATTCATAATATTCATTATTTTTTTTATATATCCTCAGGGATATTCCATTACAATCAAATAACACAATTTGTTTAGACATTTCCTAAACTGTAGGATTTCACTTTGTTTCCAATTCTTTGCTACCACAAAAAGTGCTTGGATTAATATCCTAGTGTATATGACGACTTTCTTCGTATCAATGGCCTCCCTCGGATATAAGCCAAGTGGTAGAATCTCTGGGTCAAAGGGTATGGACATTTTTGTGCTGATTCACAGCTCTACCAACAATGCAATCTTCCCATAAGCCCAACATAGACTATTCCCATCTTTTGTCATCTCTGTGGATTTATTGGACATAAGGTAAACCCTATGATTACTTTGATTTGCATTTATCTAATTTTTAGTGATTTGGAGCATTCTCCAAATAATAGCTCGCAATTTTTCTTTTGAGAAGTTTGCTCATATCATTTGACCACTCATGTACTAGAGAATGACTTTTGATTATGGAAATTATACACACATACACACACACACAAATATATATATAATTTATATACCTTGGATACCAAATCAGAGAAATCTGATACAAAGATTTTCACCCCACCAAACTGCTCCACTCTAATTCTGAAGATATTATTCTCTTCAGAATGCTTTTGAGACTCTTTCTCCATCTGGCAAATTCGACTTTTTAAGACATTCTTCACTTCATTGGCTTTCTGGGCCTCCTTTGCCATGTGATTTAATTTGCTCTTTAAGGTACTGTTTTCTTCAGTCAGGTTGTTGACTCTCTTTTCATGACTTTCTCGCATCATTCTCATTTCTCCTTCCAATTTTTCCTCCACTTGTCTTATTTGGTTTTCAAAGTCCTTTTTCAATTAATGTATAGCTAGTAGGCATTCTTCCAGTGTCTTGGAAGCATTTGGTGAGGGAGTTGTGACTGAGTTGTCTTCCTCCTGCTCCATGCTTTGGTCTTTTTTGTCCATAAAAAAGAATTCTAGAGTTTTACTGCTGTTCCTAGCTTGCTTCCTTTTTCTCATGTTGGCCAGTCTATTAATTGCTTGATTTTTTAGCCCTGTGGAACTCTGCTTCCTGGAGGGGGAAAGCTCTGTCCCAAATCGCTGGGGCCCTCACAGCTACCAGAGCTCTTAGTGGGGTGCTGCAGCGCCCCCCCCAGCGTTGGCTCACTGAAAACGCACCGCAGGACCACCACTCAAGACCACAATCCAGATCCAGGCTACTCAACACAAGAGCCCTTGGCCCTGATGTATCGCCTCAGCCCCCCTGTTATCTGCAGGCCAAAGGCTCTGAAGCAGCCCAGTGCAGGCCGCTGCTGCTTTCAGCCATTCCTGCTGCTACAGCCGACTACCACTGCTTCCTTGCCCTGGGAGCAGTTTGGCCTGACCTGCTCTTCTCCTCCCCAGTTAGCAAAATCCACTGACCTTTCTCTTGGCCTTTTTTTCTTCTGGCCAGATAAATGTGGTAACTGTGCCCCTAGTGCAGCCGATCTGCTCTCCTATAGACAAAGCTCCCCAGGGCTTGACCCGCCCGGGTTTCAGCTGCCGGTCCCAGACTGCTGCGAAGAGCCCCGCCTGCTGCGCTGCCTGTAACAACAGATGTGCTTTCTGTCTTTTGGAGAGTTTTGGAGCTTGAAAATCTGTTTAGAGTCCCATTTTATGAGTTTTTTTAGCATGTTTGTGTGGGAGCTGCAGTGCTTTGCTGCTTCTACGCCACCACCTTGGCTCCGCCCCCAAAATCAAGATACTATTAAACAGATCCAAACAAATGAAAAAATAGAAGGCAATGTGAAATATCTCACTGAAAAAACCACTGACCTGGAAAATAGAAGCAGGAGAGATAATTTAAAAATTACTGGACTACTTGAAAACCATGATCAAAAAGGGAACGTAGAAATCATCCTTCAAGAAATTCTCAAGGAAAATTGCCCTGATGTTCCAGAACCAGAGGGCAAAATAGAAATGGAAAGCATTTAACAATCACCTCTTTAAAAAGATCCCCAAAAGAAAACTCCTAAGAATATCATAGCCAAATTCCAGAGTTCCCAGGTCAAGGAGAAAATATTACAAGCATCCAGGAAAGAACAATTTTACTATTTTGCAAACACAATCAGGATAACACAGGATCTAGCAGCTTCTACATTAAGGGATCAAAGGGCTCTAGGATCAAAAGGCCCTAGGATTAAAACCAAGAATCACCTACCTAGCAAAACTGAGTATAATGTTTCAGAGGAAAATATGGTCATTCAATGAAATAGAGGACGTTCAAGCATTCTTGATGAAAATAAAACAGAGTTGAACAAGAAAATCTGATGTTCAAATACAAGAAGCAAGAGAAGCATGAGAAAGTAAAGAGGGAGAAGAAATCATAAGGAATTTGTTAAAGTTGAACTATTTACATTCCTATATGGAAAAACAATAATTGTAATTTATGAAACTTTTCTCAGTATGAGGATAGTAGAAGGGAATATAAATGTGTGTATGTATACACACACACACACATATACACATATATAGGTATATATGTACATATATATTTATATGGGAGGGTATATATGCATAGAAATACATATGTGTGTATATATGTGTACATGCATACATAGACAGAGGGCACAGCATCAGCTGAACAGGAAGGGATGATATCTAAAAATAAAATTAAAAGGTGAGAGAGGAATATAATGAGGAGATGAGGAAAGACAGAATATGGTAAATTATCTCATAAAAGACACAAGAGAAAACTGTTACAATGGAGGGGAAGAACAGGAAGGCAAAAGGGAATGGGCCAACTTTACTCTCATTGAAATTGGCTTAAGGAAGGAAAAACCTACGCACTAAATTGGGTATCTTATCCTACAGGAAAGTAGGGGGCCAGGGGAATAATAGGTTGGATGGTAGACGGGAGGGCAGATGGGGGGGAGAGAGTAGTTAGAAGCAAACAATTTTGAAAAGGGACAGGGTAAAAGTAAAAAACAGAACAAGCAGGGGCAGGATAGGATGGAGGGAAATATATCTTTCTCAATATATCCAATTTGGAAATGTTTTGTGTGACTACACATGTACAACCTATACTGAACTGCTTATCTTCCTATTAAGGCTGAGTGATGAGGGAAGGGAAAGAATCCGGAATTCAAAGTTTTAAAATAAAATGTTTTTTAAAATTATTGTTATTATTATTATTATTATTATTATTATTATTATTATTATTATTACTTGACAGACAACTTGGAAATAAAACATACAGGCACTGGGGTATGGAGATCCATCTTGCCCTATTGGAAAGTTGGAGGGGGAATGGAGAAAGATATGAGAGAGCAGACTGGGGGAGGGGTTATTCAGTAAAATCACTGGTTTGGGGTGGAGGGTAGGGAAAAGATGGGGAGAAAATTTGTAACTCAAAATCTTGTGGAAATGAATTTTATAAACTAAAAATAAACAAGAAAAGGTGAGAGGAATTCAGGATTTGGCATGGGACAAACAGTTCAAATTGTGCTTCTGAAAAAGTAAAAAAAAAATAAAGAAAATAACCAATGAATAGGATTAACCAATAATTAACCTTACCATGTAACATGATCCTGTGCTGCATTGGCAGAAAACCCTACAATGGAGACCAAGGCTCAGCAAGTATTTTTTCATGTTTAATGAATAACACAATAGGTCAATTGACCAGAATTTCCTGAGGAGAACCTGCATGCCAGCACAGTAGGTGGGCCAAAGAGGACTCCCAACAAAACTGCTGAACAAAGAAGAGACAAGGAAAGGATGTCTGATCATTGCTATGAGGGTTTGCTTTGCCCCTAGGATGGGATATCAGACATTGCAGTCTACAGAACAACCCTAGGGGAGGTGGAGCCAAGATGGGGGTGTAGAAGCAGCAAAGTTTGGCAGCTCCCACACAGCCACCCAAAACACCCATAGAATATGACTCTAAACAGATTTTAGAGCTCCAAGACTTTCCAAAATACACAAAACGCATCTGTTGCTGCAGGCACCTCAGCAGGTGGGGCTCAGTCACAGGCTGGCCCAGCCTGAAACCCTGGCCTGGCTAGGCTCCAGGGCAATCAGGCCAAGCCGAATCTATAGGAGGGCAGATCAGTGGTACTGGAGGCACAGTTCCCACATTTATCAGGCCAGAGAAAAGAAGGCTAAGAGAAAGGTCAGTGGATTTTGCTAAATTTGGGTGACAAGAGCGATCTGACCAAAGTCCTCCCAGGGCAAGGAAGCAGCGAAAGGCCGGCTGTGGCAGCAGGAATGGCTGAAAGCTGCAGCGGCCTCCACACGGCTGCGTCAGAGCCCTTGGCCTGCAGAGAGCAGGGGGACTGAGACGATCAATCAGGGCCAAGGGCTCTTGCATTGGATCTGGATTGTGGTATTGAGTGGTGGTCCTGGGGTACACTTTAAGTGAGCCACAGCTGGGGGGGGGAGTGCGGCACCCCACTAATAGCTCCGGCAGATGTGAAGGACCTAGCAATTTGGGAGAGAGCTTCCCCTCCACCCCCAGGAAGCAGACTTCCACAGAGCTAAAAAACCAAGCAATTGATAGGCTAGCCAACATGATGAAAAGGAAGCAGAGTAAGAACAGCATTAAAACTCTAGAATCCTTTTTTGTGGACAAAAAGGATCAAAGCATAAAGCAGGAGAAAGACAACACACTCAGAACTCCCACACCAAATACTTCCAAGACACTAGAAGAATGCCTACATTGGATAATTATATGGATACACTTATAAAGGACTTTGAAAAACACATAAGAGAAGAGAAGGAAAAATTAGAAAAAGAAAGGAGAATGATGTGAGAAAGTCATGAAAAGAGAGTCAACAACCTGACTGAAGTGGAAGCTAATGACTTTATGAGAAACCAAGATACTATTAAACTGTTACAAAAAAATGAAAAAATAGAAAGCAATGTGAAATATCTCCTTGAAAAAACCACTGACCTGGAAAATAGAGCCAGGAGAGACAATCTGAAAATTATTGGTCTACCTGAAAACACTGATCAAAAAAAGAGTTTGGAAAGCATCTTTCAAGAAATTCTCAAGGAAAATTGCCCTGATATTTTAGAATCAGAGGGCAAAATAGAACTTGAAAGAATTCACTGATCACCTCTTGAAAAAGATGACAAGAAAAAAAACTCCTAGAAATGTTATAGCCAGGTTCAGGAACTCTCAAGTCAAGGAGAAAATGATACAGACCACCAAGAGAAAACAATTTGAATACTGTGGAAACACAATTCCTGATGAAAAAACCAGAACTGAACAGAATATTTGACATTCAAATACAAGAAGCATGAGAAGGTAAACATGGGAAAGAAATCATAAGGAACTTATCAAAGGTGAACGATTTACATGCCAATATGGAAAAATGATAATATTGACTTATGAAACTTTTCTTAGTATGAGGATAGGTGAAGGGAATACAAATGTGTACATATATGTATACCTACACATATGTCTATATAGGAGGGTACATATGTGTTTGAATACATATCTGAGCATGGGTGTATATGTGTACATAGAGGGTTCAGGATAAATTGATTAGGAAAAGATACTTTAAAAGGTGAAATTCTGAGGTGGGAGAGGACTTGATGAGAGGAGACAGGGAGAGACAAAATGGGGTTAATCATTCCATATGAAAAAGGCAAGGGATAACTGTTACAACTTTACTTTCATTTACTCTCATTAAATTTGGCTTAGGGAAGGAATGACATAAAACTCTAAACTGGGTATCTTGCCACACAGGAAATTTGGGGGGATGGGGATGTGAGGGGGGATGATGGAGGAAAAGGCAGGGTTGGGGGGAGGGATCCTAGAAGCACACACTTCAGAACAAAACAAGGGGGGCGGGGTGGGACAGGAAGAAGGGACATAAAATCAGCCTCTCACAATATGTCCACTATGGAGATGTCCTGCATAATTACACATGTACAGCCTGTATTGAATTGCTGCTCCTTCCAGTGGGACTGGGTGACAAGGGAAGAACAGCAAGAATCTAGAATTTAAAGCTATACAATCAAATGTTAAAAAAACAAACAAACAGAACAA
The DNA here is from genome assembly GCA_028646575.1 of Pseudocheirus occidentalis. Classification (NCBI taxonomy): domain Eukaryota; kingdom Metazoa; phylum Chordata; class Mammalia; order Diprotodontia; family Pseudocheiridae; genus Pseudocheirus; species Pseudocheirus occidentalis. Next base: position 26,568,363 of record CM053600.1, read on the forward strand.
CCCTGAACTTTTCCTGGTCATAGCATACTATTTCCAGCAGTGCTGCTGTCCTGTCCATGGACTCCATCATAAAACCCTTGCACCCTTCTCTCAAAGACTAATTCCTATTTGAAAGGCATTTTGCGGGGGGCGGAACCAGGATGGCAGCATAGAAGCAGCAAAGCACTGCAGCTCCCACACAAACATGCTAAAAACTCATAAAATAGGACTCTAAACAGATATTCAAGATCCAAAACTCTCCAAAAGAAAGAAAGCACATCTGTTGCTACAGGCAGCAAAGCAGGTGGGGCTCTTCGAAGCAGTCTGGGAGCCGCGGGCAAAACCCCGGCCGGCTCAGACCCCAGGGCATTGGGCGGGGAGCCGCATCTATAGGATAGCAGATCGGCTGCACTGGAGGCAGTAACCACATTTATCAGGCCAGAAGAAAAAAAGGCTGAGAGAAAGGTCAGTGGATTTTGCTTACTGGGGAGGAGAAGAGCAGGTCCGGCCAGGAGACGGCTGTAGCAGTTGGAATGGCTGAAGGCAGCAGCGGCCTCCACTGGGCTGCTTCAGAGCCCTCAGCCTGCAGAAAGCAGGGGGGCTGAGGCAATTGATCAGGGTCAAGGGCTCTTGCGTTGAGTGGCCTGGATATGGATTGTGGTCTTCAGTGGTGGTCCTGGGGTGCACTTTAAGTGAGCCAAAGCTGGGGGGTGCTGCAGCATCCCACTAATAGCTACAGCAGCTGTGAGGGCCCCAGTGATTTGGGACAGAGCTTTCCTCCTCCAGGAAGCAGAGTTCCAAAGAGCTAAAAAAAACAAAGGAGTTAATAGACTGGCCAACATGAGAAAAAGGAAGCAAGGTAGGAACAGCAGAGTAAAACTCTAGAATCCTTTTTTATGGACAAAAAAGACCAAAGCATGGAGCAGGAGGAAGACAACTAAGTCAGAACTCCCTCACCAAATGCTTCCAAGACACTGGAAGAATGCTTACTAGCTATGGATCAACTTAGAAAGGACATTGAAAACCAAATAAGTGAAGTGGAGGAAAAATTGGAAAGAGAAATGAGAATGATGCGAGAAAGTCATGAAAGGAGAGTCAACAACCTGACTGAAGAAAACAATACCTTAAAGAGCAAATTAAATCACATGGCAAAGGAGGCCCAGAAAGCCAATGAAGAGAAGAATG
>CM053600.1:26570026-26588432 GCA_028646575.1 Pseudocheirus occidentalis
GTGTTAAGTGTCTGAGGCCGGATTTGAACTCAGGTCCTCCTGACTCCAGGGCCGCTGCTGTATTCACTGCGCCACCTAGCCGTCCCTGTTGTTGTTAATTAAATTAAAATTAAAATAATAAATTTTAAGTTAAGATTTAATGGGGGATGGGGCGGCTAGGTGGCGCAGTGAATAGAGCACCGGCCCTGGAGTCAGGAGTACCTGAGTTCAAATCCGGCCTCAGACACTTAACACAAAAACTAGCCGTGTGACCTTGGGCAAGTCACTTAACCCCAACTGCCCTCCCCCCCCCAAAAAAAAGCAAAAAAAAAAAAAGATTTAATGGGGGAAATTAATGAAAATTCAATGGAGGAAACAAATATATACAAAACAAGATACATTTAGAATAGAAGAAAACTAACAGAGGAAAGGTACTAGAATTAAGAGGGATCGGGGAAAGTTTCTCATAGAAGGTGGCATTTTGTTGTTGTTATTTGTCCTCTGTTCTCACAGAGGACCATTGACATCAGGAGAGTGATGTCCTGACTTGCAAGTGAACTGGGTTTAAGTGAGGCAATCCTGTGCAAAGTCACTCTTCCAGAACCATAAGAGTCCAGTGACAGGGCATCAGTCAAGATGACTTGGAGATGACCCCAGATGCAGTGATTAGTTGGGACTTGAAGGAAGCCAGGGAAGTCAGTGGTCACTTTGGAAGATATAGAGCACTCCAAGCATGTAGGATAGCCAGATAAAATGCCTGGAGCCAAGAGATTGAATGTCTTGTTTATGGAATAGTCATGAGGCCAGTGTCCCTGGATGGAAGAGTATGTGTCAGGGAATAAGACATAAGAAGACTAGAAAGGGGGGGGGCTGGGTTATGAAGGGCTTTGAATGCCAAACAGAGAATATTGTATTTGATCCTGGGGGAAACAGAAAGCCATTGGAGTTGTGTGTGTGTGTGTGTGTGTGTGTGTACATGTATAACATGATCACACCTGTGCTTTAGGAAAATCACTTTAGTGGCTAAATGGAAAAAGGACTGGAAAGGGGAAAGATGAGGCAGACAGATTATAAGAACAAACTCCCATTACTCTGAGAGGATATTCTTCCATTGAGTCAAGAAAGTATATTCGATCCTTTCACATTTAATAGGAATATTAAATAAAACAAGATTCCCAGAGTTAAAATGAAATTCTGAGAGCAAGATGTAGTCATTTGAGTGCATGCATGTGTCTATTAAGTTAGGTTACAATGAAATTAAACTCAGGTTCAAAGCATACATGTTAAATAAGATCATACTCTACAAATGTGTAATAAGTATAAAATAGGTAATCAATTCAATTCAGCAAACCTCAAAGAGTCAATTCCATCACTGAGCTCAGGCAGCTCTCTGACCAGATTAGGAAGCTTAGATCTTCCCATCTCCAATGATCTGCAGAAGTGCCAAACTTGGGCCCTCTGGGCCACAAAGAGGGCACAAAACTCCTGAATGAGACCAGAATCAGATTCATGTAATTGGAAAATGTTTAACAAAATAAATAAAAATACAATACAACACAATGTTAACTTGTGGTTTTTCTAAGTCAACTAAAATTCTTATTCCTTTACCTGGCATTCAAGACCTTTCACTACATTTCTAGCCTTATCTCACATTGCTTGGCTCCACACTTTTTATGCTTTGGTCAGATTGGGCAATCCTCTGCCTTCTGAACATTTACTGCACTCTCTTGTCTCTGTGACTTTCCCTAAGTCTGGAGTCACTTCCTCTTCATCTCTGACTATTAGGCTTTCCCATCCTTTAAAGGCCCACTCAAATTGCTAAACTCAGTTGTAGTCCACTCACTTTGAAGGTATCCAAGGTAAAGATCACCCAATAGAATATGGGGAAAATGTTGGACTGCTCACTAGGAAACATACTTGCCTCTGATGCTCTAGTCCCTCCACAAAAGTCCTACTCTGATGTCTTATATAAATGATAGTGAGAAGATGATTCTAGATTCTTTTAAAAATTTTAATAGTTTATTTTTCTCAATTATACATGAAAATAATTTTTAAACTTTTTCTTTTTTTTTACAATTTTGAGTTCCAAATTCTCTTGCACCTTCCCTCCATTCTCTCCTCATTGAGAAGGTTAGCAGTTTGATAAAAGTTATATGTGTGCACTCACACACATGCAAAAAGGTCATCTTGACTTTCCCCTTTGTGGTTTCAATATATCTTGGGTCTGCATAATAGATTAAATGGAGATTTTGGGGGAGTTTCACAAAAGATACAGATGATACACAAAGACCAGCAGATGAAACAGAAAAAGTTTAGGAACTTAGAAATGCATAAAATATATGTATAGGATTACATAATATCAACATATTTAATCTTTTCATACCATAATAATTCAGATTCTCCTCTGGTATGAAGGAAAGGCCAAAAAATTTTATGCAGATTTTCCAGGCTGTAGTACACAATGCCCCTTAAACCCCACAATGTAGAAGGGATAACTGCCATCTGCATATTAGTTGTGAAAGAAATCTCTACATGTTGTGAAAGAAAATACAGACAAAAACTCAAGAAAAATAAAGTAAAATAATAGTATGCTTTGATCTGCATTCAAATTCCATTAGTTCTTTCTTTGGAGGTGGTTAGCATTTTTCATCATATGTCCCTCAGAACTGTCTTTGATCTCTGTAGTGCTGGGAATAGGTAAGTGATTCATAGTTGATCACTGTACAATGTTGACGTTACTGTGTACAATGTTCTCCTGGTTCTGCTCACTCCACTCTGCATCAGTTCATGTAACTCCAGGTTTTTCTGAAAGTACCATGCTTATCATTTCTTATAGCACAGTAATATTCCATCATAATCGTATGCCACAACTTGTTTATCCATTCATCAATTGATGGGTATCTTGTCAATTTCCAATTCTTTGCACAGAAAGCACAGAAAGAGCTGCTATAAATTATTTTGTACATACAGGTCCTTTCCCTTAAAAAAAATCATTTGGGGATACAGACCTAGTAGTGGTATTTTTGGGTCAAATGGTATACACAGTTTTATGGCTCTTTAGATATATTTTTAAAATTGTGCTACAGAATGGTTGGATCAGTTTACAACTCCACCAACAGTGCAGTAATGTCTCAATTTTCCTACATCCTCTCCATCATTTGGCATTTTCTTTTTCTGTATGACCCTGGATTCCTAACAGCTATGCTACTACAGGATAAGCGATCATAAGTTTTAGCAAACTTATAAGGAATTATGGAACTCAAGTACTGAACTGGATGTAGTCTGCTATGCAATGATCATTCTAGCTTATTTGTAAATTGTTTTGGCTATAGTAACCAATGAAATAGTAAAAAAAATTACAAAATGGTGATTAGTCCCATATACTTCCATTCCACTTCTGCATATAATAAGTGATTGAAGGAAAGTACAGAGTAGGAGAGAAAAGGAAGGGTGTGGAAAACACTGAGAATTAAGCCATCTATGGTCTAATTTACATCTCACTTAACTGTTGGCATTCTTCATATGCTGGAGGCAGGAGGACCTGAGTTCAAATATGACTGCAAACACTTACTAGCTGTGTGACACTGGGCAAATCACTTAATCTTGTTTATTTCAGTTTCCTCATCTGTAAAATGAGCTGGAGAAGGAAATGCAAACTACTTCATTGGTTTTGTCAAGAAAACCCCAAATGGTGTCACAAAGATTTGGAATTGCAATTGAAAAAAGACTCAACAAAAACAACAACTACAATTAATGTGCAATTTTTTCCAATGGTCAGAAAGTATCTAAATGCAAGAACAGTTCCCAAGTTCTCCTTGGAAAAAGGAATAAAACAATTAGGAGAAAAGTCCCAGAAGAAAAAGAAACACCACCTCATAAAAGTCTTCTTTGTTTCATTGTCCTCACCATAAGCTTCAGTTTATCTTCCACTGAGAAGATAATTGCAGCTTAAGCATCAACATCTGTTGCAGAGAATAAAGGAGATTCCAAGCACCCAGGCCTTCCTGGTTGGTTAAAACAAAGGCCATGATAGCAGAGAAGCATATTTAAATTCCGTACAAAGAAACACTTCTGAGTAATTTGTTGTTATTCAGTTGTTTCAGTTGTGAGCCCATTTGGAATTTTCTTGGCAAAGATAATGGAGTAGTTTTTGTTATTTCCTTCTCTGGCTCATTTTACAGATGAGAAAACTGGCAAACAGGGGTGAGGTGACTTTTCCAGGGTCACACAGCTAATAAGTGTCTGAGGCCAGGATTTGAACTCAGGAAGAGGACTGTAAGCTGAGTAATTAGAGCTATCCAAAAGTAGAATGGGTATCTTCATGCCTATTACTGAAATTCTCCAAGTAAAATTACTGAAATTCTCCAAGATGACTAGTTTTGGGGGAACACTGCAGAAAGAATTCCTGTTCACATATATTCAACACAGATGACCTCTGAAGTCTATTTCAGCTTTAAGAATTTCTGTGATACCTCAAAGAAAGGAAGATCCTAGAAGAATGAAAAAGATTATGGAGATATTTTTGGGTGCAGTGCCTCTGTCAAAAAGAGGTGACTAACAAGATAGCAGCAACTACCAATCCATATGCCAACTTACCATCTCTGCAATAAAATATTGATGAGAAAGGTTTGTGCAGAAAGTGAAAGCGTCATTGACAAAAATATGAGAAAGAAACAGGAAGATTTTTGGAAGGCAAGGCAATTTTCTCTAGCAACAGATTATACTTTTATGGTCATAAAACTAATTGAGACATGTACAGAATAAAAGATCCCCCTGTGGTTACTATTTATTCTTTTTTAAAAAAGCATTTGATTAGGGGGTTGGGCAGAATAGAAAGGCTTTCCTAAGTTACAGTGTGTGCTAGACTTTTATAAAAATTATGTAAGATTCTATGACACATGCAACTATGGAGATACCTTCATTTAACAGTATGCTGAGCATTAACATCAGATGAGGTGTCTATCAGGGAGACATCTGCTCACTTGAGGTGTTTGCCAGCATCATGGGAAATGTCCTATGCATAATCTAGAGAAAGAATTCCCTATTCTTGCTGAGATGTTCCAAATGTTCCTTTGCAGAATGACTCTGCATTAATTGCACTAAATCCCAGGACATCACAAATACATACAAGGACAAAAAAATTGGTCATTATCCACAATGAAAAGATAAAATTTGATAAAAAAAAATATATTGTCCAAAGGATGACAGACAGCTATCCAATTAGCCCATATTTGTGTGCCTATATGTGTCTATCCAAATGCTTATTAGAGTATGGACAATAGTCACTATCCATTTAGTTTTTTCTTATGTGGGAAATTAGGTCAAACTCTTTTGAGCAGTGATAGATCTAATTTTGGAGGCTTTACAATGCTCCAGGGCAAGCAGGAACATCTGGAAGACTGTAGCACCCTTAGCAAGGTCAACTTGAACTTTGCCCTAGACATTCTTCATCATGGTGGAAACACCTTTAGTAAGCCAGTATCTGTCTCCCTGTTTGAGGTTGCTGGATATTATTAATCAGAGGGTTGTTGAATCTTCCATGTTATCTGTGTTGTTTATATCTTTCAAGGAATCTTAGGAATTTCTGACATATGGGGAGTTGTTTTTAAGGCAACATTTTGCAATGTCAAATCAAATGCATCTTTGTAAGAAAAACAATTATGTATTCTCTGTATCTTTCAATTTTGTAGCTGCAAGGATTTATCTGCTAAAGAATATTATTTGCAAAAGTCTGTTAGTCCCATATTGGAAGGAATGCTAACTAAAGATGTTGTATATATTATATATGCACATACATATGCACATATGTATGTATATACATGCATCTATATGTTTGTACATGTATATTTTTCTCAAAAAAAGCCATTGATAAAGAAAAAGAGGCATGAGTCAGTAGTAGTTGAAAATCTCTTGATCACTTCTTTTTTTGTACATTTTTCTTTGCTTCTTGTCTCTCCCATTAGACTGTAAACTCCCTGAGGGTAGGGACTTTCTTTTGACTCTTTTTGTACACCCCTTCCCACCACAAACACATACTTAGTGAAGTGCCTGGCATATCCCTCTTCAACTTGGATTTTGCACTGGGCATCCTCCATAATGATGGAAAACACCTTTAGTAAGCCAAAGTTTGTGTCCCTGTTTTAGGTTGCAGTAGATTAATGATCAGAGGGCTTTTTTTTTAACCCTCTGTATTATCTGTATTGTTTAGATCTTTCAAAGAATCTTAGGTGCACATAGTTAGGTATTTAATAAATGTTTATTGATTGATAGAATAAATATATGTTTATTGGATAGGCATAAAAGATGGACAAATGATCGCGAACTGAGTAGGAAGAGGAGGGGATGTACATTTGTAAAATCATCCAGTATTTCCATTCATCCCAATCTACTTGCCTCTCATCTCTTTAACACCAGGATTCTCCTGGTGATGACATGTGTCATTTCCACACCATATCACCCCCATATATATATTTTCTTTTCCCAGTTTCTATTTATGTGTTTTCTTCTTTCACTAGAATGTAGGCCCCTTGAGATCTGAGACTCTTTTGTTTGCTTGTTTTTTTATCTCTAGAGCTTAACATAGTGCATAAGACATGGTAAGCACTTAATATATGCTTTATCATTCATTTATTCATGCCTGAAGTCACAAAACCATATAGATTCTAGGTACTCAGGGTTCTCATGGTGTCCTTGGCTCTGTGGACATCTACTGTGATACTCCATTTGGACCTGCCTTCACACCATCCTTTGGCTCTATCACCCTTCACCTCCCTCCATTAAAACTTACCTGTCCTCTCAGGGGCTGCTAGGTGGCGCAGTGAATACAGCACCGGCCCTGGAGTCAGGAGTACCTGAGTTCAAATCCGGCCTCAGACACTTAACACACACACACAAAAAACTAGCCGTGTGACCTTGGGCAAGTCACTAAACCCCAATTGCCCTCCAAAAAGCAAAAAAAAAAAACCCCAAAAAAAAACCAAAAAAAAAAAACTTACCTGTCCTCTCTCGTATTTATTAATAATCTTGCGGGGTGGCTAGGTGGCGCAGTAAGTAGAGCACTGGCCCTGGATTCAGGAGCACCTGAGTTCAAATCCGGCTTCAGACACTCGACACATTAACTAGCCGTGTGACTTTGGGCAAGTCACTTAACCCCAACTGCCCTCCAAAAAAAAAAAGGCTATAAAATCCAAGAAACAAATTTAAGCTATTGCTCTTAGTTGGCATTTTTACTTTATCCGGGAGCTCCTGGACACTTAATACTGTGTGTACCCCAAGAACTGTGTGCAACAGAAATCCTCACCCAAATAATACTCAAGGTAGGAAGCAGAAAAGAATGGTTTATTGTGATCTCAAGAAAGGGCCACCCTCCTGACAAATGGTCACGGAGGAGAAGCAATTGATAAAAAAATGGCAAAGTTATAAAGCCCTAACCTGGAATTCTCCCCCACACTCCTCCTGATCCTTTTTTCTTCCATTGGCTAGAAGTCAGGTGCACAATCCAAGTGTGGCAATCTACCTCATGTACTGGAACAAGTAAACAGTAGACCACCCAATGTACATTTGAGAAAGCACTTCTCTCCTTATGTGGTGTAACTTATGCTGAGGTGTCACTGAGGAGAGGGCTGACTCCCCACCGCTCTGAGTTCTGAGTCCTTGTACATCATGTGATTTCCAGGGAAGGGGAACTTGGGCCTGTTTCTCATGAAAAGCCTTACTAGATTTTAGAGTATGGTCTGAGAAGTTTTCACTTCTCACTCAGTTTCCTCATCTGCAAATTGAAGGAAATGGGTTAGATTACTCCTAAGGTTCCTTCTAGTTCTAAGATGCTATGATGATCTTTTATGCTCACAAAATGCTCGTTTAAAACACCCTCTATGTACACTTTTCATTCCAATTCCTTTCTCAAGTTCATTCTCTTCTCATTTGTTGTTGTTCTCAAATAAATAAATAAACAAATAAATCTCTGATAGGTCTTGCCATTCCACAAGCTGTCATCCTAAATATCTACTCCCTTTCACTGGCAAAGTCCTAGAAAGAATCTTTTACATTCATTATTCTATTTAAATACTATCATTCATTTCACAGTTCTTTGCATTTTAGTTTCTGATTCCACTACTTTGAAGATTAATACTACTGTCAATTCAATAACATTTATTAAGAGCCTACTACATGCCAGACACTTTGCTAAGTGCTAAGAATACAAAAAGAGGTAAAAGAAAGTCCCTGCTTGGGGCGGCTAGGTGATGCAGTGAATAGAGCACTGGCCCTGGAGTTAAATTCAAACTCAGCCTCAGACACTTAACACTTACTAGATATGTGACCTTGGGCAAGTCAATTAACCCCAACTTCCCTGCTTTCCCCCTCCAAAAAGCCAAAAAATAAGTCCCTGCCCTCGAGAAGCTTACAATCTTCACTTCTCAGCTTCCTTCCTCTTATCCCTCCCTCTCTATACATATCCATCCTTAATTTCTTTCTTGAGCTCTTCCTACATCTCCAACTAGATGTTGGCATTTCAAGCACAACATGTCAAAAATAAAGCTAAACCTTCCCCTCACATACACTTCTTTATTTGTGATTAACTTGTCCTCCAAGTAACTGGTTCATAACTTCAGCATCATCTCCTGTCAGTTGCCAGTCCACATTTCTAACATTTACTTCTTTTTCACTCATATAGACACCATTCTAATTCTGGCCCACCTGATACTTCACTGTGACTATTACAATATCCTCTTAGTTGGTTTCACTGCATCCAGTCTCTCTCCTTTCCAGTACAATCTCCACATGGCAAAATAATCTTCTTAAGGTACAAGTCTGATCATGTCACACTCTTGCTCCAACCCTCAATAATTTTTTATTGCTTCTAGGATCAAATACAAATACCATAGTTTGGCATTTAAAGCCATCTTCCATTTAAAACCATCTTCCTTCCATCTACTTTTCTAGTCTTATTTTTCATTACTCTTTTTCACTCATGTTATTTCAGCCAAATAGGGTTATTAGCTATTTATTCCCTGAACTCAATATTCTCTCCCATCTGTATACTTTTGCACAAGTTATGATTGTGCTTGGAATGCACTCCTTCCTCAATGTCTTATCATTCTTCAAGGTTCAGTTTAACTGCAACTTCCTCTATTAATCCTTCCCAGATTTGTTAGCTAAGATTTTCTGCCTTTTCAAATTACCTTGTGTCCATCCTTCACTCAGCTGTCAAAATGATCTTTCTAAAGCACAGATGTGACCATGTTACTTCTATAAACTCCAGTGGCACCCTATCACCTCCAGGATTTAATATAAAACCCTTAGTTTGCTATTCAAAGTCCTTCATAACCTGCCTCACTCCTACCTTTACAGTCTACTTACAACATATCCAGTCCCCATGAAGTCTGAAATCTGGTGACATTGGTTTCCTTGCTATTCCTCAAACAAGGCACTCCCCACTCTGAGACTTTTCACTGGCTGTCTTCTCTATTGGGTATGTTTTTTCATTTCATCTTTCCCTCCTGGCTTCCTTCAGGTCCCAGCTTAAATTCTATCTTATACAGGAAGCTTTTGGAGATCCCTCTTAATTCTAATGCCTTTCTTTTATTATCTCCAATTTATCCTATTTATAGCTTGCTTGTACATAATTGCTTACATATTTTCTTCTCAATTAGACTATGAGCTGCTTGAGAGCAGAAACAGTCTTTTGTTTTTCTTTGTATCACCAGCATGTTACACAATGCCTGGTACACAGCAGGCAGTTAATAAATGTTTACTGTTATATATTTATTATGTACAAAAATATATAACTTCTTTGATAACTTAGGATCTTGGTTATGTACCCACTAAGTACAGAGTGCTTTGAACATAGTAGACAGTTAATGACATTAAAATCATTTAGTTATCAAATATATTTGTAAAGGATATGCTAATTCTATTTTTCAAAGGTCACATTATTGTTTTTTGGAATATATTTATTACATTTAATGCTAAATCTTGCAAGCAAAAAAGACAGGTGGAAACCAAGACCCTTAACCAAACACTTTATTACAACAACACTATAAAGTACGACAGGGTGTGATAATTGTTGAAGGTTTTTTACCATTGTTTATTTGTCCAGTACACTGCATGGGAAAATAAAGCAAATCAAATAATAAGACCGAGATTGCATAAAATTATATCAGACATCACGATTTTTAAAATAAAACTAATAAAACATTAGTAGCCCTGAAGCATGACTAGTTGGTTAGCCACATAATTTACCATGCTTTTTATATATGTGCTTGCTTAGGAAAACAGTAGCAGCCAAAACTAATGCACTAGGATTGCAGAGGCCTCCTCCAAGAAGTATGGGAAGAAGGTAAATGTATAAAATGAACATATTACATATGAAAGGTGGTAGCAACACACAGGTCAAGGAAGCAGCTTCTTCTCAAACTTCTGAGAAAAAACATTAATAATAAGCAACCCAAGTACTGACCTCTGAAGCTCAAATATGGTGCAATTCTTGCTGGAAGCATGTAGCATTATCTCACCCTACTCTATGGATTACAGGTGTGTATATATACACACAGATACATACATACATACATACATACATATCTATGCAAACAAATTATATATTGTATATACATGTAGATAACATAGTTATCAAGTGTATTTAGGAAGGACATGATAACTTTGTACTTCTCATACGTGTATACATCTATACAAAGCTACTGAATATACACATATGCAGTTGTTCTCCTACATTTGGACCCATCAAGTCAAATCTACAAGCATTTGTTAAACATTACTATATGCCAGGCACTGTGCTAAAAAAAAAGAAGCAAAAATACCCGTACCTCAAGGAGCTTCACATTCTCATGAGGGAGACAACATGCAAACACCTGTATGGAAACAAGTACTCTAACAGGTAAAATGAAGATCCTTTCAGAGGGAAGGCAGCAGTATTAAGGGGGACTGGAAAAGGTTTCTTGCAGAAAGTGGGATTTTCACTGATACTCCAAGGAAGTCAGGAAAGCCAGGAGGCAGAGGTGAGGCAGGAGAGAATAACAGAGGAGGAAGACAGGGCATACTGTAAAAATGCATAGAATGAGGGATGGATTACAATATAAGGGAGTACAATATAAGAACGTTTGAGGAAGAAAGGTGCCATGTTATGAAAATGGTTCTTTTGGTTGGGTTTCTTTTTTCTACAATCCTGTAGCAAACATCTTTTTTAACAATATAGTTAATTTTTTCCCCAATTATATGTTAAAACCACTTTCTTAAACGTTTGTTTGTTTTTTAAATTTTGAGTTACAAATTCTATTCCTTCCCTATCCCCTCCCTGTAAGCAGACACAGGTTATATATGTACAATTATATGAACCATTTCCATACTAGTTATTTCATACAAGAAGACTCAAATAAAAGAAAAAGAACAAAAAAAAGAAAGTGAAAAATAGCATGCTTCAGTCTGTATTCAAATGATATGATTTATCTGGAGGTAGATAGTATGTTTCATATGTACTTTGGGATTTTCTTAGATCATTATATTGCTGAGAATAGCTAAGTCATTCACAGTTGATCATCATACAATATTGATGCTATTGTGCACAATGTTCTGGTTCTACTCATTTCACTTTGTATTAGTTCATGTAAGTCTTTCCAGGTTTTTCTGAAATTATCTTGTTTGTCATTTCTTATAGCACAATAATATTCCATTACAATCATATGCCACAGCTTGTTTGGCCATTCCCCAATTGATGGGCATCCCTTTCATTTCCAATTCTTAGTCACCACCAAAAGAGCTGCTATACATATTTTTGTACAAATAGGTCCTTTTCCTTTTTTTTTGTATGTTTTTGGAATATAGACATACCAGTAGTTTTGCTGGATCAAAGGGAATGCACAGTTTTATAACCCTTTGAACTTAGTTCCAACTTGTTCTCCAGAATGACTGGATCAGTTCACAGCTCCACCAACAATGCATTAGTGTTCCAGTTTTCCCACATCTCCCCTAACATCCATCATTTGTTAAAGGTTTTAGAAGCCAAATTGATGGTTTTTATTTGGTCCTGGAGATGAGGGAGTCACTAAAGTTTACTAAGGGGAAGGTGACATGGTCAAATCTCTGATTTAGGAAGATTGCTTTAAAAGTAGAGCTTGGTGGAAGATGGACTAGAGTGGGGAGAGACTAAAGGTAAGAAGACCAACCAGAAGGATATTTCAATAGTCCAGGCATGAGGTTATGAGGGCCTATATGGCGGCAGTGTTAGAGAAGGGAATATATATGAAAGATTTACAGAAGGTAGAATCAACATGTCTTGGTAACAGAATGTCTATAGAGTTAGAAAGAGTAGGTAGTTTAGAATGACCCCTAGAATGTAAGCCTGGGTGACTGGGAGGATGACAATGCCTTGGATAGTAGTGAAGCAGGAAGTTAGGAAGAGGGAAGAGTTGAAGGGGGGTGGTGGTGGGTGGTATAAGAAGCTGGGGGGGAGATAACAAATTCAGTTTTGAACAAGTTGAATTTAAGATGTCTGAGACATTGATTTGGAGAAGTCCAACAGGAAGTTGGAAATGTGAGACTGTAGGTCAGGAGAGAGGCTAGGTTGAATATATAATCTGCATGGAGATAATAATTGGGTCCTTGGGAGCTGATGAGATCAGGAAGGGATGTGACACCCTCAATTTGTCAGCATGGCCTGGTTGAAGATCCAGCAAAGATGTTCAGATAGGTAGAACTAAGAGATCAGTGTCATAAAAACCTGAAGAAGAGGAATGTGGGTAGAGGGAAACAGAAATTTACATTGTGCCTTATATAAAATAAGCACTTATATTTATACATAAACAAGCCAGGTATTACATACATAATATGTGCCAAGTGCTTTACAAATATTATATTATTTGATCCTCACAACAACCTTCAAAGGAGGTGCTACTGTCACTCCCACAGGTGAAGAAAGGGTCACAGAACTAGTGTCTGAGGTTAGATTTGAATTCAGGTCTTCCTGACACCAGGATACCACTAAATGGATAGTAAGACCCTGATTTGATGATGTAACCCCGGGCAACTCACTTGAACTCTGCCTGCCACAGTTTTCCTACTTGTAAAATAGGGAGAACAATATCCCCTGCTTCATAGGGTGGGGGATCAAATGAGATCATTTATGTTAGGGCTTTACAAGCATTAAAAACTCTGTACCAGTGTGCATTCCTTTAGCACTACTGCTGCTGTTCTTGTGAAGGGAGGAGGGAGGGGAGAAAAGAGGAGAGGGACTGAAGAAGGGGGGAGGGAGAGAGGAGGAGGAAGGAGGGAGCCAGAGGGGAGAGGAGGGAAAGGAAGAAGGAGGGGGTAGGGGGAAGGATTATTATTCTCACTCCCCAGGTTTACAGAAGAGGAAAATTGTGGCACCCAAAGAAAGGAAGAAAACGGGCCGGTTGGGATGTAAACTGGCTAAAGAGGAAGAGGATGGAAGGCACTGGGAGTGGGAGGAAGGAGAAAGCCAAGATATGCTTCCAGATTTTTCTATGGTTGCCTGCAGCGCCCACACTGAGGGGACCGAGCCACTCATCCCCCAGCTTCTCCCCGCCCACCTCCCTGCGTCCAGCGACGCCCCTGCGTCACGCCGGAATGACCCGGCAGGCGTGCCGCCTCCCCAGGATGTGGGAGGCGGGACTTCCTGTCATGCTTGCCAACTGACGCTTGCTGAAGACTAGCGGCTATTGTGGACCTAAAGAGGCGCTGTGATCCTTTTGGGTAACTCTTTGTCTGCCTACCTCTTCTTCTTTCTTAACGGTGCCACCTGCGCCCTCGAATAGTACTTCCTCAGCATCCTTAGGCTGCATCCGAGTGAGGGGGACCTGCAGGCCCAGTCCCAGGGCTCCAGACACGGCTTCTTTTCGGGGTTCGAGAGAAAAACTTGGGGTGGGGGGTTGGGGAAGAGAAAGGACCTGGGGCTGCAGGAAGGAGAAGGAACCTGGAGTGAAGTGGTTGATATCAGGTTCCCTGATAAAAAACTATAAGGACCCTTAGGGATCGTTTCGCCCAACATAGTACAGGCCTAGGAAAGGGCCTGTAAATACAGGAAACAGGCCCAGAGAGGAATGAATGACTTGGCTAAGGTCACCTCAGCAATAAAGCGGCAGGGCTAGGATTCAAACTTATGTCTTAAATAACAAGGCTTGGCTTCAACTTTTCATAAATGAATGAATAAAGCATTAAGCACAGAAATTTGGGTAAAAACGGTGCTGATGAAACATAATTATAGCATTTATATAGATTGTATTAGTTTTGTTATATTACAAAATTTTTATTGATGTTGAGTAGTTTTCCAACCATGCCTGGACTGTTTAATGACCCCATTTAGGTTTTTTTGATACATTTTCTCTTCCAACTCATTTCACAGATGAGGAAACTGAGGCAAACAAGGTTAAGTGATTTGCCCAGGGTCACACAGTTAGGCAGTGGCTGAGGCTTGATTTAAATTCAATTCTAATTAGGGACCCTGCACTCTATCCACTTGGCCATCTAGCTTCCCTTTAACAATTTGGAGTGGTATTAATTACATAAGTTTTGCATATAAAGAATGAAATGAGATAATGTGTAGCTTTGTAGAAGTCCATTGTCAGTAATTCCAAAAGTTTTCAGAGTTGAGATAGAACATTAATTACTAAGCTTTGTTTCTTGATATTTCTTCCCCCTTCCCAAAATGCCTTTAGGATTATTCATAATTAAAATTAATCTTAATTAAACCCCATAAAACTTCAAAGTATAAATAATGTTTGCAAAAAATGTTTGCATTTGCTTCTTAGCTTATTCCTAATTTACCATTATTTTAGTATGTTGGTGTTTATCTTTTAAATTTAATTCTTAACTGTTTCTATTTATAACCTTTCTAGGCTCTTTTTCAGTAAATTTTAATCTAGGCCATATAACGGATAGAATGCTAGACTTGGAATTAGGAAGACCCAAGTTTAAAACCAGCCTCAGATGCTTACTAGTGTTGTGACCCTGAGCAAGTCACTTAATTTTGTTTGTCTAAGTTGTAAAATGTGGATAATAATAGTACATACCTCTCAGGGTTGTTGTAGGGATAAAATGTGGTATTTTAAAGTTCTTAGCAATATTATAGGTACTGTAAAAATGATTGTGCAGCTTGGTGGCTCAGTAGATTCCTGGAGTCAGCGAGACTCATCTTTCTAAGTTCAGATAGGGCCTCAGACACTGATTAGCTGTGTGATCCTGGACAAGTCACTTAATTCTGTCTGCCTCAGTTTCCTCATCTGTAAAAATAAGCTGGAAAAGGAAATGACAAACCACTCTAGTATCTTTGCCTAGAAAACCCCAAATGGGGTCATGAATTAGACAAGACTAAGACAACTGAACAACAGAGTATAAATGCTTTATCTCTCCCCTTAAACTACGAAATTTCTTTCAATGTCACATAAAAAAAATAATTAGAATTTACAGCTGGAGAGATCTTTGTATTCATCTGTTCTACCTCATTCCTTTTATAGTTAAGGAAAATGTCGATCAGAGAAGTTAAATAATTTGCTTAGGGCCACACGAGTAGTAATGACCTGATCTGGGAATTGAATCCATATACTCAAATCTTTCTGCTGTTCTACCTCCATGCTACATACAATTGCTTTTGCTATTTAGGAATTTTTTTTTCTGTGAAAATTTTCTTGAAGTTGAGGAGGCTAAAATACCTAGCCCACAGCCTGTTGAAGTGATTTTCCCCTCATTTTTAATATTTTAAATGTTGTTGGTTTAAAAAAAAATATGGCCTGTTTTCCTTTGAGGTAGTATATAGGCTTTGGAATCCTACCTCTACAACTGGAAATTCTCCATAGTTCACCCTCCTTATTTTACTGATTAGGAAACTGAGGCCCAGGGAAAATTGTAACTATTCTAAGATTACACAGTTAAGAAGTACCAGAGGTACGGCAATAGTAAATTGAAAGCTACTTTGTAGTCAGGATAAATAAAAAACAAGTTTCTTCAAAGGTTAGAAAAGGTTGTTTTCTTATATTTATATTGAAAGATCATCATAGGAATTGTGATCAGATTCCAGAGAGTATGTTTTAAGTGCCCCAGTTGTTATTCATTTATACTTATTTTACAGGTGAAAAAGTGGTTTGTTTTAGTTATCTGTATACAGACAAAGCAAAGCCCTAACATTTGAGTCGTTGACCCACAAATTTAGGTGAATCATAAATATTCTACAGAATATAAAATTTTTAATTTCTATTTTTTAAAAGTAGTGTTCTTTGTTAATTTCATTTTAGTAAATAAATGCCTGCTGTGTGCTCAGCTCTGTACAAGATTGTTAACCCCTTAAATAACTTTCAGTCCTGTTAGAGAAATGAGATATAAATATACAAATAGAGAAGTGCTATAGTAATTGGGAACAGACTGTTAAGTAGATTTACAGTCTAACATGGTCAGGAAAGAATCTGATATGACTCCAGAAAGTCAGGAGAATGAGGTTTCAGGGTTGGTGAACCTGTGGCCTCTAGGTCACCTGTGGCCTTGTAGGTCTTCAAGTGTAGCCCTTTGACTGAATCCAAACTTCACAGAAAAACTTTGTTTGGATTCAATCAAAGAGCCACACTTGAGGCCATAGGTTCCCCACCCCTAGTAAGTACTGCTGCTAATTCTTATTAGCTCTATAATTATTAGTGTGTCACTTAATTTCTTTGAACCTCAATTTCCTCATCTACAAAATGGAAATAATTATATTACAGGATTGTTATCAAGATACACTAGTATATTACATCATTCAGTCTGCAAGCATTTATTAAGCACCTACCTATCAGACACTGCTAGGACTTGGGAATACAAAGAAGAACGTGAAACAATGTCCTCAAAAAATGTCTGTTATATTGAAGAAGGACAGTATGTACATGTATGAGTGTATACAGAATAAATACAGAGCAGTGGGGCAGGGGGTGGAGAAAGGTATTAGCAGCTGAAGGGATTGGAAAAGTCTCCTTGCACTGGGCTTTGAAGGAAAGTAGGGATTCTCAGAGGCAGAGGTGAGGAGGGAATGCATTCCAAACATGGAAGCCAACGTGTGCAAAGAAACTGAAATGAGAGATGGGATGTCATGTTTGGGAACAAGAAGAAATTCTATTTGTCTAGACATAGAGTGCATACAGGAAAGAAATACATATTGAGTCTAGAAAGGCAAATTTGAGCCAGGTTTTAAATGACTTTAAATGCTAAAGCTTGGAATTTATTTTTGATCCTAAAGGAGTCAGGAAGCCACTGGAATTTATTGAATAGGGAAATCAGACTAGTACTTTAGGAAAATCACTTTGGTAGCTATATGGAAGAAAGAAGTGGGGGTAAGACTTTTGAAGCAACTAGAGCAATTAGGAAGCTGTTGAAATAAATAGGTGGTATCCACCAGAAATGTGGAGAAAGAAATTATGTGGGGATAACAGTGAGATGGGAATGACTGTGAGGTTGCAAACCTTTTGTTTTATTAATTTTATTTTAATTCTCTTTCCTTCTAAACCCCATTTTTCTTCTGTTCACTGATGAATTGTATTTATGACTTTTAAGTAATGATACTGATTTCTAGAATTGGCAAAAAAAATAAGTCTAATTACTTTATAGTCCCATATTATTGATGTGTAGAAGACTATATGACATACTTATTTCCTTTTTTTGCATTTGATAGATTTCTTGTCATTTTTTTTCACTTTCTAATTTTAATTTATTTTCTTGTCATTTCCAGTTTTGAGTTACAAATTTTCTCCCCTTCTTTCCCCTACACCGAAGCCCAAAACAGTGATCCCACCCAGTGCAAGGTAAAGCCCTTCCCACAATCTGTTCCCTTTTACGTCCTCCTCCAACGCCCCTCTAACTTTCTAGTAGGTCAGGGTCTCCCTACCCCCTTCCCTGTGTGTCTTATTTCCCAGTTGCATTTGATTGTGTAGCTTTAATTTCTAGATTCTTGCAATTCCTCCCTTGTCACCCACTCCCACTGGAAGGAGCAGCAATTCAATACAGGCTGTACATGTGTAATTATACAGGACATCTCCATGGTGGGCATATTGTGAGAGGCTGATTGTATGTCCTTACTTCCTATCCTGCCCCCCCTACCCCCTTGTTTTGTTCTCTACCCTGTCCCTGACCCTTTACTGAGGTGTGTGCTTCCCGCCACCCTCCCTCCCACCCCGCCCTTCACTCCATCACCCTCCCCTCTCATCCCCATCCCCCCTACTCTCCTGTGTGGCAAGATACTCAGTTTAGAGTTTATGTCGTTCCTTCCCTAAGCCAAATTTAATGAGAGTAAATGAAAGTAAAGTTGTAACAGTTAGCCCTTGCCTCTTTTATATGGGATGATTAACCCATTTTGTCTCTCCCTGTCTCCTCTCATTCAAGTCCTCTCCCACTTCAAAATTTCACCTTTTGAAATATCATCTCTTCCTAATCAATTGATCCT
>CM053600.1:26588932-26616277 GCA_028646575.1 Pseudocheirus occidentalis
TCCTGACTCCAGGGCCGGTGCTCTATTCACTGCGCCACCTAGCCGCCCCATCCCCCATTAAATCTTAACTTAAAATTTATTATTTTAATTTTAATTTAATTAACAACAACAGGGACGGCTAGGTGGCGCAGTGAATACAGCAGCGGCCCTGGAGTCAGGAGGACCTGAGTTCAAATCCGGCCTCAGACACTTAACACAAAATCTAGCCGTGTGACCTTGGGCAAGTTACTTAACCCCAACTGCCCTCTAAAAAGCAAAAAAACAAAACAAAAAAAAATAATTAACAACAACAAAACTCCATCTTCTATGAGAAACTTTTGCCAATCCCTCTTAATTCCAATGCCTTCCCTCTGTTAGTTTTCTCCCATTCTGTAGGTATCTTGCTTTGTATATATTTGTTTATATTGTTTCCCCCACTAAATTAGATATTAATTTCCTCCATTAAACATTAATAATGTTTCCTTCACTAAACTGTAAGCTCCTTGAGGGCAGGATTTGTCTTCTGCCTCTTTTTGTACCCCCAGTACTTAGCCCTGTGCCTAGCATAGAACATATGCTTAATAAATATTAATTGATCTGCTTTATATGGAATATACACAGCAGAGTAGCAGATATAAGACTATCAGTGTGCTTTGGAGAAAACTTGAAAGGATATCTGAGTTCTATAGGGTCATATGGTTTTGAACCTCTTATATTATGAACTGTTATGAGAGGTTGTACTAAATGACCTTTACAATTCCTTTTCACCAATAATAATGAATGTTTCTTGTGAGCACTTTTTGTCCCAGAAAGAGTTGGGAGTTTCTACCTCATCTGGGCTCAGTTCCCCTGTTTAGTGAGCCTTTCACAGATTTTCCATCTCTTTTCAAATGCCACTTAAGGGAACATGACCTTTGTTCTAATCTGCCTCTAGCCTCCCTCTCACACAAGTATCTCTGTTGAGTGAGTTAGGTTATAACTACCTGCCTCTATCTAGGAATCACTTACTCGTTTTTTCTGTTTGGGTCACTGCAGAAGAGCCCTTTGCAATGACCCTTATTTCCAAAGCTACTATTCAAAGGAAATATAAGATGCACAAATTTAGAGATATCTTCACTCCAGATACTCATATAGACAATTTGTGCCCAACCTGTAGGAGAGCCTTTCAAGCTCACGATGGTCTGATCAGCCACAGTCGGACACACTGTACCTTGAACCCAACATCATGACGTCATTTTTGTCCTCTTCCAGCACAAAGGACAACCACCACCACCACTGTTTGGTTACAGAATCGAGCTCCCTTCTTCCTATTTTGTCTCTGCAAGAAAGATTCCAAAGGCCTCACCTAAGTGGGGAATTGGACCAAATGGGATCAGGGCTATAGAAAGCTGACTCTGGGTCACTGGGCCAGCTGGAAAAAAATTATACACATTTACCGACCAAGGAGATCAACACACTTCCCAAAGAGTTGATGGTGATTAGTCACTAAATAAATTTATTGTCATCCCTACTCACTGGCTTTTATAGTAACTACTGAAATAATGACTGAGCTGATGGAAAGCAAACCAGGAATGTAATGGACAATACTATTGGTTGTGAAATGTTGGCAGCTTCAGTCCTGAGCTTTCATCTCAGTTTCCTGTGTGTGACTGATTCCAACTCATAAGAAAAGATCTGTCAAACACTCCCATTCTTGGTCAGCACTGTTTGGATTTATTGCTTTCCGAGTTATTTTTAAAGTACATTGAAGCTATTTTGTCAAAGTTTGAACTTTACTGGATGCTATGCTATAATCTGAAGTAACATTTTCCAAGTACAATCTCTGCATTATTCATTCATTCATTTATTCAACAAGCATTTATTAATTATACTTCCAGGCTCTGTTTTAGGCATTTCGAGAAAGAGACCAAAGCAAGCACTGTCTCTGGCCTCAAGGAGGACATCAGATTCATCTTCCATATAACCGCCAAAGTGATATTCCTAGAGTACAGATCTGTCTACCTTTATCCCCTGCTCAATAGGGCAGCTAGGTGGTTCAGTGGATATAGCACTGGGTATGGAGTCAGGAAGAACTGAGTTCAAATCTAGCCTCAGACACTTACTAGCTATATGACCATGGTCAAGTCCCTTAACCCCATTACCCTCAATTTCCTCATCTGTAAAATGAGTTGGAGAAGGAAATGTCAAACCACTCCAGGATCTTTGCCAAGAAAACCTCAAATGGGGTCAGGAAAAGACAGACATGACAAACAACAGCATCTCTTCTCAATAAACTCCAGTGGTTGCCTGTCACCAATAAGAGCAAATACACATTGGTTTATTAGGCATTTACCTTTACTCTCTTTTGCACATTCTGCTAAAGTAGTCCTACTATTCTTCCCACCCAGCATTTCATCTCTGTTCCCTATGTCTGTAATGAACCCTGTCCTCACAGCTACCTTCTAGAATCCTCACTTTCCTTCACAGTCAATAACAAACACATACTATGCGTGTACTAGGAATACAAAGAAATGTAGAAGACAGTACTTGTCAAGGAGTTAATGGTCTAATGAGGGAGACAAGTGCCAAGCTCTCCTCTCCTTTCCTCCTCCTCCTTTTCCACTTCCTCTCCCTCCTCCTCCTCCTCCTGTTAGAACTACTGTCTCTGCCCATCACACAAAAAGCATTATTTTGTATATATTTTATATTTGCTGATATGTTGGTTCCCCCCCCAAGAGGGCAAGAACTATTTCAGGTTTGTCCTTCCCTGGCATAGTGCCTAGCATATAATTGATACTTAACATATGGTTTTTGATTTATTGATTGTATAGGGGAGTGTAAGTTCTAAAAAAGCAGATTGCCTAAAATAATAAATATGAAAGACTGACTCATGTAGTAGAAAGGAGTCTTGCTTTTATGGTCAGAGAACTTGAGTTCAAATTCCAACTTAACCACTGTGGGACCTTGAGTAAGTCCTTTTAATTCTCTGCACCTCCCTTTTTATACCTGTAAAATAAAGGGTGTTAGACAAAATGACCTCAAAGTGCCATTCTGCTTTCCAGTGATGCCATTATTATAATATATAAGCCTGAGAGGTACATCTGAAATCAATCTGGTCAATCACATCAAGTTGACACATCTCCCAAAATGATCATAGAAAAAGTCTGAACAATGCCTATAATGCAAAAAGATCTTTTGGGCCTATATTTAAGCCATGAATTTTGCTGAACTATTTAAACCAGTTGTAACTGTAGATTATAGAAGGTTGTCCAGAAATCATCTTCCCTGCTTGTAAATATAATTGAACTGATTCTATAAAGAGGAAAAGAATAGCCCAGTATACTGACAATTCACGGATGAGGGATTTGTTGTTTGCCCTTCGTAACTGGATCAACAATGACCCACTTTGTGACCTAGAGACACATGTTATGTGCCAAAATAGCAGATGTATACGCTAACCATAAAAAGAAACTTTCACAAGGAAGCACCACTTCCCTGGCGCAAAGCAGAAGAGTGCTTCTGAAAGATGAGCACAGTACCTTTCACCATTTCTTTTATAAAAAAAATTTTTTCCTGTTCATTTTGAAATTGATGTATATTTCTAATAGGAGATTCTATTACTTAAAGGTTTCTTTGTTGTTGCTGCTGTTTATACTTTTGACTACTTTGATTTTGGTCATATTCATTTCTATTACACTTTTTTTTAAGCATTGTCTAAAAATTCCAGTTTTTCTACAATATTCCAAGATAGTCAAATAGATGATAGGTGGATACCAAAGTAGATGATTAGCCCTGAAAAATGACTCAGCAAGATAGCACACCAGAGATTCTAGTCCTCCATGAACACTCCATTTATCCTAAGAAGATACAGCATTTGCAACGGCCATACCCCAATAAAACTGTCTCAGTAGGCTAAACCAGATTGAGGGTAATCCAACAGGCCTCTACCCCGTTGGTGATTTAGGGGGTAGAATGGGCAGATGAGAACAATTTGTTATAACCTCCATGAAGGCAACTGAAGCAGGCACTTAGAGCCAGACCAGACATCAAGGACACCAATGTCATTCTCTGCATTCTGGACCATTGCTGGTCATTCTGATTTTTGTCCTGCCACTGGACTTTAGCAACTCTGGAAGAGAAAGTAAGGCTGATAATGTTGTTCAGCTCTGCCTCACTTAAATTTAAGGCCAGATTGGAATTCAGGTCTTCCTGACTCCAAGCCCAGCATTCTATTCACTGTACTACTTTATCATGTTCTAAAAATGACAAGATCAGCAATTGATTCAATATGTAAGATAACAGGAGTTGCAATGGGATTTAAGATCTTCCCCACCCATTAATAGGCATCCTATGGAACCCATTTAGCTTGTTTAGGGGAGGCTTGCTTGTAGGAAGGCTTTAACACCTTTTTCTAGTTTCTAATTAGGCAGAGGGTTGTGATGCCTTCTGGGTCTGAGAAGAGTATATATACTCTGAGCTGGCATTTTACTTGGGGGGCTTGCTTATGAGTCCATCTTGTTATTCCCTAGTCAAGATTCTGAGTGACTGAACGTTCAGAGCTTCCTGACTGCTCAAATGTAAAGGCTCTCTCAATCCAGGAATGTATGTAAAGTATACAGCAATATTGCTTTGATTCAAGCAGTCAGAGTGCTGTCTGTTGATCTTTATTTCTCTGCTTATATTTTATCTGAAGTTCAGGGTGCTGACTTTTCCCCTGAACTAGTGAATGTAATTAAAAGGATTAATTAATTAATTAATAAAAAGGGATTGTTGACCCCTTAAATAGCTCTTTCCTAGTAAAGCATAGCTAAGAACCTATGCTTGCAGGCCATCCTGAGTATGCCAGTGCAGTTGCCACTACAGGAGTCAAGGCTAACACTGAGTTTATGAACCTAGGACACAGAAAGGATTGCAGTGCCCTCAGTAGAAACAGGAAAGTTTGGGAAAAAGATGGGGTCAGTGGCATAGTTAAGCTCCATTTTGGACTTGTTAAGTTTGAGACACTTATGAGGAATCCAGTTCAAAATATTTAATGGGGAGTTGGGAAGTGTCTACCAGGTGCTCAGGAGAGACTAAGACTACATTCTTAGATCTGGGAATCATCTGAATAGAGCTGCTAATAAAGTTACCAAGTGAGAGGGTAGAGAGGCATGATAGAAGAGGTCCAGGATAGAGTCACCAGGTGTAACCCAACAGCAAAGGAGACATGGAAGGAACTAGCAGATAAGTAAGAGAAGAACCAAAAGAGAACAGTCACAAAAACCCAGAAAAAAGAGAGTATTCAAGAGGAGACGTGGGTCAACAGTGTTACATACTGCAAAGAGCTCAGAAAAGATGAGGACTAAGGAATGCTTATCGAATCTGGCAATTTGTAACTCAGGAGAAAGCAATTTTAGTTGAGTGATGAGGCCAAAAGTCACAATACCTGTTTGGGCCGGTGTTCCGTAGGGCGCCAGCATGGGGGTGGACATCCGCCACAACAAGGACCGGAAAAGTCCGGCGCAAGGAGCCCAGGAGCCAGGACATCTACCTGCGGCTGCTGGTGAAGCTCTACCAGTTCCTGGCCCGCAGAAACAACTCCACTTTCAACAAGGCTGTTCATGAGCCGGACCAACAACCCCTCCCCCACCCCCCCCCCTTGTTCCTGTCTCGAAAGATCAGGAAAATGAAGCTTCCTGGCCGGGAAAACAAGACTGCCGTGGTCGTTGGGACTGACCAATGACGTGACGATCCAGGATGTCCCCAAGCTGAAGGTGTGTGCCCTTCATGTGACTAGCAATGCACGGAATCACATCCTCAAGGCTGGTGGGAAGATCGTCACCTTTGACCAGCTGGCCATGAGGTCACCCAAGGGCCGCGGCACTGTCCTGCTGTCTGGTCCCCGGAAGGGCCGCAAGGTGTACAGGCATTTTGGGAAGGCACCGGGAACTCCCCACAGCCATACCAAACCATATGTCCGATCCAAGGGCTGAATGTTCGAGCATGCCAGGGGCTGCCGTGCCAGCTAAGGCTACAAAAACTAACTTCCTTAATCATTGTTATATTAAAGAATTTTGGACATTAAAAAAAAGAAAGAAAAAGGGGAAGCTTTTTCAGGCTGTTTTTCGATGATAAAGAAGTATAGATTATAGCATGATAGCTAGTGGAAATGGTAGGATATACTGAAGGGGTGTGTGTGTGTGTGTGTGTGTGTGTGTGTGTGTGTGTGTGTGTGTGTGTGTGTGTGTGTGTGCACGCGTGTGTGTTTAAAGGACCAAGGATATTTGGGAGTGTTTTTAGGCAGCAGAGAAGGAGCCAGTAGTTAGGGAGTGGTTGAAGATTAGATTGAAAAGATTGAAAAATTATGGTGAAGGCAATATGTTGAGCACAGGAGGGAATGAGATTAAGGAACCTTGTTAAAGGGCTGACTTTGGTGAGGACATACACAGCTAGATAGATAAATCTGGGCTTGGAATCAGGAAGGCTCATCTTCATGAGTTCAAATATGGCCTCAGACACTAGCTGTGTGTCCTTTGGGCAAGTTACTAAACCTTGTTTGCCTCAGTTTTCCCATCTATAAAATGAGCTGGAGAAGGAAATGGCAAACCACTCCAGGATCTTTGCCAGGAAAACCCCAAATGGGCTCAATGAGAGTCAGATACAAATGAACAACAAAATTGGTAAGGAGAAGGACTATAGATTATGAAATAATAGAGGATGATGTCAAGGAATTTTAAGATAAGAGTTTTGAAAAGGGGAGAGGGAGGGAGCTGATAGCAAATGGCTTTGATTTTTTTGGTGAAGTATGAAGTAGGGTCCTCAGCTGAGAGAAGAGGAATAAGGAGAAGAATGATGTAAGAGGCTTGGGGAGAGGAGAAAAGGTTTTGAATAACCATTGTCATGAGTAATATAGAGAATCAAGTATGGAAGTGTGAGAGGCTTGCCTTGACTCAGTGAACATCCAGTTGGAATTAGATAAAATAAATTTTCTGACTAAATAATCTCCCAATTCTATATCCCATGATTCTGTTAAACTGTTCAAAAAGACAAAAAGACATGGAGACTGAGTGGGTAACAGGGGTTTGAATGAAAATAGAAGGATGAGGGAGGCTAGGTGGTGCAGTGAATTGAGCAGTGGCCCTCGAGTCTGGAGGACCTGAGTTCAAATCTAACCTCAGACACGTAACACAAAATTAGCCGTGTGACCTTGGGCAAGTCAACTAACCCCAATTGCCCCTCCAAGAAAGCAAAAAAATTGTTTATCTCTAATTCTTTGAAAGTGGGAGGTACTAGTGAGTCAGCCATGGCATCTCTCCTTGTTCCTTCATTCTGAAGAGCTTAGCCCTGGGATGGTACAGATAAAGTGCACATTGGGAACAACACTTGAAATAACAGCATTGTGACTATTGCAGGGCTAGGTCCATAAGTGGCCATAAGGACTTTTCTTGTTCATGCTACCTGCTCAACCTTTGACATAGGGTTAGACTAGATGACTGCTGAGGTCCTTTCATCTCTAGACCTATGATCCTATAAACAACTCACCATTTTGTTCTTTAAAAAAAAAAACTTTTTTTAAAGCATGGAAATATGTACTCAGTGTTATACATATTTACCTAGTTCAAATGATAACACAAAAGTGTACAAGTATGGAGAAATCAGTGTGTTGGTTCCATACACAAGATACTTTAAATGCTTAAATTTAGGAGAGGCAGGGCAGTGGTACAAGGAGTGCTGGCAGATAGCTACTAAGTTTACGACCCCAGACAAATCTGTTCCCCTCTATGAACCTCTCCTTTGCCTCATTTGGATTACACAGCATATCTCACAGGGTCTTTGGGAGAAAGACATTTTGGAAATCTGGATAGACTTATATAGTCCAACTACAGCTGTTGAATTGACTCAACTATCCCTTTCTGTTGAGGAAGCAGAACATAGACTTGGGTGAAATCAAGGAAGTTCATCTCTGTAAATAAAAGGAAAAGAAATTATATATGTGAGCTCCTTAAGAACAAGGATGAGTTTGGGGGGCTGGGAGAGGGAGTTTTGGTTGGTTTCATTTTTTTTTTCCTCTCCTCCCCTCCCCTTTCTTCCTTTCCCCTCTTCTCCTCTCCTTTCCTTTTTTCTTTTCACTGCCTTTGCATCCTGGGCCATCTCCAGTCATTCTGATGAATATCTGGTCACTGGACCCAGATGACTCTGGAGGAGAAAGTGAGGCTGGTGACCTTGCACAGCCCTCACTCCCTCAAATCAGTCAACTGCAAGTCATGTCATCATTTCCCTGATACCATGGTCTTCTTCAAAAACAAAGGACAAACAACAACTTTGTCATTTTTTGTAACCAAGTGCTTTATACAGTCAGGAAAGAAAGTAGGGCTAGATACTTAGATGTGGGAATCATCTGAATACATAGTGTCTTCAGAAAGTAATAATTTAAGTATTGAGAAAGATTATTTTTAAATTGTAGAGTTCTTTGTAAACATTTTTATTTGTTTTCTACTTAGCTTTCTTACATAGTTATCTTATGAGATAGTTATCTTATGAGATATAACTTATCAGCTATAGTTTTAAATACCCTCCCTTTTCACTTAGTATGTGTTTTCTGCATGTCTGCCCAATCAGAGATGCTAGGAATAGGTTGTGAAAGGCTGTCAATTCCAAAGAGAGGAGTTTATATTTGACCTTAGAGGTAATAGCAAGCCACTGGACATCTTAGAGAGAATGAAGGGTAACATGATCAGACCTATGCTTAAGGAAAATTATTTGGGGGATTGTTTGGATAATGTGGTAAGAGAAATGAGGCTGGGAAACCAATTAGAAGGCTATTGCAATAGTTTGGTCATGGGTTATGCAGGCATAAAGGAGGGTGGGTGGCTGAGAGATTGAAAAGAAAGGGATAGATAGATAGATAGATAGATATAGATATAGATATATGCTAGAGATGCTGGGGAGAAAGAAGGAAGAAAATAAACATTTATTAAGCACCTACTGTGTGCCAGGTATGGCATGAAATGTTTTACAAATATCTCATTTGATCCTCATGACAAATCTGGGAGGCACCAGCCTCATAATAAGTACTTAAATAACCATAGTGGATTGTGGCTCTTGTCCTTTGTTCTCAAAGAGGACCAAAATGACTTCTCTGCATTAGAGTCAAGATACAGTCATCTGATATGTCTGATGAGAATAATCTGAGCTCAGAAGGCACAGGTTGGACACAAATAGTCCATGTGAACATTTGGGGAAGATTCTCTAAATTTACACATCACATGTTTGCTGAATTTTGTGCTATATCCACATCTGTTGCTTTGTCCTTTGCCTGTCACCACAAGACTTTGAGACAGATATAATGGTAAAATGGTATGGGTGATGTGTTTTGATTTATGCATAAATTGGATTTGAGTGACGCAGAGTTGCATGAAGTTGTCAGCCTCACTCTCTCCTCCAGGGTCATCCCAGTCCAATGCAGGATAGAGTCAAGGTGGCTGGTGATGACTCAAGATGCAGTGGGTGACCTTGGTGTCTTCAGTGTCTAACCAAGCTCTAAGTGCCTTCCTTCCTCAGACTTTCTTCATGGACCTTGGAACAAATTGTTCTCATCTGCCCATTATACCAGGGGAAATTGGCACATGTTTGAAGTAGACACCTTTCTTACTCACAGACAGGTTAGAGACCTCTTCGTTACCCTCAACCTGCTTTAATCTGTCTGCTGAAACAATCTGCTGAGGTGTAACCTCTGTGCATGTTATAGCCACCCACGAGAGTTAGGTGAATCAAATGGATGCCAAAGCTGCCCTGAAAAGGGCTTAGCAGCCCTCACCCCAGAGGTACAAGTCCTCCCTGAATATATCCATTGAAAGGACAGCATTCAAGAATGAGATCAGGACTTTACTCTCCAAGCTCCCACATGTTTTGTCTTGATTCCCATGTAAAGGAAGGAATGTGTAGAAAGAAATTAAGCTGTTATAACATTTGGAAAAACATGACAGTAGAAGAAGATTCTACAAAGCTATAGGCTTATGTGAAAGGTCTCCAATAATGCTGTGTCATAGACTGAGAGCTGGAAAGAGACCTCAGACATCTTGTAGCTGAACTCCCTCATTTCACAGATGTAAAAACTAAGATACAAGTAGCTTCAGTGAGCTACCCAAAGGCACACTGGTAAGTAAGGGAACTGGAACTGGAAGCAAAGGCCTCTGACTACAGAGTTAGTTTGCTCTCTTCTATACCACACTGCCAAGAACAAACCCAAGACAGTAGTATTTGAAAAGATAGCAAGAATAAAACATTAGTACAATTATGAGTGGCAAGGCAGGAACTAATAGCCCTGTGTCCTGATTCTCAGTCAAACATTGTTTTTGCTCCAGCACCATATTGCAACTGGGTGACACAGTGGTCAGAATTAGGAAGACCTGAGTTCAAATTCTGGTACAGTAAGTGACCCTGGGCAAGTCACATAACCTCTCTCTGTCTCAGCTTCCTCATCTATAAAATGGGGACAATAATAGCACCTACCTCCCAAGGTTGTTATAAGGATCAAATGAGATATTGATTGTAAAGTGCTTAACAAAGAGCCTGGCACATAGTAGGTATTATGTGAATGTTAGCTATTATTCTTATAATTCATTTTCAAAATTATTGACTAACTCTGAGACCCAATAGTTCCCCAAAAGAAGGTTAAGTTCAACAAGGCCACCTTGATAGGATATGAGCCCTGCAGCCTTACGATTTCCCAAAGGGCCATTGCTTTTCAATTGAGACACTTAGAAACCCCAGATATTTGGTTATACAATAACAGTTAAGTTAGAGCAGTCTCGATTTTCAAAAATGTTATCCATTTCTCACAGCAAAGGAAGCAAAAAGAATGCAAAGGGAAGATAATAATAATAGTAGTAGTAGTAGTAACATTTATTTGGTTTTTATTTATTTAACATTTTGAAGTTTGCTAAGCATTTCACATGTATTATCTCACCATAACCCTGTGACACTGGTACTATTATTATCCCCATTTTACAGATGAGAAAACTCAGACTGGCAGAGGTTAACTGAGGGTCATGTAGCTATTTTTTGAGACCGGATTTGAATGCAGGTAATCCTGATTCCACTATGCCACCCAAATGCACATGTCCATAACAGAATCCATTGTCTTTCCTCCCAAACTCCCTTCTGAAATTCCCCATATCTTTTGAGAGTATCACCCAGGTTCATCACCATGCCACCATCTTCAGACCCTCACTCTGATTCACCCAACATCAGTGGACAAATCTGATCATTTCTGTTGCTGCAGCTTCTCCAGCATGTCCTGTTCCCTCCTAGGCCCTCATCCCCTCTTTCATATTGCCACAGTTTCTTAATAGGTCTCCCTGCCTCAAGCTGTTCTCACTCCAATCCCTCCTCCACACAGCTGCCACGTAACATTCTCAAAGCATGGCTCTGACCATGGCACTGCCCTGACCAGTAGATTCTAGTGGCGTATTTTGAGGACCAAGTTCAGACTCCTTTGTTTGGAATTTAGAATTCTCCACACACGGGTGCTATCCTTCCTCTCCAGGGTTTTGACATGCTACACCATTCCCTAAACTCTATGATTTGAGCCTATTTGCCATTCCTCACTCATGACACTTCATTCCACTTCTTGGTGCCTTTGTCCTATGTGTCCTCCATGTCTTGAATGCTACCGTGAATCCTAATTTCAGCCCTAACTTCTGGGAATCTTTGATTTCCTTCAAAAATTATTTCAAGCAACATCTTCCTCATTGGGCCTTTTCTTACATTTGTTCTTTTGTCAATTAGTCAACCCAATTTGGGATTTTCTTGGCAAAGATACTGGAGTGGCATGCCGTTTCTTTCTCCAGCTCATTTTACAGATGAGGAAATTGAGGTAAACAGGGTTAAGTGACTTGGCCAGGGCCACACAGCTAGTAGGTATCTGAGGCCAGATTTGAACTCAGATTTTAGTCTTGATTCAGGCCCAGCACTCTATCTACTAGGCTGCTCTAGACCTTTCCTAGTCTCCCCATCTCTTAGTACCTTTCCCCACAAAATTACTTCCTCTTTGTTTTGTGTATGGAAAGACATTAGATAAAATAGTAAATAGATAGATAGAGTGATGAGGCAGGGGAAATTCTTCTACTAAGAAGAATTAAGATAGGAATCTTGAAGGAGGTCAAGTACTCCTCAAAGATACATTAGCTGTGACCATGGATGTCATTTAAACTTTTAGTGGCTAGATAGTTCTCTAAGGCTATTACAGATGAGTTGTTGGTCTACATCAGGTGGGGTAAAGAACTCTACATAAATAAAATCACAGGTCCAGACCCACCAATCCTCAAAAAATAAATAGAATTTGAAGAATGAATGAAATTATAAGCTACCCAAGTCCTTTACTTGGGCACCAAAGCCCTCATAACTTTGCTCTTTAAAGGTAGCTGGGTGGCCAGTGGATAGAGCACTAAGCCTCCCTGGGCAAATCACTTAACCTCTGCCTCCATTTCCACAACTGTAGAATGGGGATAATAACAGCACCCATTTTGTAGTGTTGTGAAGATCAAAAGAGATAATATTCATAAAGTAGCTTACTTAGTACAGTGTGTGGCACATAGTGGGTGCTTGATAAATTTTTGTTTCTGTCCCCCATCTTCAACATGCTTTACTTTACAGTTGCATATTACTTTATTTATTGACCTGTCTTTAGATTGTGGATGAAGCATGAAAATATCAATATGTATGTATCAAGAGGCATCCGAGGAAGGCTACTGGGTTGCAGTAACTCTGGTAAGTGAATGTCCTTTGCTGAATAGTACTCATGACTGGCTATATGCATTTGGAGGTGCTGGATCACTCAGTGTCTTCCCTGATGCCGACAGACATTCCCACATCTACAACAACAGCATCAACAACAAGAACCAGATGGTCCCATCCCCACTGGCTATATCATACTCTATCTCCCCTCCCTCTAAAACCTCCTGGGCTAGCCAGGATCTCATTTCTGGGTTTCCTATGATGGTCATTATTCTCACACTCAGACACACAGCATGGTTTTGCTTTGTGTAAACTCCAAAGACCCGAGCTTGACAGTTGTTGCTGGAGAGTATATCCAGCACTAGTTAGATGCTGGCTAGATTCATATTTCACTATGATCTGTTGCCTCAAACAGGGCACGGCATGTGGGAATCAATTTATTTTTTGCTTTTTTCTTCCTGAGAACTTAGAGAGAATTTGGGCTTTTGCTTTGAGTAAACTTGCAAGGTCTGTCTTTTCTGTTATCTTGGTTTTATTACCTCTGACATTTTCATTTAGATATCAATATATCCACGTTTTTCATGGTCAGAAAAAACTGTTTCTTCCTACTACCCTCAAATTAATCCAGTCACATCTAAGAGTCAGTTAGCTTGTTTGGTATATTCCCTAGCTGTCTGGTTGATTTCATTAGGTAACTTTTAAAACCGGCTAACGAGAATTTCTCCAAATTGGCCCATCTGCCATCTTATCCTCAGTGTTTTACTATTGGTATCATAATCTATTTGATTGAGCCTGTCTCCAAAACTGTCATTTCTAGTTCATTCTGGAACATGCCATTCTACCCAACTGATAACATAGCATTAGTTGCTATGGACAGCTAGACACTATACAACTTAATGTCAGGGCCAGTCCTGCTGAGGAAACAGTTGTAGAATGGAAGAGAGCTCAGGAGCTCTCTTTAACATTCATACCTTGTGCTGAAGTTGCTATTTCACTGGTTTCATTTTGGGTTCCAGATTCTTACATTAGTCTCTGGCTTTTGTCTTTAATCATTTGCCAAAAATAAATTCTGTTTTTTTTAATGTGGCGGAAAGCATTCTACCATAAAAAAACTGCAGGACAGGATAATATTTTTTTTTTGTTTTTGCTAATGCCAGTTGAGTTTAATTTATAAATTTATATACCTTTAAAGTAGATTCAGATGTCAAGGGTGCACTATAGGAACACTCTATAACCACTGTCATTAATAACAGTAATCAAAATTCTAGCACTGGTCACAAATCCTTAGGCTATTACAAGCATAAAAATCTTTTTAATGTGTTATACTGGAAAATATAATGATTTGGGAGTCAGTATACCTGGCTTCTCATTCTGACTCCATGACTAATTAGCTGTGTGTGTGACCCTGAATGACTGATTTTATCTCTGGGTCTCAGTTCTTCATCTTTAAAATGAAGAAGTTGTATCAGGCAAGTGGAAAGTGTTGAAAGGGCTTCAGGGAAATGGGAGAATTAATGATGGAACTGTTCTAGCCATTTTGGAAACTAATTTGGAGCAATGCCCAAATGTTGCCAAATTGTGCATATACATCTGTTTACCCATTGACCCCATTACTTAGTCTATTCGAATCCTCAAAGAGGTCAAAGAAAGAGCAAGCGGATACAAAAAGATGCATAACAGCTTTCTTTGTAGTAGTGAAGAACTAGAGACTAAGGAAGTGACCACCAGTTTTGCAGCAACTGAACAAATTATTGCATTTCAGTGTAATGGAATCCTATTGGTCCATAAGAAATGAGAAAGGGACATTTCAGAGAAAATTTGGAAGACTTGTGTGAACTAATGAAGAATGAAGTAAGAAGAACCAGGAAGACAATTTATACATTGACACCAACATTATAAAGGCAAACAACTGGAAGACTTAAGAACTCTAATTAATGTAATGACCAAATGTGACTCTAAAGGTATTAACCATGCTACAGAGAGGCAATGAACTAAAGATGCAAAATGAGACATATATTTTTAGATATTGACAATGCAGGGATTTTTTTTATTATGAAAATTTGCAAAACTTTTTAAATGTTTTATTGCAGCTGTTTTGAATTTTGAAGGGAGTTGGGATGGAGCTGTTGTTAGTCATTTTCAGTTGTTTTACTCTTCATAACTCCATTTGGGGTTTTGTTGTCAAAGATTCTGGAGTGGTTTGCCATTTCCTTTTTTTTACCATTTCCTTTTTCATCTCACTTTACAGATGAGGAAACTGAGGCAAACAGGGTTAAGTGACTTGCCAGAGTCACACAGTGACTGAGGCTAGATTTTAACTCAAGTCCTCCTGCCTCCAGGGCTGGAACTCTATCCAAAATGACTTAGAAGATTCAGCAAATGGAACTGAGAAGGAACAATCTGAGGGTAGGAGAGGAACCAAGATAGTACAGTTACAAAATAACTAGAGGGAAGGGAGTATCAAGGAGAAGAGGATGATCAATAGCATCAAAGCTTACAGAGAAGTCAAGAAGCCACTCAATTTAAGCTACTTGAGACTGAGTAGGTGCAGAAGGTGCCAACTTTCACTAGTAGAGGGATTTTCCTCATCTCTAAATTCCCTTATACCAATTAAACCACAGATCCCTATACCTATCTCCTAGTCATGGTGAGTATTCCCACCAAAGACAAAAATAAAACAATTGCAAGGAAAGGCATTAGCAGCTGGGAAGATAAGGAAAGATTTTTTTATCTAGAAAGTAACTGATCTAAGTGAACTTTGAAGGAAGCCAAAGATTCCTAGCAGGCAGTGCATTCCAAGGCAAGGTACAGTCTGTGAGAAAGCCAACAGATAACACTATATAAATTGGAGCCAAAACCCTAAACTGCAAATAATCTCAGGCCTTGAATATTAGCACAGCATGTCAGTTTCTGCCATCCCCCACTATCTGCTTCAAAAAACACCACATTCCGTATCAGCCAGCCACACCTTTCTTATAACCAGTTACTTCCTCCTCTTACACATCCAATGACTATGAGTATGTACTAGCTTTCTCCATTCTGTTTGCTCATACAAAACTCACTCTAGGTAAAAGACTGAGGTAAAAGGCCATTCTCTGACTCATTTCTTACCTACCCTTAATCACTAAATGGATGTTGTCTCAATCATACTGAGACCTGGGAAAAACCTTAGCTTAGAAATGTCAAGGTCTCACACTCCACACAGGGCCATCTCCAGTCATCCTGATTTATACCTTGCTACTGGACCCAGATAGCTCTGAAGGAGAAAATGAGATTGATGACTTTGCATAGCCCTCCTCACTTAAATCCAATTCACCTGGGGAGGGGGGGGGGAGCAGGGGCAGCTAGGTGGCACAGTGAATAGAGCACTGGTCGTGGAGTCAAGAGACCTGAGTTCAAATATGATCTCAGACACTTGACACACTTACTAGCTATGTAACCTTGGGCAAGTCACTTAACCCCAATTGCCTTGCCTTCCCCCTTCCAAAACAAAACAAAAATTCAGTTCACTCCTAAGTCATGGCATCACTTTCCAGATGTCATGGTCTTCTTCGATGTTGAAGAACAAACAACAACAACAACCATCTTAGCAGGGTGGCAGGTTCCAGAGGATGGCCAAGCCTGACTAGTTCTTGGCTGATGAAAATAAATCTTCCCTTTTTAATCATAACAAATAATTTCATCCTTAGTAAAGGGGCTACTGGTTCTCTTAGCGTTTTTCCCCACAACAGATGAAGTCATTTTACATGAGGAGTTTTACACAATTTCTATCAGTTATCATACTCAGCCCTTATCTGGCTCCCAGATAATGAATGCCTCCCAGTTTCAACTTAGGTGGATTCACCCTCACGTGAATTTGTTGTTCACTTGAAAGATGATATGGCTAAAGATCGTATGATTGCATTATTCTATGCTCACCTCTTCCATCCTGCTGCAGAGGTTCCTGTGAGACATGGGGGAGTAGGAGAAGGGTAACAAAGGCAAGTCAACAAGGAGTTGTTGTTTTTGTTGAGTTGTGTCCACCTCTCCATTGACCCCATTTTGGGGTTTCCTTGGCAAAGATACTGACATGACTTGCCATTTCTTTCTCCAGCTTATTTTATAGATGAGGAATTGAGGCAAACAGGGTTAGGTGACTTGCCCAGAGTAACACAACTAGTAAGTGTCTGAGGCCAGATTTGAACTCAGGAAGATGCGTATTCTTGATTCCAAGTCCAGTGCTCTATTCACTGTACCAAGAATTTAGTGAGCACCTACTTTGTCCATGTACTGTGCTAAGCACTGGGATATGAAGAAAGGCAAAAAAAGTCCCAGCTCTCAAGGAACTCACAATCTAATTAGGGAGGTGACACACAAACAATTATGTACAAACAAAACACGTATATAAGATAAATTGGAGATCATCTTAAAAGGAAGGTGGTAACATTAAGAAGGAATGGCTTGCAGAAGGTGGGATTTTAGCTGAAACTTGGAGGAAACCAGGGAATCCAAGAGGAAGAAGTGAGGAGGGAAGAGCATTCTAGGAAAGAGATGACAGCTTATGAAGATGTAGACTTGTAATAGAGAAGGATGAATGTGAGGAAATGCAAGGACAATATAGATCTACTAAAGAGTACATGTAGAAGAATGAATGGTATGAAGATTGGAAGGGCAGGATGGGGCCAGGTTATGAAGGGTTTAAAAAGTGCTTTCCATATAACAAGCCTATAATGTGTAGAGCTATTATCACCATTTAACAGATAAGGAAACTCAGAGTCTGAGAAATTAAATAACTTCCCCAAAGTTATATAGGTAGCAGGTGGTAAAAGTGAACCCCAAACTTAGGTCTTTCACCACAAGTCTGGGTTTTTTTCACAGGATTCAGCATAGAGCTACTCCTCCTCCACCCAGCTTGTGTGGAGTCCAGGTTCCAGCTGTTTCCTCTCCTAAAATGCTTCTGCTTTCTCTTTTTCACCCTTTCCTCTTAGCTAGAGATAGACTCTTTTGCATGAGGAACCATAAGAAAACCAATGTGGAGCATTTAGAGGGAGGAAGGCATAAGAAGTCTGGAAAGGTAAAAAGGGTTTAGATGATGAAGGGTTTTAAAAGCTAAGCAGAGGGTTTTGCATTTGATCCTGGAGGTAATAGAGAGCCATGGGCATTTATTGAATAAGGGCATCCATACTTCTTCCCACTATTATCTTCAAGCCTCTTCCAGTTCATTTCATTTCTGCCATTCTTAATCTCCTAAGTGTCCAGAGTATAAAAGATGGCTCTTAGCAACTATCTGCTATGAAAATTTAACTAACATCATACTTTCTGTGTCTAGGAGAACACAGTACTATTTCTGCCTCTTTTAGGTCCTGATTGCCATTGAAGTCCTAATCTGATTAGGCTTCATTACAGTGGGAAGATGCCCTGGTTGGGGCCATCAAGCTGAAAGTTTTCATCAGTGTGTCAAATGAGAATCCGACAGCTCAAAAAGCTTCTTACCAGAAAATTGAGCATAGGACAATGAATATTTTTGGTAAATAAAAAATAAAGAACCCTATTGGTGCTGAGTTGAGTGGGAAGTCATAAAGTCAAGCATAAGCAGCTTTCTAGAGGACTGCTGCTGTGAACAGCTTTATGGTTCTGATCACATAGTATAGTGAACTCTCTATTTATTCAGCAGTAAATTAAAGCAAAGCATTCACAGAAACAGAAGTACAGCATTCACAATATTGTGATTCACAAAGTACAGCATTCACAATTCATATAACAACTTATCACTAAAGTGGTCACATAGTTTTCACCAAAGTGGCCATGTAGTTTTAAACCAAAGATAACATTCAATCAGTACTTAACTCAATCATCCTTAAGGAGCAAGCCTCCTTAAGTGACACAAAGTACAAAGGTCAGTGTTCTCCACTCCTAAGTCACATTGTCGATCTCTCAGTCAAAAAGTCTTCTTTCTTCTTGATTGGAGTTAGTTTCCAATCATCGTTAAGAGGTATGAGGTACAGAGTAGAAAGTTCTCCCACCCCTAGGCCACAGTAAATCATGATCTTCTCAGTCAGCACTAAGTACCCAAGGAGAGGTCTTTTCATCTTGACTCTCATCTTGAGGCTGGCTCTTACATTCCATAGTTCCTCTTCCATGGTTCTAGCTTTTTCCTGAATTTACCCAACTGTCACCTAGATTCAAAGGTAGGCAGCTCTCAACTCCTCATCAAGCTTGAAGTTCACAATGTCCAGGCCACCTCAAGTCCTTCTGTTTCTGGGAAAACAAAGCTTAACAGAGCCAAAACAACATTCATAGACATTGCCCAGACCATCATCAATTCACTTTTTGTCTCTGAAATCAACAAAGTCTGATAACTCAACACAAATCATCAGTATAGTCCCAGTACCTCTGAAACCCTCCTCCAGGACTTCTGTAAACAAACAAGAAAATCCCCTTTCAGGGCTTCCAGTAAGGTCCCAGGGCTTCTGTACAAAGTATTACAAACACAAATCAAAACAGAGTGCTGGGATATCACAAGTTTTCTCCTATTCAACTTTGCCATTGCAAGTGCTCCCTTCTCAGTTCTGCTCTCTCCCAGTTTGTGCTCAGCTTTTTAACTGGTCATTAGCTCATCCCTGTTCCACCCACCTCTTACATCCTTCCTGTTCCTATTGTGGGTTTTATAAGATCTGTTTCTTAACAAAGACTTGATATAATCATGGGCAAAGCTCAAAAAAAAAAAACCTGAACTGAAACAAGGTACCAAATAATTAAATAGCTGAAACAAGGCACTAAGTACTACTTTGCTTGTCATTACAGAGGCAGAGGCTCCCGAGTGTTTTCAAGATTTAGCTTCATCCATGAACTGCTGCCATGGCCAAGGAAAGCATTGTTGCTGGAAGTATAATGCACGTTAACACTGCTCTACAAGAAGTGAAGACTGCACTCATCCACATTGGCCTACCTTGTGGAATTCATAAAGCTGCCAAAGTCTTGGACAAATGCCAAGCCCATCTTTGTGTTCTTGCTTCCAACTGTGATGAAGTTGGTGGAGGCCCTATGTGCTGAGCACCAAATCAACTTGATCAAGATTGATGACAACAAGAAGCTGAGTGAATGGGGAGGCCTCTGCAAAACTGACAGAGAGGGAAAGCCCCATAAGGTGTTTGGCTGCAGTTGTGTTGTTAAGGATTATGGCAAGGAATCTTAGGCCCAAAATGTCATTGAAGAATATTTTAATTGCAAGAAATCAATAAATAAAAGCTTTGGTCAGATTTGAAAAAACATTTTAAATAAAAATGAAGAAATTATAAGGCATAGAAAGATTGTGCTATGTACTGGTAGACTCCTGACACCAAAGAAATATTAGATTTAACTACTACCACCCTCAGTCCATCTAACCTGCTTCAATATTCTATATTTCTGATAATATATTGGTCCAAACCTTACTATTTCAATCTATTTTCTTCCTGTAATTCAAAGTGTTGGAGCCCTTTCTCTGCTTCTTGTCCATCAGCTGTCCATCTTTCTTTCTCTGTGGTTAACTCACCTCCCTTTAGACTCAAGCATGTTAGGATGACTGTTAAAAATATTCCAAGAAAGTCCACTTATAAAGTGTGTATGATTACACACTTTAAGACAGGGTAATGTTGACTACCAAAGGAGCTGTCTAAGGAAACAAATTAGAGTCTCAGTTTTACCCAAGCTTCCAAGTCTCACAGAAATGTCATCTGTGATGAGATTCTCCTCTCCCATCATTCTCTTAAGATAAAATCACATTGAATATTTTTGGATTATAGCTACTTTTTTAATCACACCCTGAAAAGATATTCACTTTTATTGTAATTTCTCATGGAATCTGAGGGGGAAAATTTCATTTTCTGTGTTCTTTAAGCTACTTGGGGGGTTGAAATGATACTCTAATGATTCATAATAAGAAAAACAATGTGCTTTTCTTTGGATCTGTGCTAATGACTATATTTTTTCTGCCTGGCAGAATTCCATTAGATAAACTGATTAAAATGTTGATGTAGACAGGGCACACTGAGTTTCAACTCACTCATATTAAAGATACATCCTGACTAGAATCGTGAAAAGTCAAGTTATGAAGTTTTACAGTAATATATGACAAGGGAAGCTAGTTTCCACAATTAGTAAATGATTTGGGTCCAGCTTTTTCAAGAGGTAACTCATTCTCATCTCTATTTCTCTTTCTCTCCCTCTGTCTTTCTCTTTCTCATTTTCTGTCTTTCTCTTTCCCTGTATCTTTTTTTATCTCTGAATTCTCACACAGCTATTGATTTGAGGAAAGAAAATCTTATCTGAACAGTATTCTTGAAATGCCAGTATACCAGTAATCAAGAGACAAGAGAAAGACTAAAACATTCTCCTCAAACTTTTCACTAATCCCAAATTAAATAATGTAGAATCTATTTGACCATAAAATTGTCCTTTATGTATAAGGATGCTCCATGTGCCTCTTCTTCTCTTCTGAAACTGTAGTAAAATACTCTATCATTACTCCTGAAAAGGGTGTGTCAATTGATTACTCCCCTATGACTTACCAGCCTAGTAATTTTCCAAATGAATGTATTCTTCCCTGGCCACCACTCCCCTCTACCTGTTATCTCACATGTGCATATGTGCATTTAGTTGTGTGTATTTGTAACTAATTAGAAGACTTGGGTTTGAATCCCAGCTTTGTCACCGACTAATTAGTGTGACTTGGAGAAGTTGCTTCACAGGATCATGCACAGACTTAGTAGGAGAGGGAAACGCGGAGGTCATTCAGTCTGATTCAGGGATTTTATAGCTTAGAAAGCTGAGGTCCAGAAAAGAAAAGAGACTGACCAAGATCAAACAAATATAAGTGGGGATGAGATTTAAATTCAAGTCATCTCATGCTGAATCCATAGCTCTTTCCATTGGATGATTATGCCTCCCCCTTTCTGGACCTCAATTTCCTCATTTGTAAAGTGAAAGGGACTTACTTAGGTCCTTCTCAACACTAAAATACTTCAATTCTGTGACTTGACGTTGCTACTCATGTACGCAAACATTGTTTAGCAATGTGCAGAGACCTGTTCTCAGTGCAGGTGGTCTGTGTTCAGCCCAATGCCTACCATGATTTTTAGGGGGAAAGGCTTCTTTCTTTCTCCTTCATAGCACCCAGGCAAAATGCCAAAGTAGCTGAATCATAGCATTTTAGAGGTGGCAAGCTCTTACATACCATGTACTTGGCAGTACCTCTCCCGTATATAATCTTTCTTCTTAGGTCCTAGCGTGAGGTACCCAACCCCAACTTATTATGGCTCTGAGCTACAACTTTTCCTATAATACATAAATACCTATAATAATGTAAATGTAGCATTATAAAATGTTTATATTAAATGACAATGTTGTAAAAGAAAAT
The DNA here is from genome assembly GCA_028646575.1 of Pseudocheirus occidentalis. NCBI lineage: Eukaryota > Metazoa > Chordata > Mammalia > Diprotodontia > Pseudocheiridae > Pseudocheirus > Pseudocheirus occidentalis. Next base: position 26,610,984 of record CM053600.1, read on the forward strand.
AACACTAAAAGACAGTAGAATTCAGATAGATGTGATTCTATTTTAGTAACCCCTCCCTGAGAAAAGCAGAGCAACCAGCCTCATGGTCCCAATCTCTTTTTTTTTTTAATGTATTTATTTTATTCTGAACTTAAGAAATAAAACAAGCATTTCCATCACATAATACAATAGAAAAAAGATGATTGCACACAAAGCTACAAATCTATTATGTACAATTTACTATTCGTTTTAAATATATAATGAAGTTGTCATGTAAATTTTTTCCCCCTTTTTTCTTCCCCTCTACCCTAGAGATGGCTACTATTACACACACATACACACACACATACACACACACACTTCCTATATATACTTCTATTTATCAGTTTTTTCCTCTGGATGCAGATAGCATCTTTCTTCTTTGTTCTTTGAAGTTAATTTGGGTATTTATAATAGTCAAAATGACTCAGTCACTCAAAGTTGTTCTTAAAACAATATTGCTATTACTGTATACAATGTTCTCTTGGTTTTGTTCATTTCACTCTTCATTATTTCATGCAAGTCCATCCATGTTTTCCTAAGATCATTTCCTAAATTTATCATTTCTTATAGCACAGTAGTATCCCATCAAGATCATTTACCACGAATAGTTAAGCCATTCCCCAGTGGACGGGCATCCCCACAATTACCAGTTCTTTGCCACTACAAAGAGAGAAAACTGTTACAAATTTTTTAGAACATATAGATTCTTTTTCTTTTTTCTCTAATCTTCTTGGGAAACAGACCTAGTAGTGGTATTGCTGGGTCAAAGGGTATAGGTAGTTTAATAATTCTTTGGGTATAAATCCAGCTTGCTCTTCAAAATGCTAAAATCAAAATCAGCTAAGTTTCACCAGCAGTGAACTAGTGTCCTAATCTCTTACTTCTCAGATGGCGGGAATTACGTTCCTCCTTGGACAAGTCACTTAACCTTTGTTTGCTTCAGTTTCTTCTCAAAATGTCTCTTTAGGCTCATTTGCTGTCACAGTAACTCACTCAATCTCTCAAAAAAAAGTTCTTTTAGTTCTCTCTGTGCCTTATATAGTCTCTCTTGTCAATGCAACACTTTCCACGTGATTTAAAAATGTAACTCCCCAAGATTTTATTCCCTCTTAAAAATACATGAACAGTGGCCATGTTCTATGTAGGAGGAGCTATTAAAATCATTGTTACACAAAAATACAACTCTCTCCTTCTTAAATGGTGGTAAGAATATGATCTAGGTACAATTATCATTGAAAGATTTGTTACCTTTGTGCCTTTACATTGATAGTTCCATTATGTGAGGGGGGTTGTTAGTTGTTTTTCAGTTACATCTAACTGTTGATGACCCCATTTGAAGTTTTCTTGGCAAGGATACTGGAGTGGTTTGCAAATTCCTTCCTCTGACCCATATTACAGATGAAGAAACTGAAGCAAACAGGGTTAAATGACTTGTCTGGGTTCAAAAAGCTACTTAGTGTCTGAAGCTAGAGAGGAGTCTCCCTGACTCCACATCTGGCACTCTTATCCACTATATCACCTAGCTGTCCCATATAAGGGTATGAATATGTAAATGAGGAATTAAACTCAATGAATACTTTAGTCTCATCATCCAGTCTGGCTGCATTAATATAAATGCTGGAATGCATTTTAGGGGTTATCTAGTTCAACACTGTTATTTTATAAATGAAGAGCATGAGGCAGTGATTTAAACCCAAATTCCCCAACTCCAAATTCACTGTTTGTTCCACTATCTCACAAAGTCTAATACTTTGAAATTATTTCAGTCAAAGGATGCTATAAGTAGAAATAAACTAGAAAACAACCTTAGTCAATATGAATAGGCAGTTAAGACTTCTCACCCTGAAGAATGACATTAAGAAGGAAAAATCTGACATGTGCATAAGTACAATCAGTCCTCAGCTGGAAAAAATTGGAGGAGGGCAGAGAAACAACAACCAAAAAATTAGTGAGGAGGGAGAGGAAAAAGAAAAAGAAAACCAGAGAACAGATTGAGAACAGTTAGTGATTATGAGGAAGGAGTGAGGAAAGAAGGAGACAACTGTTGTGTAGATGCAGCCAAGGACAAAGTGAGCAAGAGGAACATGGCTTGTTATGCAGCAGGTCTGTCTTTAACACAGAAGAGGATTTAGCAGCCTGAAAAGGCAAGCTCCTCTTTTCCAGTTTTATAAGTTTATTTATTATTTCCATTATTTTTATAAGCTTATTTATACTATCCACAATTACTGGGAGGATGTTAATTCACTGTCACATACTTGGATCTTTTAGGGGGAAATAAAAGATGTTAGCTTGGGGTCTACAGGTTAGTGAGGAACTATAAGATATTGGAGGATGTGAGAGGAATGCTCTTCCCTGCCTCCCCCCATTTGAGGCACCTTCTAGCAAAGTTTTACTCATCACTTCCTGGGTATGGCATTGGCTGGCTATTTCAGAAATTCTTAATCTGGGTCTTTAGGTAAATTCAGGGGATCTGTGAACTTGTACGGGAAAAAGTTCATTTTTATTTTCACTAACCTCTAAGTGAAAATTAGCATTCCTTCAATTGTAATTTTTTTAAAGTATTATTCTGAGAAAAGGGCTCTATAGTCTCTCACCAGGCTGCCAAAGAGGATACATTACACAAAAGAATCCCTGTTTGATAAAGGGAAAGCTCTTCACACATATGAAGGACTGCAACTAATACAGGGGAAACTGGTGAAGAGAAAGGAATGAGGGACAGAGACAGGAGAGACCTGGGTTTGGATTCTACCTTTGACAAAAACAAGTTCTAGGACCCTAGACAAGTCACATAACCTCTCCAGCTTTAGTTTCCTCATCTATAAAATTGGGGTGATAAGTGCCACTCACTCTATAGGCTGTTGTGAAGCTCAGATAAGTAGTTTTCAAACTTTTAAGTGCTCTTTAAATGTCAGCTATTACTAAAATAGAATTTGGAGCTGGAAGGAGTCTTAGAAATCAAGAGCAAAAGCAGGAAGAAAGGGAATATTTCTTAACAAGACATGAAAGAGGGATATTTTATAAAGGAGGAATGAAAGCTTGAAAAACTTTGCCTGCTTTGCCCACATAGTCTTCCTTGACAGAAAAACAAACAAAAAACAAACAAAAAAAACAATACCTGAAGAAGCTAAAACCAATGTCTGAAAAAAAATCAATCAAACAGCACATTCTTTTACTCCTACTATGTGCTAGACTGGGTGCTGGGGATGCAAATATGAAAGAGTCCTTACTCTCAGGAAGCTTAAATTAGCATGATACAATTGAGCTCCAATTGCATCAATGTGTCTTCTCTTACCTTGAGGAAAAGAGTCCAAGGGAGGGAGCTCCCTCTTTAAGCACTGCTGTGGATGGAGGAGTTTTTTGTTTTAATTTGTTTTGTTTTGCCCAAAGAGCTGGTTTAGAAACAACGACAAATTACCACCATGGCACTCTCTTGCTTTAATCAGTCTTGTCATTTCAACAAATATCTCTATCTACATACATCTACTATGTATGTACAAAGTATGGAGAAGATACAAAGATTTTTTAAAAGCCTTGGTCCCCTAGCTCTAGGAAGCAGTGGGTCAATTAGCTTCAAACTTATCAATACAGGAGCTGAAAGAAACTCCATGTACCTCCACAGGACGGAAAAGCCCACTGTGGGGAAAAATATACGAAATACTTTCTTGCCTCTTAGAGTAAAGCTATAGACCTAAGTTCATCAAGCCTGTCAGACAGGGATGAAAAGAGAGAGAGAGAGAGAGAGAGAGAGAGAGAGAGAGAGAGAAGTGCTGCTACTGGTCCTAAAGATCTCAATTGTTATTGATATTATGGTTATCAATATTATTAATTAATTAGTATTAATGTTATGGTTATCATTAGTATCAATAACAATTGTGATCTTTAGGACAAGTAGCAACCATTCATTCACTCGTCCTAAAGATTACAATTATTAACATTAATGATGACTATAATATGGGACAGCTAGGTGGCACAGTAGACAGAGTTCTGAGCCTGGAGTCAGAAAGACTCATCTTCCTAAGTTCAAACCTAGCCTCAGAGACATACTACCTATGTGGTCCTGAGCAAGTCACTCAACCCTGCTTGAGTCAGTTTCCTCATCTGTAAAAAGAGCTGGAGAAGGAAGTGACAAGACACTCCAGTATCCTTGCCAAGAAAACCCCAAATTAAGTCACAAAGAGTCAGACATAATTGAAACAACTGAACAACAAATTATAATATGATAATTAATCACTAATAATAATAACTAGCATTTATCTACTGCTTTAAGGTTTACTAAGTACTTTGTAATTACTATCTCATTTTATTCTTTCAACAACTCTGGCAAATAGGTGCTATTATTACCTACATCTTACAGAGGAAGAAATGGAGGCAAACAGAGAGGAAGTGACTTGACCAGGGTCACATAGGTAGTAAGTGTGTGAGGCCAGTTTTGAAGTCAGGTCTTTTGGACTGCAAGTCTAACCTTACATCCATTGTGCTAACCTCGCTGCTTCTGAGAAAGAGAATATCTGACTTTGTAGGACTGTCAATGTGCAATTACCATCCTCCATCTAAAATGTGAAGCAGATGGAAAGACAGGGTTTAGCTGACCTAGAGAAAAGCATTTCTTTTTATATATTTCTGGAATATTGATATTTTATGATGACTGTATATGATCATAGCTTAACTAGAAAATGTAATACCCAAACTTTATTTTTTTTATCTTTTGCTTAATGAGTTTGTCTTAAAACTCATCTTTTCAAGTGCAGAAACAGGCGGGCTAGATATTCATGGTGAACATTAATTCAGTATTTTCTAACTATCTCACTAATACTGTGATAAAAGCAAACTTTGCATGTAATTATTAATTTAAAGTAGTAATTATTCATTTTTACATATCAAAGAACCGTGTGAGGTATTAAAGACCCTTACTCAAATTAAACTCTGAGATTTCGGTAGAAAGTAGAATTTATTATGATTTCTCATGAGAAAAAGGAGGACTCACACTGAGTGCATTCAATACATTCTCAATGTCAGACCACGCCAGGCCTAAAGATACATACTTTTATAGTCCCAGCCCCTTTACCTACTCACAATTCCCCTCTCCCTACCCTTCTTCCTCTCAGCTCATTCTCACGAGCTTTGAGGGCTGTAATGCCAAGCAAAGGCAATTTCCAAGGTTCAGATTACCAGCATAGCAAACCCCATTTATTCAGCCAACATTCACAGAACAGGGAAAATCAAAATACAGTATAACTCAAACATTTCACTAGTAAGTTCTTCATTCAGTCCAG
>CM053600.1:26616777-26634740 GCA_028646575.1 Pseudocheirus occidentalis
GGAGTTCTGACTGTGTTGTCTTCCTCCCATTCCATGCTTTGATCTTTTTTGTTCCCAAAGAAGGAATCTAAAGTTTGATTGCTGTTCTTACTTTGCTTCCTTTGCCTGCTCATGTTGGCTAGTCAATTACTTGATTTTTTAGCTCTGTGGAGCTACTCTGCTTCCAGAGTAGAAAGTTCTGTCCCAAATTCTTGGGGTTTTTGCAGGTGCCAGAGTTATTAGGAGGCCACTGCAGCCCCCACCAGCTTTGGCTCACTGAAAATGCACCCCAGGACTACCACCCAAGACCACAATCTGGATCTAGGCTGCTCAACACAAGGGCCCTTAGCCTCTGAACGATCGCTTGGCCCCCTTGCAGTTTTCAGGCCAGGAGCTCTGAAGCAGCCAAGTGGAAGCCACTGCATAGCTGCCGCTACTGCTGTTTTCTTGCCTTGGAGGCAGCTCAGTCTGACTGCTTTTCTCCCCAAAATTTAGCTGAGTTCCACTGACATTTCACTTTGTCCTTGTTTCTTATGGGTTGATAATTCTGGAAACTGCCACAGTTGCTGCTCATCCACTTTCCTGAAGGCTCCAGCTCTGGCTTGTCCTGGCTGCCTTGGGGCCAAGCCACAGTTTCAGGCTAGGCTGGCTTTGTCTCCCATCATGCTGCTATGAGCCATTCCTGCTGAGCTGCCTTCAGTGGGAGATGTGTTTTTCTGTAATTTTTATGAGTTTTTGGAGCCCTAAAATTTGTTTTGAGTCATATTTTATGGGTATTTGAGGTGCCTATGTGGGAGCTGTGGAATCTTGTTGCTTTTACACCACCATCTTGGCTCCCCCTCATAAAGATGACTTCAACACTCATTTTTTGAAAGATTTCGAGTTCCAAAATTTTCTCCCTCCCCCCCTTCCACCTTCCTCCCTCCTCAAGATGGCAAGCAATCTGATACAGGTTTTACATGCAGAATTCTGTAAAAACATATTTCCACATAAGTCATGTTATGAAAGAAGAAACAAAACAACAGAAAAAATAAGGAAAAAAAACAAGAACAAAAGAGAAAATAGCATGCTTCCATTCCATCTGCATTCAGACTCCATCAATTCTTCCTATGGATTTAGATATTTTCTACCATGAGTCTTTTGGAATCGTTTTGGATCATTGTATTGCTGAGTAGAGCTAAGTCAATCACAGCAGATCATCACACAGTTTTACTGTGTATGGTGTTTTCCTGCTTCTGCTCACTTCACTCAGCATCAGTTCATATAAGTCTTTCCGGTTTTTTTTTTCTGAAATCTGCCTACTTCTCATTCCTTATAGCACAATAGTCTTCCATTACATTCATATACCACAACTTGTTCAACCATTGCCCAACTGATGGTCATCTCCTTGATTTCCATCTCTTTGCTACCACAAAAAAAGAGCAGCTATAAATATTTTTGTATATTTAGTTCTTTTTCCCTTTTTCTAATCATCTCTTTGGGATATAGACCTAATAATGGTATTGCTAGATGGAAGAGTATGCACAGTTTTATTGCCCTTTGGGCATATTAACCACTACTCTTAAAGGGACATGGGAGCAAGTGAAATATGTATATGGGTGGGGTAGACAGGAAACACTAGTGCATTTTTTTAGGCAGAAAGAGAAAAGGAATTTGAAAATACTGGGGAGGGAGTAGATAAGAGAAGTAAAAAGTCTAAGGAATCAGAAAAGGACTTAGCACATGAGTTAGCTTTAGAGAGGAGAAAGGGCCCATGGAAAGGTTGGAAAGGTAAATAAAAGCAGCTGCTTTGAGGTGGGACAGCAGAGGTAAACAAAGAATATAAGTATTTCCTACTGTGAGGGATAATTGGCAGTGAAGTTTCCCCATTTGGAAAATTTGGATCTAGAGTGGCTTCGACATCTACTAGGCCTAAGTTTACAGGTCACCTTACAGGAGTATAGGATTTAGAGCAATGGTGACCCTCCCCAATGCCACCTCAGCACAAGATATACCAAATAAGGATAAAACTGCCTTCCTGGCCTTGCACTGGACACCCACGTGTTTCTGGGTCCTTTGTCTCAGAGACAGATTCCCACACTTGGGTTGTGGGCCCGTCTCTGTACCAATGAAGGCCATTTGGGGGAGAGGGGTAGGAGTTGGGTTTCTGCATTAGAAGGTTATGTAACCATGGGCTTGCTTCTACCTGTTCCTCTCTCCCTGGCAGACACCATTTGAGTGACAGGGGCAGAGTCCTTTCTCATGAGAAAGAATAAAGACCTTTTCTCACCCCAGATTCAGACTCTGAACTCTTTCATCTCACACACTACCCTCTACTAACTTATAATCTTCTTGAACAAAGAAGATACACATACATACATGAAACATTGTTTTTCATTTTCTTTGGTTGGAAAAATTGGTTTCCACTGTTAAATGACAATAAATTATTGAAATGCCAAAATGAGTGGTAGTGTTTTAGCCTGGGAATGTTTTATCATCTGGTATTAAATTGATCCTTGGAATGTTGTATTCCCCTTTGGGAACATTTTACCAATTTAAAGTCATTTGGGAAAAAATATAATTCATAGAAATTCACTTCAAAAACAACTTCTTGGAAACAGAACTACCAAACCTACAATTATCCAATATATTGATGAATACTTAAATTTTTCAAAGAAATCAATGAATTTCCCATTGTGAATAAAAGTCCTTAATAAAGTATTGTGGGCTTTTGAATTTGTAATAATTCCATCTTACCCCAAAGCACCTCAAACTTCTTACATCTGTCTTGCTAATGCCTCTTTTTATAAAAAGCTTAAAAGCCCATTGTATATTGAACAGCTCTGATATTTGGACAGCTGCTCCTCCTTTTTTCTCTGGTGGAAGAAAAATCCAGGATTTCTAAGAAATGACAGAAAGTGGACAAAGCTGTGGACTTTCATCTTGATGCACAAAAATTTAAGCTTGTATCACACTGCGTTTGAGAATGAGACAATATGCCACCAAAATACTATTTCAGCTTGTAATAGAGATAGGTTTTCCTTTCTATTGCTAGTGTTTCCACCAAAGTACCCTGTAAGCTTCACAGGATGTAGGAACAAACCAAACAGCTTCTTTCCAAAACAGAACTTGGGTTGGATTCCTTCTGGCCTTTAACAAGTAGCAACCCCCTTGAATACTTTCTTTTTTTGTCCATCCCTTTCCTATCATACTGACATCCATTGGGTGTCATTGGCTAGCAGGATCCCAGTATATACAGACACCAAGGAAGGGGCTCTAGTGAAGGAATAGAAGTCCCTCGATGGAGATGTTTTTATAGTATGGAAACTGGCAAATAGCGGTTATTGCTGTGGAACTGGAGGAAATAAACCATTTAACCAGCATACAGTCCACATCTATCCACCCTTTTATTTAAAATACCATTATTTTTTGCACAGTTCTGATTCGATATTGTTTTCCCTTAATCAGGACAGACTGCTTGGAGTGGGAAGAGTAAACACTTTGGAGTCAAAGGACTTGGATTTAAGCCTAAGACCTGTTACCTCAGTAACATTGTCACTTTTTCTCTCTGGTCATGAGAAGAGAGAATTGGACTAAATGATCTCTAAAGGTTCCCTTCAAGCTCCAGAACCAGGATGTTTCTGACAGGCGACAGTGAGACCTTCCTACTCACTCCTTTCTTTCCCAAAAACTCTTTAAGAAATCATTATTTAAAAATCTCCGAGTGAAATGTACCTCCTCGATGTACTACTATTGCTACTGTGGTAGTAATGGGACTAAAGGGTGCAGGGATTCCGAATCAGAAATCTCTGGGTTCGACTCCCACTCGGTCTTAGGCAACACTGGCTAAAACCACAAATTAACTTTATTGTGGTGTGGCTTGGTGGAAGGAATTCCCACGCCAACTAAAACACAGGTCATTGAATTATTGGTAATTGCTTACATAACCCTCCGGTCATGCCTTTTTTTTTTTTTTTTTTAACAAAACAGTAAAAAGGAAAGTGCCAGCTATCAACAATTAATAACATTAACAAAAAATAATTCTAAATTGAGCAGGATGCCCCAGGCAATCTTCATAGCTTGAGCCTGGTAGAGAGTTCTCTTATGTCCCAAAGAACTGAAGAAACCACATGGACTCAGAGGAGAGTGAGTTCTTAATTCTCTAGTGGTCTTAGGGAGTCATCGATTGGGCCAGTGGAGTCAAGGTGTCATTTATTAGCAATTTGAGGTAACATAAGAATAACCTTTCTCAATTGTGTCTGAATCCCCCTTTCAGTTCAAAGACCTTGCTTAGAATTACAATTGGGACGCTTACTAGTTACGTGATTCTTGTAAAGCCACTGAACGCCTCTAATCTCCAGATTAAAATATGGAGGATGGCTGGAACTGCTATGATGAATGTAACTGGTAAAATACTAATGCACTGTAAAAAATAAGTTTATATTACTAAAAAAAAAAGAAAGAGAAGGGTGTTGGCGTAGCAAACTAATGATGTTAAAACAGTATGTATGAGTAGAAAAGTGTTGAAAGTGCTGTGCTTATGCAATTTATTATTATTGCTCTTGGCAATCAACGTGTTTTCAAGGGATTTGAATTGACACCTGTTTGGCTTTCCCATCAAAGGCCCATCCAAATAAGCAATAGGAAGGTTCTGCTTGCATGCAATATGCAGCAGTGTTTCATTCCTGGCAGAGCTGGAGACTTCTCTAAGTATTCCTGCCCTCCCCATCCTCTGACCTTCCCACAGCGGGTGAATAAATACCCCCTCCCAACCAGTCCCCTGCCTCTGCTCGGGGGTCCCAAAGGAAGCTGCGGGCTTCCCAGCCTACTTTGGCTTCCATTCATTCCGAGTTCACAAAGCCCCCGCTCTGACGTCAGCTCCCCCTGGCTCGGCCAGCCCCAGTGCAAGCCGAGTTCCAGTGGCGCGAGCCGAAGCCAGAGAGAGCGAGAGACAGACCCTGCCTTTCCTCTGCCCGCTCACCCCCGCCCGCGTGGAGCTTGCTGCTGCACGTGCCCTTCTCCCCCTCCTTTCCTGTTGCCAGCAGGAACAGCGACTGAGCAGTGGCTAGTCGAGACAGCGACAGCAGCGGCCACAGCTCCCAGGCAATACCTGCAAAGTTGACCAGCCCTCCCAGCCCAGCTTTTGCAACCCTCTGCAAGAGAAATCAGCGCCTGAAAGCATCCACTCCCCTTTCTCAGCCATGGGTAAGTGAACCTCTCTGAATTGTTGCGTTGATCCCTCTTGACATGCCCGCCTTTTCCCCCCTCCTGTTCAGGATCTGGAACCTCACGAAGTTGGGAACTTCGCGAGCTACTTGTCTGGGCCAACCTTAGGTGATGGAGTTACTTCTCTCACCTGCCCCTCCCGGGACTGGGATACTCCTCTAGGTTTGGGCTGCAAGTGGGCAGGGGAGGGGGCGCAGGTGCCTTGTAATGCTGGGCATGGAGAGGGTAACCTTGAAGCAGCTTGAGGGTGGAAAGATGGGAAGGACTAATCAACTGGCTTGTGGTGGGTGGGAGATGCAAGCTGGGGCTAAAAGGTCCGAGGGGCTTTAAGGGTCCATGGGAATGGTATGGCCAAATTGAATTGCTCAGTGTCTATGCTGGAGCACCTAAGGGCATTCTGGGGGTGACTTGAGATGGTGGTCATAGATGTAGGGACTTGAGTGTGGGGGTGGGGAGAAGGGGCAATAGTGGTACTTAAGGGGATAAAGATAGATCCTCCTCCGAGCCCTAATTGCTGCATCATTCCTGCAATTGCTGTCTGGTCTATTTGACCAGGGCAGGTTGGACTGTTCTGGGCGCCGACTCCTAAGATGGACCGCTTCTAGTTAATTGGGAGTAATCTACACCTCACACTTTCCCCCAGCTTCCCTCCCCTAACTTAAAGGGGATAGTGAGTTAAGTCTTCTCACTGAATTCCCAGGACCCGTCATTGGCTGGTTCCCAAAAGAAAGTGAGCAGCTGTTGCTCCTGGATTCCCCATGTGAGAGCTGAAAATTCACTGTCAGCTTTAAATCCATGGCCTTTTAGCACTTAATTCGTTTGGTCTTTTTTGAATTAAGTCCTCGTTAAGTACAACATTTTTAAAGACTCGGTTATTCAGGAGATTGGATTTAAGAAATATTGTCAAGGGAGTATGGAAAAGATAGGAAGTAAGACGTCCCCTTCTTGCTTTTTAAACCCCTTTTAACTCTCCAAACGAACTGTTTGTACCTTGACACGACTAAGTAAAAACATTCAGACTGTTGGTGGTAGCGGTCAGGACTGGGTGACCCAAGGCCCCTCTTTCCACTCTAGTTGAACACTATATGGTGAGTCTGCCAAAAGTCCCCCAGCTGGACCATGTTAAAAACTTGAACCTGAATGGTGGAGGAAGTAGTCGTTGTAAGTCTTTTATACTGCTGCCTTTAAAAAAAAGGCAAAATGCTGTAGTTTGCAAAATATCTCAACATATGTTGTGGGAATGTAAAGCAGACTTCTCATAAAGAGTGTTACAGTACTCATTACCCAACAGCAGTACTTGTACCTTTAGTAACTAGTTAGCATTTATATGGCTAGCAATTACATAGAACTTTAGAAAGTTTGCAAAGTGCTTTTAAAATGTTATCTCCTTTGTAACTACTGTATTGAGTGAAGACCTTTTCCCCCCTTTTATTACCTTAAGTTACCTTTTATGCAGACCAAAACATTAAGTTGGTAAATTATGCATAACACAAGAAACAGAGATGTATTTGAAAATGCACAGCTTTACAAAAGGAGTGAATACATCAGAACATATCTGGCTTTCTCAGCTTAGTTGTGCTGGGTTTGTGGTTTGTTTTGTTTTGTAGGAACTTTTTCTCCCCTGTGCCATCAGCTGCAGCAAAAACTCAAATTAGGGAATTGGGGCTGCATGGTAATCCAAGTCAGAAAAAGAGATTAAAAAAAAAAGGACCTTGAATTCCACTGTAACATTGTGCTGAAAGTTACTGTGGTCAGGAAGGAATGCAAGAGGAATAAAAGCATTCAGATGATTTGAGCCCTTTAGGTGGGTGTATTCTTTTAATTCAGATAGTAGTTAGCTGGATCAGTGCTGGATCTGCAAAAAATCTGTGGAGAATCAGATAATCTCTGTTGTTTGCTTAGCTCATGATAACTACCCAACAGTGACTGCAATGCCAGAATTTGGAATTCACATCCAAATGCTGTATTTAGAAATGAATAAATTAATTTTTCCTGAAATCTGTTTTTTTCACCTAAGGACTTGATTGTCTTGGGATGACAACTTCAGAGCAGAGTAAAATTTGGCCATTTGAAATATTGGTGACTGCTTTAGTTAATTTGTGTGTTTATTTAAAAAGTGATGAAGAGGCAATTTTCACAAAGCAACCTCACAAACCAAGAGTTCTTTCTTATCTTTCTTCAAGGAAGTACATTATGTTTCATACAATAATTGGTTATAGACTTGAGCCGCCAATTTATGTTAATTTGCACATACTTCAGGGATTTGGGCTGTATCCTTGGTTTTAGTCATAAAGAACAAAAAATTTGTTCTTTCAGTGCCAAAAAAAGAAACACATTGCTTCCCTTTTGTTCGAGCATTAATAAATATACCATAAAGTCATGAACTGATTTTATTTTTCCAGATGTATTTAATTAGTATACATTGATAAATATTTTGATTGGGCTGATTGGACTTAGAAACATCCTAGGCATGGGTTTTTACATGAATGTTTGTTTTATCTATTTTAATGTAAACATCAGGACCACTGGCCTGAAAGTCAAGGGACTCAGTTTCTAGTCTCAGCAGCTATTTAGCTGTATAACTTTAAGCAAGTCACTTAACTTTTCTAAGTCTTAGTTCCCTCATCGGTAAAAATGAGAGAATTGGGCTAGATTATCTTGGGCTTTTTCCATTTCTAACATTCTGTAATATGTGATTACACCAAGAGTGTGATTTTTAATTCCTGTAGAACTCCCACTGTGTGCATTCCCTCTACTAATGCAGATAAGCAAATCCTTTGTGACTTCATTGTTTAGTCATTTTCAGTCATGTCCCACTCTTTGTGACCCCCCCCCCAATTTGGGCTTTTGTAGACAAAGATGCTAGAGTGGAGATGAAGTTGAGGCAAACCAAGTTGTGACTTACCCAGGGTCACATAGCTAATAATTGTCTAAAGGCAGATTTGAACGCGTGAAGATGAGCCTTCCTGACTCTAGGCCTAGCCCACTATCCACTGCGCCTCCTATCTGCCCCTTCTGTGACTTAGCAATCAAATAAATGTTGTTGATTTGGAGTTGGAATGAATCTCATGTCTAGTCCAATCCTATTATTTGATGAACAGGGAGATTGAGGTCAAGAAAAGTTAACTGGCTTGCCTTGGGTTAATTTGGATAATGAGTAGTAGAGGAGGAAATTGAAGCAACTAGGTTGGTTCAGTGAAAAGAGTGTTGGGCCTGGAGTGAGAAAGGCCTGAGTTCAAATGTGATATCGCAAGGCTGTGTGATCCTGGACAAGTCACGACAGTGTGACTTTGGATAAGTCTACCTCAGTTTCCTTATCTATAAAATGAAAATAATAACACCTATCTCCCAGGGTTGATGTAAGGATCAAGTGAGATATTTGTAAAGGACTTCACTGTAGTGCCTGGTACATAGTAGGCGTTTAATTAATGCTTGTCCTTTCTACTTCACCACCTTGCGTACATTATAGGTTAAATGACTTGCCCGAACAACTAGTGAGAGCCAGAGGCAATATTTGAATGCAGGTCTCTCGAACTTCCTCTATGATCCCAGGATACCTCTTCTGGTATATTATAGGAACAAGTGAAGTTGAAAAAAGGTGTTTTGTTTTTCTTTTAAAAGGTATACTTTGGGGATGGCTAGGTGGTGCAGTGGGTAGAGCACTGGCCCTGGAGTCAGAGTTTAAAACCGGCTTCAGACGCTTGGCACTTAACTACCTATGTGACCTTGGACAAGTCACTTAGCCTCAATTGCCTTACCTTCCCCCTTCCCAAAAAAATAAAAAAGTATACTTTCTACCCCATTGTGCTTTTTAGAATGCTTGTTTGCACCCAGATTTTACCCAAATAGCTATTTTAAAACTTCTATTTCACACCACATAACACTAAAATATTATCCCTATTTGTATACAGTACTGAGTATGTAAACATGGATTATAATCACTATAGCTGAAGTGCTGCTTTTGGTTCTCATAAAGACTTTCATTCTGTGTCCTTTGACTATCTTTGAGCATTAATATAGTCAAATGTGTATATCATGTATGTGTGTATACACATATTTGTGTATGTGTCAGTATATAATATGTATATGTATGTTGGTATCTATATGTGTATATTAGTATATGTAAACATATGTAGGTGTTTGTGTGTATATACACATATACACATGTTAGTGTATATAAGCATACACATGTGTTTCTGCATTCATATACATATGTGTGTATACATACACATATGCTCCATTTGATTTTTCATTTAACTTCTGACCATAGTAAGAGAATCAACACGGTATACTGGGAAAAGCCCTGGACTGAGAGACAAAAGGCCTGTGTCTTAATCCTGGTTTGGACATTTATCAGCTCTGTGACCTTGGTCAAGTTCCCTCTGTAAGCATCAACTTCCTGATCTGTAAAATTAGGAGACTGGACCCAATGATCTCTAAGACCTCTATCCCTAATAGTCTGAGACCATTTGAGACTATAGATCTAAAGATTTAAATGAAACACCTTGCTTATTATAAAACCACAATTTATGCATCATTTGTATTCTATATCCAAAGAGGTTTTTTGCTTCATTAGTTGTCATTACATGTTTAAAGGAACATACTACTATACATGTGGCATGTGATCGTGATTTTAATCCATTTAGTGACAAAAATTAAAAAAATAAAGATTAGTTTACATTTTAATTTTTCTAAAGTTAATATAGTTAACGTCACCATATATTGTGAGAAACAATATGGCAGAGTAGAAATATCCCTCGACTGGAAATCAGGAGCTCTGTTTTCCAACCCCAGCTCTACCACATTCTATCCAAGTAAATTTGGGTTAAAAAAAAATACAGACATTACCTTGGTTTCCTTATCTAAAAAATAAGGGGATTGGATTTCTCCCTATGATGACTTCTACCTAACTCTCCAGTTCTGTTATTTTAAATACTAAAGAAGAATCCATAGAGGAAAGATATTGGGAAAGCTGCATTATTTTTTTCATGTTGAAAGTTATGAGAAAACCACTAGATAATTGTGTTAACACTGTTCCATGATGCAAATGCCATTTGTAGTTGTTAAGTTTTAGCCTTCCAAATGACCCTTCCTATGTGCTATTTGGTTAGGGAAGGTGCTGTGTTACAGTTTGTTACTTATAGTTTGTAGGGTACTCCTGCCTTACACCCTGAATGAAACATCATGTGTTTCCAGAGCTCCACAGATCACCCTGAGGTTGTATGCCCAGACTGAAACATCTGCTTTGATATTGAGTCCACTAGGAATCTCTGAGTGTAGAGTGCCCACAGTTGTGCTCATTAGTCATGGAATCACCTTCAAGAATGATAATAAACTCCAAAGATAAGAAATAATGGCCTGGAAAGCTAGAATTTTAAAGGGAGGCTTTTAAACTAACCAACTTGGTTTGCCTGTGATGGGGTGTGGCCAGATCTAAAACACATAGCCTAAAGAGGGGGGGGGGGCAAAAAAAAGGGAGATGGGAAATAGTATTTTTGTTCATTGCTTCCAGATGGTAGCTAGGTGGTACAGTGACCACAGTCCTATGCTTAGACACAGGAAGACTCATCTTTGTGAATTCAAATCTGGCTTCAAACATTTTTTTAGCTGTGTGACTCTGAGCAAGTCACTTAACCTTTTTTGCCACAGTTTCCTTATCTGTAAAATCAGGTGGAGAGGGAAAATGGGGTTGTGGAGAGTTGGACGTGGCTGAAATGACTGAATGAACAGAGAGCAGAATCCACCCTCCTAGGGTATCTGCTATAGCCATGAGATGAGTAAGGATGGACTGGGTGCAGAGGGTAAGTATGACTGAGTGGGTGGGTCAGCAGGCAGCTTCTGCTATGGGTACCTGGGTAGGACTTTCAGGGATGGGGAACCTGCAGCTTCAAGGAGACATGTGCAGCAGTCAAAGGGCCTCACTTGTGTCCTCAAGGCCACAGGTTCCCCACCCCTAGATTAGGTTTACAACTGTCCTGAGAACCTTTCCTGGTCAGAAGTTGGGGAGATTGAGACCTTGTATGGTAGAAAGCAAAGCTGAGGAGTGTTAAGGAATAAGGGTGGATGTATTTGTGTCTGGACATGAGTCCCACAATTGGATATGCTGGGGAAGCTGGGATGTAGCGCCTCCATCTTCTCACCCTCCGGTTGATCACGTATCTCTTGGTCAGGACCCAGTCCCCAAGGGATGCTTCTATCCCATTTTCCTTTGGAGAGTACTACTAAGCCTTTCCCCATTATTATCAGTTTTAGATTGATTGCCAGTTTGAATTTTATTGGAGGATGTTTCCCCACCAGTGAGATCACATACACATGTAAAATGCTAGAGGACCTCCCGGGAATTAGAGACAAATTTGATTCATTCAGTCATAGAGCAAACATTTATTAAATACTTGTTTGGTGAGTGTGTTTAGCATGCTACCTGGAATATGTGGTTAAATCTTTTCAGTTTCTGTTTAACCCTGTGACCCCATCTGGGGTTTTCTTGTCAGAGATACTGGATTGGTTTGCCATTTTCTTCTCCAGCTCATTTTAGAGATGAGGAAGTTGAGGCAAACAGAGTAAAGTGACTTGCCCAGGGTCACATAGCTAGTAAGTGTCTGAGGTCAAATTTGAACTCAGACCTTCCTGACTCCAGGCCCAGGGCTCTGTGCACTATGGCGCCACCTAGCTGACATGCCTGGAACGTCATAAGCACTTTGTGCTTGTTTCCTTCCTTCCATTATACCTAATTTTTTTGTCCAAATTAAAGTATTTTACAGGAGGAAAATTTTTCATTAAGAATTATGTCAGTATGGCATTCAAATCACACATGATGACAGGGAGTAGATGAACAGCTGGCCTCCTACTTAGAATGAGCTGGGTTCAAATTCTGCCTTATAATACACACTGACTGTGGCTCTGTATATGTTACTTAAACTTTCAGTCCTCTGAGGGAACTCTCTTAGGACAATATATTGCAAAGGTACAGATCTGCACTGGTAGAGGGAATTTCCTCATCATAAAGTACCTTACACTGATGAAATCACCCAGAATGTGGCAAGGAAGTTGAACTAATTTTGTTTTTTAATAAGTACACACAAGACTAGGGCTGCACAGAAATATGGAATATTAGACCACAGTGATCTTTTAATTGCTCAAGGTACTTAAATAACTTAGAAACTAATTTAAGTACACTCACTCAAAATTTCTTGCCTTTAGCCTTTTTATCTCTCTGCTAGGAAACGTTGGAATTGGAGAATTCAGAACTGGAATTTAGAATTTTTTTTCTTCTGCAGAGAATTTGCCTAGGAATATTTGAGCTGATTTTCTCCAGTATAGGGGTTTTTTAAATGTGGTTGACAAGGACCTTCCCAGGTTTCGCTCAGTCATTTTGTTCTGTTTGGGTTAGTTTTACTGTGTGAAAGTTTAGCCAAAACCAAAAGTAAGTATTGTGCTATGTCAGCTGATGATTTATGATATGAATAAAAACTTGGTAGTAAAAAAACTGCAAAAAAAATGTTTCATGAGAGATCTGCTTCCCAGTCAATTTGGAGTGAGAGAAAGCTTCAGAAGAAAAATTTCCCAGTATGGTCCAATTATGTAGTTCTCTGTTCTCCCTCTTGGGCAAAGCACTTTTTCTGAGTTCCTCATCTCTAAAGTATACTTAAGGGTATTGGTCATTTGTCTGTTTTCTTAGCTCATAGTCAGGACAATGCCCTGGCACTTCTGCATGATAAATGAATCTTTATTGACCACCTATTATTTCCCTAATCCTATAGCTTAAACACTGTACATGATACTCACGGTTTCATATATAATCCTGTTTTATCCCCATTGTATATTGAAAGTTCATACATACATGCATATACATGCAACATACATGTATGCATACAGACACAATTTATATGTGTGTGTTTTCTTTAAAAAGAAAAAAATTGCTCAGCTAGTAAGTATAGAAATAGGACGAGAGCCCAGATCTTCTGACTTTAAGACCAAGATTCTTTTCTTCTTGCTGCTGTCCAATTTGGAAACACAACATTGTTATCTACCATCAAGGAGCTCAGTCAGGAAAAATAAAATTACCATACATGAAACAGAGGAGGAAGACTTGATGATCACTTGTGAAGAACTGGCTAAAAGAATAAGAAAAGTTCAGGGGAAAGATGAAGGAGGAGGCTGGAGTGAGGAGGGGAATGCACTTGAAATAGCCTTGATTTAAATAGGATCAGAGAAGACATTGCAGGCAGGAGGGAATAGCATGAACAGAGATCCTGTTGATGAGCATGCTGTCTCATGGATCCTGAATTTAAAGCTGGAAAAACCTTAGAAATCACTGAGTCCAATCCCTTCATTTTACACATGAAGAAACTGAGGCTTAAAGTTGTTTGCCTGTGGTCAGAGGTAGGATCTGAACTCAGGTGTTCCACATTCTATATGTTATAGTACACTGCTTCTGATGAGATAGTGGGAAGAGTAGATCAGAAAGTGTGTTTTGGAAAGCAGCAAATAATAAAGTTGGGTAGGTCAGGGCGAGATGACTGACCTCAAAAAAACTTAACTATGGAACACCGAATGTGAATAATCAACTAGCCTGATCATGATCATAGAGTATTTTTTAATCAACTTTCCTAACTGAAAAACAAAACAAGAAGAAAACCCAATAACCTTGATTGCCATCCCTTGGCATTGAAAGAATATAGCAGGAAGAGATAGAATGACTGCCTTAAAATCCCACACCTGCCATTGGGAAGCTTCCTGGTGGATCACAGGAGCTTGGAAGTTTTAAGTTGCAGTAGGCTAAGCCAGTCTGGTGCCCACACAGAATTCAGCAGCAGTAGAGTGAGCCTCTGGGAGCTGCTTCTACCAGAATGCCTAAATGGAAGGGTAAAGCAGTCCAGCTCAGAAATGGAACAGGTCAAAGCTTGCATGTCATTCAGCAGTGGGATAGGATCTGTGAGTGGCTGACCACTGCACTTTCTACTTAGATGACATAGGGAGACTCAGTCCCAAAAAACAAAACTATAAACAACCAAGCAAAAAAAAAATCAAACAAAAAATAGGGTGATCATAGGATTTATGACTGAGAGGTAATTGAATCATCTAGTCTAACTAGCTTCTTTGGGAATCATATACAATTAGAGTTCTGTCTTAGTGACTTTTTTTTTGATAACCCCTGAGTATGGTACAATTGCTGTGGTGGCTATAATGGAAAATCCTAGACACTAGGAGTACTTGCCTGTGTATATTTAAGACTGATAAGCTATAGGAAGCTAGGTGGTGTAGGAGGGTTAGAACACTGAGCCTGGAGTCAGGAAGACCTAAGTGTCAATTTGACCCCAGACGCTAAGTGTAGGACCCTGGGCAAGTCATTAATCTTCTTTCCTCAGTTTCCTCACCTGTAAAATGGCAATAATAATAGCACATACTTTCCAGAGTTGTTATGAGGACCAAATGAGATAATATTTGTAAAGCACTTAGCACAGTGCCTAGCGCATAGTAGGTGTTATACAACACACACACACACACACACACACTCACACACATGCTATTATTTAGAAAACAAATTGTTGGGACAGCTAGGTGGGACAGAGAATAGAGCCGTGGCCCTGTAGTCAGGAGGAATTGAATTCAAATCCAACCTCAGACACTTGACAGGCTTACTAGCTGTGTGACTTTGGGGAAGTCACTTAACCCCAATTGCCCTCCAAAAAAAAAAAAAAAGAAACCAAATTGTTTTTGTCAGAAGCTTAATTTTGATATTGGAGGGGAAAATGTAATAAAGGCAATTCAGTGGATGCAAAATAGTGATTTTTGAGTCTGGAGGTAAAAGTTGTTTAATGGCTTAAAAGTCAATCCAACTCACCAAACAAAATTACTTTAGTGCTGATCATTTTGCTCTCAGCCAAATACAACTCAGTGCACATGAACTTGGGGTACTAAGTAAGCCGCTGTGTATGGTCACAAGTAAGGAAGAATTAGTGCATTGGCTTTGTGGTAGGCTGTCAAATTGTTCTTTCTTTTTTGAAACAGCTGGACACCAGTCCTGAGAAAGAAAAATAGTTCCCTTCCCTCCTATTCAACTGTGTATTTGGTCTGGGAGAGATTTAAAACCCTTTGTGCTGTACAACATCATAAAATCTGATTAGTACTGGTCATTAAAGGCTTGGTTGGGTTTAGATTCAGGAGCCCAGGCTTTTCCTTACTAAAGAAAGGAGTTGTTGTTTTTTATTCCTGCCCTCCCCCCTTTCCCATTCACTACATCCCTTATTCCAAAACCATCAGAGACAGAATACTGTGATTAGATGGGAGACCCTGTAATTCATTCATCCCAGCTGGGCAGGATTACTTCTAAACCATCTTGTTCAGAAGAGTTAAATTTATATTTTTAGCCCTTTCCTAGGAAAGAGGTCCCACCATTTTCCTTGGTAACTGTATCCAATGTTTAAGACACATTCTTGGGAGGTCTGACCTCTAAAGGGATGTATGGAGCTATCTGTTCATTTTGTTAACTTCCGTTCCCATTTTCAATGTTTTCCCCTCTTTTTTTTTTTTTTGTTAGGAGGGGACTAGGGAATAAGGAAATGATCATTTAAAATTCTTAACATCCTAAAGCCACCCTTGATGGCTTTTCCAAATTTAGAACTCATCTCCTTAACTGTAATCATATCATCTCAGATTAAGTCTTTAAGGAAGGCTTACAGGAACTGTCATTGTTCCTGCCTTGTGGTGAAGCATTCACATATGTTTTCTACCTTTGTTAAAAAAAAAAAAAACAAACAGAGACTGGAGTTGGAGAGACAGGATTTGGCTCTACATAGCAACTGCCATCTTCTTCATCCCTCAGCCTTCCCCTCTCCCCACACTTCCAAAAGATGAGAAACTTTAACTTTTAAAAATAAAATATTTAACATTTTTATTTAAAAGTTTTAAGTTCCAAATTCTATTTCTCTCTTCTCTTCCCCTCCCCCCATGAGATGGTAAGCAGATATAGGTTATTTGTGTATAATTATGTAAAACACTTCTGTATTAGTCATTTTGTACAAGAAGACTAGAAAAAAGGAAAAAAAATAAAAATGGCATGCTTCTGTCTGTATTCAATCAATATCAGTTCTTTTTCTGGAGGCAGATAGTATGCTTCATCATTAGTCCTTTGGGATTGTCTTGGATCATTGTATTGCTGAGAATAGCTAAGTCATTCACAATTCATCAAACAATGTTGCTGTTACTGTATACAACATTCTTCTGCTTCTATTTACTTCACTGTGCACAAGTTCATGTAAATCTCCCAGGTTTTTATGAAATCATCCCGCTTGTCATTTCTTATAGTACCATAATATTCCATTACAACCATATACCACAACTTCTTTAGCCATTTCCCAATTGATGGGTGTTGTGTATATATTTTTTTAAGAGTGAGCAAACTGAACAGTAGCTCTAGGCTAAAAAGGAATGGCCAGATTGGGAAATTAGACGGAGCACAATCTGCCTTTTTGTGTGTGCATTGTGTCACCACTTTTAAGTTCAAGCATGTGGTATTTTGTAATGTCTTTGTGGGGAAAAAAAGATTAGAAAATGGTGAACAGGGGAGAGATAACTTTGGCTTAATCATCTGTGACTTCAAACAGCCCTAGCAAGGAACAGGAAGAATTTACTGTGCTAGAAAAGCCAAAGGAGACTTAAACACTTCAGATAATAAAATAAAGTGATATGATAATTAACTTTATTCTTTTCCTCTCTTGTCAGAAATTTAATTTTGCTATTTAGCAGATTCTGACAGTTTCCATGGTGAATGAAACAAGATTCAGAACATTAGTTTAAGGTAATGAATTTACTTTCCTTGAATTATTGCCAAAACCACAGGACTGCATTCTTTGAAAAAAATAATAATAATTTTGCACTCTAGTGTACAATGGGCTCTACTGGCAAATGTTTTTAAAGACCATCTTTAAAGAATCATGGGGACTGTAAAATGGCTTTTAAACTTGGTAATGCTTCATTTAGGGAAGTACACTGTTTTGAAGTCGTTATTATCAAAAGCCTTTATTCAATACTTCTCCATACAGTAAAGTTCTAGGTATTCCACAGAAGATGGTAAAAGTAATGATCTTTACCCTTCAGGACTTCTTTCTTAAAGATGAACAATACTGACACAGACAGCTATATTAAAAAGGGCATTATTGAGCTGACCAGCAAGCAGAGAGATGTAGAAAAAACAAGATTGACAATAAAATTGATGAAGTGTTTGCATTCATTCAGATAGGAATACATTTAAGAGTGATGAATAAAAAGCATTGCAGATTATATACAAGATATAACGGGAGAGGAAGCTAGATGGCACAGTGAATAGACCACGGGCCTTAGTGTCGGGGGTCCTGAGTTCAAAGCCAGCCTCAGACACTTCACATACTTACCAGCTGTGTGACCTTGGGCTAGTCACTTAACCCCAGTTGCCTTGCCTTCCCACCTCCAAAAAATAAAAGATATGATAGGAATTGGGGCAGGAACATTTTTTCTCTAGTGAGGCAGGTAAAACAATGGCCATTTCAGAGGTAACTAGAATGAAGGCAGATAAGTCAGAGAACCCTTGGGTGAAAGATATACCCAATACTTGAGAGTTTCAGAGAAGACTTAAAGATTTATTAAAATTAAAAATTTGTGAGTTTCAGTCATGCAATTTTTCTTTTTTTTTTTTAATTTTAATTTATTTTCTTGGTTACATCATTCATTTCCACAAATTTTCTCCCCTTTTTGTCCCTACCCCCCAGCCCAGAACATTGATCCCACTGTAAGACCCCTCC
>CM053600.1:26635240-26662650 GCA_028646575.1 Pseudocheirus occidentalis
TCTTCTCCTCCCCAGTTAGCAAAATCCACTGACCTTTCTCTTAGCCTTTTTTTCTTCTGGCCTGATAGATGTGGTAACTCTGCCTCCAGTGCAGCCGATCTGCTCTCCTGCAGCCGCGGTTCCCCGCCCGATGCCCCAGGGCCTGAGCCGGCTGGGGTTTCAGCCGTGGGTCCCAGACTGCTGTGAAGAGCCCCGCCTGCTGCGCTGCCTGTAGTGCTTTCTGTCTTGTGGAGAGTTTTGGAGCTTGAAAATCTGTTTAGCGTCCCATTTTATGAGTTTTTTAGGGTGTTTGTGTGGGAGCTGTGGGCCTTTGCTGCTTCTAAGCCGCCATCTTGGCTCCGCCCCCCCCATGCAATTTTTCTAATAGATAATATTTTTACACCACCCCCATTGATTTTTTTTCCCCCCTTTACATATACCAAATTAAGGTATAATTAGTTCTCTGGGCATCACAAAATATTTTTCTTCTTATAAGATGCCTTCTTTCCTTCTTATAAATTATCTTCAATCCTTTGTTTCTATGGACTATCCATTTTCTGGTCAGCCATGTAAGAAAACCATTTCTTCTCTCATCTCGTTCCTGAAAGCAGTGGTTCTCAACCTTCCTAATGTGGGATCCTTTAATATCCGTATGTGGGTATATCTGCTTGTGGGTGGACCCGCCTGGAGAGGATATAGGAGTAATGTAATGTAAAGCCAAGCACCAGCAGATTCCCAAAAGAATGCTACTGTGAACAGCTTTTAAGATTCGGATTACTCAGTAATAGTTAACACTCTGTTTATTCCATCACAGATCAAGGTTCAGTACAATATTCACAATATAATGTTCTCAATATTACATCTTATCACAGAAAGTCACAATATAGTGTCCATAACAGTTTAACATTAGAATGGCCACACAGTTTTCACTACAGTGGCCACAATATTTAGAACAAGGAACAAAAGAAGAATCGCCTGGTTTCCCTAAGGGGGAAACTCTTCTCCCTTAAAGATTCAATCAGTCAATTCACAATATAGACCATATAGGAGGGTCTTGGTTCCTAAGACTATCTGAAATGTGTTTTCCCATCGTCTTAGGCGACCCCTGTGAAAAGGTCATTCGACCCCCTAAAGGGGTTGCGACTCACAGTTTTGAGAACTACTACCTTAAAGGGATAAGAATTGTAGAAGTCTATGTACTTTCTAAAAGGTAAAAACAAAAACAAAAAAACCTCAAGAGACAGTCTGATACATCATAATGTTTTAGGACCATCTTCCACAGACCAAAGGCTGCAAACCTGTATGAGGCACTGCAAGTCTTGCAGACTTGTCCAGCTTGACATGGAAAAGGTATTAAGAAGAAGCCTAGTAAGTGGTCCAGGAACCTGATCGAGTACATTTACATAAACAGTACACCAGGCAGCATGGTACAGTAGAAAGAATACCAAATCTAAAGTCAAAAGATCTGGGTTCAAATTCTGCCTTTCATTACTCTATTTATGAACTTGGGCAAACCAATTAGCACTTCAGGCCTATTTCTTCATCTGTAACATGAAGCTGTTAGATTAGATGCCATTTGAGGTTTCTTCCAGTTCTAGATCTATAATTCTATATAATTAAAGAGTGATGTATATTTTGTATAAATGCTTCTAGCCTATGTAGAATAATTGTTTTTCTTAGAAAAAAAAATGCCATCAAGAGTTCATGAGGGGGGCGGCTAGGTGGCGCAGTGAATAGAGCACCGGCCCTGGAGTCAGGAGTACCTGAGTTCAAATCCAGCCTCAGACACTTAACGGAAAAAACTAGCCGTGTGACCTTGGGCAAGTCACTTAACTCCAACTGCCCTCCAAAAAAAAAGCAAAAAAAAAAGTCCATGAGGGACAAATTCAATCTATAACAGCTGTTATATACAATATTTTGGCCTCTTATAGTGACTGAACTGTTCCACTGACTATTCATAAGATGACACTTTTTCTGTAATGCTAATACAGAAGGAAGAGCAAAAAGGGTTCCTCTTCTGCAAGGACAACATATCAGTTTAACAATAAAATAATTGTTCATGTTTTTTTGTCAGTGTGGCAAGAGGTCTCCAGTGGAGGATCCCAGGGCTCTGTATTTGGCTCAGTGCAATATTTTCATCAATGATTTGAAAAAAGGCATGGATAGTAGGCTCATTAACTTTACAGATGGCAGAAAGCTGGGAGGAATTGCTAACAAAAACTGAATGATAGTATCAAGGTCCAAAAGAATACTGACAAGCAAGAACATTGAATTTGATGAAATGAAATACTGATAAATGTAAAGTTTTACACTTGGATTCCCAAAAAATCAACTCCATAAGTAAAAGATGGGACAGGTTTGGTGATTTTAGTGAACCACAGTAAGACAGGAAAAAAACACACAGGAGGGCTGTTGCACAGGCTCACTCTTGATCTGGTCAGGCAGGAGAGATAGGAAGACAGCTGTGGAATTATTAATAATCTTACTTTATTCGAGTCTAGTCTAGCCTTCTCAAAGTGAGTTTGCTGATAATGGAAGCATCTACTCCTACAGCATTCCGTAATCACTCTTCTTACAGGGGCTGGTGACAAAGGGGGACAACTACCCCTATGTCTTGGGGGTCAATTTTGACAAGCACAACTTGTGCACCTCCTAAATCCCTCAAGCCTCAAAGGAGCCAATTGAGGCAAACACAGATTTTCCCCCAAGCCAATTAAGGCACGCATATTGTTCTAGCTTATACATTCCACCCTAAGGGTTCCCCCCTTACTGACCAGTGCCCACCTGCTTTATATGGCAACAAAGAAGGCATATTGCCAGCAATAGCCTTACAAGTTTACGTTATCTTACCATTATATCTCACTGTGCAGTTGCAGTGGATACTTACAATTTTAAGCACAAATTTTTATATTATTTTATCATTATATAATGCTGTGCAAGCGTGATGGATATGTTTACAAGGTATGAGCCTGGGAAATAGAGACTGCTGTGGCAATGGATCCTGGGAAACTAAACTCTAAGAAAGAATAACAAAAATACACCTTACCCTAAAATACACCTTACTTACAACCACAAGTTAGAGTCAGCAGCACAATGTGAAGCCAAAAGAATCTTGAGCTGCATTAAAAGATGAACAGCTTCTAGTGAAAGGGAGGTGATAATCTCAGTGTATTCTGCTCTCATCAGATCTTTATCTGGAATATTGTGTTCATTTCTGGGTATCATTTTTAATAAGGGTATTGATAAGTTGAAGAATGTCTGGAAGAGGGCAAATAGGAGGGTGAAAAGTCTTAAGTTCATATTATTTGAGGATAGATTAAAGGAATGAGGGATGAGAAGAGAAGGCAGCTAAGCAGCAAAGTGGATAGAGCAACATCTTTTCCATATCAGTCTCGGCAAGACTTGGAGTTAAAAACATCTGCATTTTGATCCTGCCTCAGTTACAAGCTGTGTTATCTTGGGCAAGTCACTGAATCACTCTGTGCCTCAGTTTTGTCCTCTGTAAGATGAGGTAGGATTCGATAGCCTCTAATGTGCACTCAAGCGTTAAATCTATGATTCTGCAAGAATGGAAAGGAGATGGAAGGGGAGGAAGGGCTGTGAGGCGGAGGAAGAATTAGACCTGTTCTATTTGTTCCCAAATGCCAGTACCATAAGCAATGCATAGACATTGCAGAGATACCAATTTAAGCATGATGTCAAAGAACATAGAGCTATCCAAAAGTGGACTGAGTTGCATCTGATGACCCCTGATCAGAGGTCTTCAATTAGAAACTGAATGATCACTGGTCATATATGTTATATTGTGAATTCCTTTTATGTGAAGGTTGGACTTGCTGGCTACTGAATCCCATTACAACAATGGTGATTCAGAGGCAGTGGAGCATAGAGACATTTCTAAGAATTGGAATTTATTTTTGAGCTATTCCTATTTTCCCATTTTATTTTTCTATTATAATATTTATAATTCCTATAATAATTGACATTCTTTCTAAAGAATAGGAAAAGCACATTAGTGCCGTGCTCATTAATGCTTCTGCATCATGCACTGCAGGTCAAATTCTGAAGTTGAAGCTTGAATAATTTAGCCACATGATAAGAAGATGGGGCTCATTGGAAAAGACACTGGTGTTGGGAAAGATTGAAGGCAAAAACAGAAGGGGGACAGCAGAGGATGAGGTGGATAAACAGTGTTAGGGAAACAATGAACATGAATGGACCGACTTCAAAAAAACAGTGGAGGATAGAAGGGCCTGGAGTGCTATGGTCCATGAGGTCACAGAAAGTTGGCTACAACTGAACAACAACAAAATAATAATAGAATGGAGATTCAGCATTTAGTTAATGGGCAAAATCATCATAATCCTCAGGTGTGGGAAGGGTGGTAGCCAAGTGTTTGACATTCCTAGTGAAATACGACAAAAAGAAATGGGATTTGAACTGCAGACTGAAAGATTGAACATTATCTTTTATAGACAATTTCCTTATACTGAAAATCATTCAGCATTAAGATATATTTGTGATAGGAGAGGTTATGGAGTCTTCCAATGTGGTTTTGTGTGTGATACTGTCCAAAGCTATGGCAACAGATTCTATCACCTCTTCATTGTCTCTTTAGGTCCACTGGTTACCAGAGACCAAAAGTCAAAAAGGTTTTTTAACCCTGATGAACACATTTTGATTTTGTGTAAGTCTCTTATCTCTTTGTATTCTATCTGAAAACTGGGGATCATGCTTCTCCCCTAAGTCCACAGGATCATAAGATCATAGTTTGAACCTTATATTTTCTTCCAAACCTCTTATTTTATAAGTAAAAAAAAAATGAGGCCCATAAAGGTCTGTGACTTGATGAAGGTCATAAAGGGAATCTGTGACAGTGGTGGAATTTGTGGAAGATTATTAATTAAAGATGTAGGAGTAGAGTTTTGCATCATCTCAATACTTCAGTGTCAGGCATTTCTGAGAAGCTTAACTTTTTTGGCTGTTCTTTGTCTCTACACAACTACATCCCCCAAATAAATATTTCCACTTATGTTGCTTTGGCACAAATACATTTCATTCAGGTAGTGAAACAGATGATTATTAAAGGTGTACCTATGGACCAAGTTGCATTTTGGGAGTAAAGAGGCCTAGCAGAATAGCAAAAAATCCTTAGTTTAGAACAGGCAAAGATTCCGGAATTAGTTTAATGCCTTCATTTTATATGTGAGAAAACTGGGGTCTAGAGAGTTAATAGTACATGACAAAGTGGGATTTGTCCCTATATGCTTTCATTTTAAATTGATTGTTTTTCCTGTTGTACCACATTCCCTCCTTGTATGTATGTATGTATATATTTATTTTTATTTACAAGTATTTATTGAAAGGGATAACAACAATGATAGTTGTGAGAAATGCCAGGGAAAGCTGTCCCTTGGTAAAAAGCTCTTGGGGAGAAACCCACATTCTGAGGATTTTAGAGAAAGCAGCCCTTAGAGAAAAAGTACTTGTTGAAAACTAAGATGTCCAAAGTGTCTTGTTTTCCAGCAACTTACATACAAATTTTATGGGGACTTGAGAGTGATAGAATTTAGTGAATATGGGATGATTGTATTTGTGCGAAGTCAGAAAAATGTGAATTTTGGTTTCTCATCCTAAGGTAGAGGTAAGTCACTTCACTTAAGGATACCTTGCTTTGAAGCAGGAGTCAATCAACAAACATTTATTAAGTACCTACTGTGTACCAGGCACTGTGCTAAGCACTAAGGATACAAAAAAAGGCAAAAGATAGTCCCTACCCTCAGGAAGCTCACAATCTAATAGGAGAGACAACATGTAAACAGATATATGCATAGCAAGCTATATGCGGGGTAAACAGGAAATAAGAGAAGAAAGGCACTAGAATTAAGAGGATATTAGGGGAGGTTTCATTTAAGACAACGAACTCACAAGTAGAAAGAACTGAGACTCCCTGGTACATGAAGAGAAACAATCTCAGCTGATTATGGATGAGGAGATGGCTAATCAAAATATAGCTAGACTAACTGAGAGCTCAAAGACGAGTTTAGGACCTGCTTTTGTAATGCTGCTGAGCTACATGGAGGAAGTTGGATTTCTCCTTCTTGAGAGCTGAGATGATTAGAGGAAAAGAATTGCTCATGGAAACTTCAGTTTATTAGAGAAGTCAAGAAAACTAGAGGTTTGTCTGCCTTGCCCTTTACTATCACTGTGAACTTTAGAAGATTAAAACACATTGAAGCTCACTTAAGAGAGCAGATTTTAATAGTCCTACAGACCTTGAGCTTCAGGGAATTCCTTTTGCTAAAAGACCTTGGTCTTTTAAAACGATACTACCTTAGAGCCCAGACAAAGAGAGGTTTGAGTAGGGCAGTTAGCATAGAAGATTCTCCAGCCAACTGACTTTTGATAGGACTTCTTAAGGAGACCAAAGACCTCTAGGTCTGAAGTCCAGAGTTGCCTCAAGCAAGTAGTTTGACCTACTCACGTGCCTCTCTGATAGGTTTCTGGAAGTTTGTAGCTTTTCTCTTCCATGAACACTTTGCATTTGTAAGAGTATGACCTAGGTTTATAGGTGGATTGTTATATCACAATTTGTGTTTTGCATTCAACATAGTAAATGTTTCATGAGTGTCACCATGATTTTATTTAAAAAGGAAGCACACCAGTAGGAGCTTATAAGCTATAGCCATGAGTAGTAGTCATATATCTCCTTTACAACAGTTACCTCTGGTACCCTGAGAGTGAACTGTATCAACATGACCACCTCCATATATGAACCCTCCAACATGCCTTTGTAAGTATAAGTTGGGTGGAGCAAAAGAGGCCATAGAGAGCCAAGAGTTGGAGTCAGGTGCCAAGCCTGAATTACACATGCTTGAAGGAATCCAAGTGTAAGAGTTCGAGGGGGAAGATGTCTGCAGGATATCCAATTAGATAATGCCCAACAGGAGGCTGGAGTTATGAATTTGGAGGTCAGGAGAGAGGTTAGGGCTGGACAAGGAGATCTGAGAGTGATCTGCATAGAGCTGATCATTGAAACTGTGGGAATTGATGAGATCACCAAATTGAAGAGCATAAAGGGAGAGGAAAAAAAACAACCCAGCATAGATTTGGTAAAGGTCACAGTGAGTAAGGGGCAAAGCCAGGATTCAAATTTAGATCTTGTATATGATGCTGTTTTTCTGACAGGCTTGGAGCTGGAAGAGACTTTGGGGATTATAGGATATGGCATTATAAGAGATACTTGATACTTCCCCTTGGTTCCTTCTCCTACCACATTTGACAGATGAGGAAACTAAGGTCTAGAGAATAGGAGTGACATCACTTCCTGTGAAAGAAATAAAATTCTCACTAACCGTTATGAAATGCTAAGAAAAATGTTGGACAAACTAATCTCAGAAGAAAATGGTGAGAGTGTCTCATAGGACCTTTTGTTTTTCTTCTTAGATTTTTCATTCTCATAGGATCCAGAAGTAGAAGCTGCTTTAGAGATCATCTAAGTCTATTTTTCTCCCATTTTACACATGAGAAAACTGAGACCCAGTTTTCTTCTCTAACTTCCTCTAAGACAAATAGTAAAACTGAGTAGCAAAACTGAGTGTCTGCAGTCTTACTATTAATCCTTGACTCTTCTTAAATGTTGAAAAAGACACAAAAGGGTTGTGAGACATATGAGAGGGAAAGGAAGAAGCAGTAGCCAAAGGGTCTGGATAATCCATAAATCAGAGGAGTTACATGTCTGGTATTGACTCAGACAGTCTGGAAATTATTATGTCTGTTCAGTTTCCAGAGATACCTCTTAAACTTTGAGAATGTGGAAGCAGCTTTATTTCAGATGCATATTCCATTGGTAGGACCTCCTAATCAGTTTAGTTTTAAGTTCCTACAGCCAGTCTTTCTGTCAGGTCACTAACAGGCTATGGACAAATACCTAAATGCATCAGGGGAATAATATTAATATCAATAGTAATGATGACTGATGAGAGTTATACTCAAAAAGCTTTACAAAGTATTCTACATTTCATTAGGTTCAAGACATTTGGGAAGATGAATAACCACACCCCAATTTATTTGATTTGGGATTTCTGGCTTTTCTATCTCAGGTTATTTTTCAGTGTTATACCTTTAAACTGATATGGTACCTTTAGGTAGCTGATATTTCCAAAGAAAAGAAACTTGTTCAATTGAGAGAAATGTTTGGGGGAGATCCAGAGTTTCTCATTTTTCTAGCTCCCATTTCAAAGTCTAGTCTCTTGAAGGACATTGAATTAACTCTCCTCAGTCTTGGTAAGACCCGACTCAAACTTACATGGAATTTAATGGCATTGTGTTGGGGAATAAATTCTTTGATTAGTCCAAGGCTGGAGGTAATTTAGAAGCAAATTACATAATCAAAATTTATTAAAATAGGTCCTGACCCTCATTTTAATATTCATTTTCTCTTATTACTTTGCTAACCAATCTGAGTTGATTGCCAGCCTCCAGAACATCCATAAATCTTGACTCCACTGCCATGAGGGTCTTTGGCAGTTGAAATGCTATCATTATTAATAAAATGTCTAATTACCCCGAAAATGCCTTTTGAATTTTTTAAATGTATGCAACTATATTCCATGAATTGTTTTATGTGTGGTTCCTCTGGAGCCTTGATACTACCTTGATGATACTGACACATAGGCAGTTAACTATAGAAAAACATTTTAAATATCATTAATGAAGTTAAACTGCTTACCATGTTTTCAGCTTGGACCTGTAGAATCAGAATCATTTGTCAATAATTAGCAAATGTCAAGTATTTCAAAGGTTTTAAATGAAAACAAAAAAAAGTCACGTCATCCTCTACTGATTTATGCCTTCATGCTAATTAATCTTATAAATTAGGCAATTTGTACTTGTATATGTTTTGTGATGCTGATGGCATCCACAGTCATTCATGGAGTGATGCAATACCTTTTCCCTTTGGCTTGTTGTATTTTAATGGAATTCTATGGGTGGGAAAGCATGGCTGTAATTGGAAATTTTATGGGTGGTAGATCATGGCTATGTCTGGCACACTTTTCAAAGGCATCTTAGTATTATCAGTTCAATTTAGCTAAAATCAGAAAGAAAAATTTTACTTTGAATAATTTTCACTTTTCCGTTTGAGGGAAAGACTACAAGTGAGAATTCCTGTATCCTTTTTTTCTTGAAATTTCATTTAGTTAGTAATTACTCACCTTTAATCACCAACCTTTATTTAGCTTTGTCCTTTTTTTATATAAAATGGTGATTGTCTCTGTATATTATTTCAGAAAGTGTCATACTTATATTTGAAAATAGATGTATAGGGTTCCAAGAATTACCTTTTTTGGGGTATCTGTTTATTTTTAATTTTCAACATGCATTTCCATAAGAGTCTGAGTTTCAAATTTTTTCTCCATCTCTCCCCTACCCCCACCCCAAGATTGCAAGCATACTGATCTCCCCTTCCCCCAATCTGCCCTCTCTTCTATTCCCTTCATTCCCCCTTGCCCCCTTACCCCTTACTTTCTTGCAGGACAAGATGGATTTCTATACCCCATTGCCTGTTTATCTTATTTTCTGGTTGCATGTAACGACAATTTTTTAACATTTGTTTTTAAATCTTTGAGTCCCAGATTTTCTACCTTCTTCCCTCCTCATCAACCCCCATTGAGAAGACAAGCAATTCTATATATATATATATATATATATATATATATATACGCATACAGGAAATGCAAAACATTTCCATAGTAGTCATATTGTGAAAGACTAACTATATTTCCCTCCATCCTATACCTCCCATCATTTATTTTCTCCTTTTCAAAAGTGTTTGCTTTTGTCTACCGCCTCCCGTAATCTGCCCTCCCTTCTATCATCTCCCCCTTTTATCCCCTTCTCTACTTTCCTTTAGGGTAAGACACCCAATTGAGTAAGAATTACCTTTTTAAAAATTTTATTTGTCTTTTTTATATTATCTAATTTCCCCTATATCTCTCTTCCTCTCAGAGAGCCATCTCATATAATGGAGAATATGTTTAAAATAAGAAAAATGGGAAAAAGAGAAAAAACAGTCAGTAAAACTGATCAATACATTGGGGGAAAAAATCTGAAAATATATACAATGCTCCATACCTACAAACCTCCAACCTTTACATTGAAGTGGCGGGGGTGGAAAGGGATGGGAAGTGGCTTCTCATAGCTTTCTTTTGGGGCCATGATTGTTCTTTGTAATTTTGCAACACTCTCTTCTGGTTGATTTGGTTGATGAGGCTGCTATTCTTTCTATTTATGCTACTGTAGTCACTGTGCATAGTTTTTTGGTTCTACTTACTTCACTCTGCATCAGTTCCGATAAGTCTTTCCCTGCTTTTGTTTCTTCATCATATTCCATATTTCTTATAGGAAGTCAATAAAATGCCCAGTCCTCCCTTGCTAATCCTTTTTTGCTACCCAATCTGTATTGATAATAGATTTTTTTGGTTTCTGACTGATGAAAGATCTGCCTTCTCACACATTTTTTCATAACAGATAGGAAGCAGATGTTGGGAACTTTTTAAAGATCTCCTGACATTTCAACTCCCTTCTTTTACTTTACACAGAAAATCCACATTTAAAAAGCTTGGTCATGAGTAAATTTGGAAGTAAGATTCATAAACTCATCAATAATTCAAAGTTGGCTATACTAGTCTCGCTCTGAAATTGTTAGTCACTCACAACTTAGGGAAAAAAATCATACTTCATTTTTCTAGAATTGTTGAGGAATGAACTGCCCCACGTAAGTAATATTTCTCAGTGACTGATAATTACTTCCTTAAACACCCCAACCTTTTGTTACTATTTTTAACAGAAACATTTTCAATGTATTTGTGCCTCCTTTAGTTGGCATGCTGAATTAAATTAAATATTTTCTTGGTAAATAACAGGTACCATTAACACTAAATAATGTTGTTCTTTAGATTTTATCCCTTCAGGGGTTGTTTTGTAGGAAGGCTTTTTCATGAACCAAACATTTTTTGCAGTGGTGGGGGCAGGAAATTTAAAACAGAAGGAATCTTGGTTCTTCTATAGCCTCTTTCTGCTGTCATCTGTTACTTCTTGCCCTTCTTCATATGTTTCTACTTGTCATTTGCAGTTTAATTTCATAAAGAGTTATCTAGGTGAGATCTGAGAGTGGCTCTGCTCTTCTGCTTAAGAAGGAATGCATGGCTTTGTGGTAACTATTTACCACTTAGAGGCTTTTGTGTTTTCTTTACTTATAAATTATTATTTCTGGGATACCTGAAGGTTTTGGAAATTTAACTCTGGACATTACTGTTTATGTGGATGCATTTGTGTGTCATATGATGTAACAGAACACTAAATCTAGTCAGACCTGGGTTCAAATTCCAACTTCACTTACCTACCAGTGTGATCTTGGACAGTTCATTTAAACTTTCTGGGTCTCAGTTTCCTCATTTGTAAATAGGGAATTGTCTTCATGGCCTCTGAGGTTGCCTCATGATTATATGACATAAATCATAGGATCCAGGGCTGGAAGGGGCCCCAGAGACCATCTAGTCTCCCTTCATCATTGATGTTGCTGCCTTGAGTTTCCCACTGCCTTGAGTGCCCCACTATCATCAGTCCTTCACACAACTGCCAACATGATCTGAAGAATGTGCACATCTGACCATGTCACTCTCCTATTTGTTAAACTTGGTTACTTCTTCTTCCATTTAGAATTAAATATGAACTTGTTTCACAGATAACACACAGGAGGCATTGAAGTTCTTGGTCTCTAGCCTCTAACAGGTTTAATCTTTATCTGGTCAGATAGGCAGACATCTTTGGAGTGGTTAATAATCAGCTTTATTCTAGCATAGTCTTCTCAAATGGTTGCTGGGAGAACCAGGTCCTAGAGCATCCTCTAATCCCTCTTCTTGCAGGGGCCTGGGAGGAATGCGAGCAACTACCTCTTCATCTTGATGGGGTCAATTGAGACAGGCACACTTCTGCACTCCACTATATCCCCTCAAGTCTCAATGGGGGCCAGTTGAGGTACTCACAAATTCCTCTATGGCAGAGGTTCTCAACCTTCCTAATGCCTCAAACCTATCTTTACTTCTAAATTACTCGTTTGTGGGTATATCTGCATGTGAGCAGACTGGCCTAGAGATGGATAGAGGAGCGGGGTCTTGGTTCCTAAGACCATCAGAAGTATGTGTTTTCTGATGGTCTTAGGCGACCCCTGTGAAAGGGTCATTCAACCCCCAAAAGGGTCGTGACACACAGGTTGAGAACGTCTGCCCTATGGATTCCTCATGGTTTTCCCTTCACTCACTGACCAGTGACCACCTGCTTTATAGGGCAGCAGACAAAGAAGGCATCTTGCCAACATTAAGCTCACAAATTAACTTTGGCAATATTGTCATTCTCTGAAAGTGTAGTAAGTATTACATTATGTCACCTCTTATCTCATGACGCAGCCTCAGTAGGACTGTCTGTCACTATAATTCTGGGAACTACTATCTAGGATCCTTGGCTATTCTGGGAGTTATTATCAAACACCTGGAAACTAAACATTCCTATGACCAGAAATCCTGAGAAACTAACTCTAAGAAGGATAATAAAATCCTCCTTACATACAAAACTCGGACGTTTTTTGTGTTCCACAACTTACCCCCAACTCATCTTTCAAGACTTGTTATGTCTGTGTAACAGAATCATACATGCATAGTTGTCTATTCCAATCCCCAAACTAAGATTCAGAGCATTTAAGTGAATTGCTCAAGGTTACACAGGTAATGAAGGGTCAGTGTAAGGATCTGAACTCAGGCCCTTTGATTTTAGGGTCAGTGCTCTTTTCATTGTATCCTGATATCAAAGAAGACTTTAGGAAATTGTGTAGACATATCCAAAGCACTAACATCTTGATGTTTCCACTAGTCTTTGGGCTTTGGCCAAGTACGTAATGGTCATTATAGCTCCATGTTTAAAACTTGGAAAAGGGATGCATTATTAATTGAGGGTTTGCCAGATTTTCAGTTTTGAAAGTAAGCTGTGTTTGAATTACTCTTTTATCCATTCCCCCTCTGTGAATATCTTTCTTTGACTGAACTTACTTGATACTCTTCTTCTGGCATTTTTCCTGTTGGATTAAACAAGTTTTCCTGTTAATTAAGAAATGAAAAAGAAATTAATTTCAAAGCCATAAGAGTGAATCATTCAAAATCTCCATTAGTGACTGACTATATGCTCGTCTTCATTTACCTTAAAACTTTGATTCTACAGCTTCCCTCAAAGCATCTTGCCTTCCCTTTCCAAATTTAGGTTTTTGTACTTATTAATAAATGCATCTTTTCATTGAATGTTGGCCAAAGAAGCTAAAAAACATGTCATTACTTGTAAAGAACAGAAGTAGGACTGACTTAAAAGAAACATTGTATTAATAGATATGTTTAAATGAATGAGAACAAGTTTGGGAATATTGAATGCAGAGACGGCTTTCTCCAGAAATCATACCACTTTCTTTTCTGAGAGCTCTTTGTTTTCCACAGAACCCAGTGTGCTTCTTAAGGAACAAAGCCATGTGGCCTAGAGGGGAAGGGTAACAGACGCTGCCTTGTGGGCTGAGAATGCAAGTCTAACCCTTTACTCAATATTCTCCCCCAACTTGAGAAGGGATCTCCAACTTTTCTCCACCCCACCCTACCAATTCATTTTTATTTTATTTTGTCCCAAATTGTCCCTCCCACTTCCCTGCCCATTTAAGAATGCAAGAAAAATAAACCCATTACAAATATGTGGACTCATGCAAAACACATATCCACATTAGCAATGCTTAAAAAAAAAGTCAAGAAAAAGAAAGAGAAGAAAATGTTTCAATCTATACTTTTGAGTGCTTGAGTTCTCTCTATGGAGGTGGATAGGATGTTTTGTCATAAAACTTTTGAAAGTGTGGTTGGTCATTGTGTTGATGAGAGTTATGAAGACTTTCAAAGTCTTTACAATGTTGCTGTTATTATATAAATCATTCTCCTGGTTTTGTTCACTTTACCTTGCATCAGTTCATAAAAGTCTTTATAGGATTCCATCACATTGCTTGTTCAGCCATTTACAATTGATGTGCATCTTCTGAGTTTCCAATTCTTAGCCTCCACAAAAAGTGTGTGTGTGTGTGTGTGTGTGTGTGTGTGTGTGTGAAATATGGTTCTCCAGTCTTTTTTGAGAGAAGGAAAAGTTTTTCTTTTAGGCCTAATGATCACTGCAAGTTGAATTTTAGGCAGGGAGAGTTTCTGGCAATGTATTGACTGTACAATATTTCAGCCTACCCTTAGATAATCCTAGCAAAATGAAGAAGAAAGGAAAGAAACAAACATTTATAAAGCATCTACTACATTCCAGCCACTGTGTTAGGTGTTTAACAAGTATCATCCCATTTATTTCTCAATGACACTGGGAGGTAGATGCTATTAATATTTCCATTTGACAATTGAGGAAACTGAGACGGGCAGAGGTTAAGTTACTTGGTCAAGGACACACAGCTATTAAGTGTCTAAGATTGAATTTGAACTCAGGTGTTCCTGACTCCAGACCCAAGACTATAAAGAAGGTGTCCTAGAATTAGAATCACAAATAGTTTTAAGGCTTTCAAGGTCATCTAATATAACTCATAACTGAAGAGTGATTTTTGTCTCTTTACCATATCCTAAATATTCTCTGCCTGAAGACTTTCAGTGCCAAGAAACTTGACACCTCCTGAGGCAACTCATTGTTTTTAATATAATTAGAGGTTATAGGGTCATAAATGTAGATTTAAAAGAAACTTTAAAAGCCAAATAATACAACCTTGCCCTTCTCCCTTCGTTTAATAGATGAAAAACTGAGGCCTAGAGAAGTAGTTCCAAGAGAAGAGAACTACCTGTGATCTCCTAGCTCTTAAGGAAGTAACTAAAATTTGAACCCAGACCTGACTCAGAATTCAGTAGTCTTACCCCTGTACTATTCTGCCTGGGGCTATAGTTTTTGCTTACATTGGCCAAGAAGGTTATCTCATAGACAGTAAGAGGATAAAGGTTGGGAATGCTTTGGATGGTATAGTAACTGGCCAGTGAACTTGACTTGAATTCATTGGGAGATTCTAGAATGTAATTAAAGAGATGGCTAATATATGTGCAAAAAAGGAAGCAAGAACTATCAAAAACCAAAGCAAATGTCACGTAAGTCTACCCTTGTGGTTTTTTAAAAAAATACTTATTAATCTAAGGGGCAGGTGGTGCAGTGGATAGTGTCAGGCATGGAGTCAGGGAGACTCATCTTCCTGAGTACAAATCTGGCCTTAGACACTTACTAACTGTGTGACTCTGGACAAGTCATTTAACCATTTGCTTTAGTTTCTTCATCTGTAAAATGAGCTGTAGAAGGAAATGGTAAATCCCGCCAATAGCTTTGTCAAGAAAACACCAAATGGGGTCACAAGGAGTTGGACGCATCTGAAAAAAATAACTAATCTAAGAATTGTCTCTTCCACCCTCCCCCCATTGTCCTTTCTCTTCTGCTCTTTGTAGCTCCTTTCCTTGACCAAAAAACCAAAACAAAACCAAAAAGCTACAATAGGCGACTTCACTTTCACACTTCCCCCTCTCTTCCTAACTTCTTTCAATATGTCTTCTGACCTTATTATTCCATCAAAACTACTCTCTTCAAGGTTACTTAATGATATCTTACTTCCCAAATCCAACAGCATTTTCTCATTCCTTATTCTCCTTGACCTCTCTGTAGTCTTTGACACTGATTACCCTTTCCTCCTTTATACTCTCTTCTTTTTGCTTTTTTGGTTCACCTCTCTACTGGTTTTCCTCCTATCTATCTGATTGCTCCTTCTCAGTCTCCTTTGCTGGATCCTCATCAAGATCATGTCTTCTAACCATAGGTATCCTTCAGGATTCTGTGCTGCGCTCCCTTCTCCATCTATTGTCCTTCATTTGACAATCTCATCAACTCCCATGGGTTTAATTATTGTCTTTATGATGACAATTCTAAAATATGACCCAACCTTTCTGCTGATCTCTAGTCTTGTATCTCTAACTGCCTTTTGGATATCTCTAACTGAATGTTCAGTAGATGTCTTAAACTAAACATCCCAAATCCATCATCCTTCCTCTTAAACCCTCCCCATCTTTTACCTTTCCTACCACGGTAGAGCACAACACTGTCCTCCTGGTCTCTTGTGCTCACAATAGTTGACTTATCCTTGACTCTTCACTATTTCTCACCACCACCAGCCCTGTATCTAATCTTTTGCTAAGGCATGTAGATTTCACCTTTGCAACATCTCTCCAATGTGCTCCTTTCTCTCCTCCGATCCTTCTACCATTATGGTATAGACCCTTGTCACCTCATGCTTAGACTTTTACAATAGCATGCTAGTGGTTCTGTCTGCCTCAAGTCTCTCCCCACTCCAATCTATGCTCCATTCAGCTACCAAAACAATTTTCCTAAAGCATGGGTTTGACCATGTCACTCCTTTACTCAGTAAATGGCAGTTGCTTCCTGTAGCCTCTAGGATCAAATACAAAACCCTCTAATAAGCATTCTAAGCTTTTCAAAACCTTTGATCTTTCCTGTCTTTTAATGCCTTACTCCACCACATATTCTTTGATAGAGTGACATTCCTAGTTGTTTTATGAACAAGATGCTCTGTCTCTTGGCTTAGGACATTTCCTCTGGCTGCCCCCTAAGTTGGGGATGCTCTCTCTCTTCAACTCCTCCTACTCACTTCCTTGGCTTCCTTAAAGTCCCAAATAAAATTTTTTGCAGGAAGCCTTCCCAACCCCTCTTAATTATAGTGCCTTCACTCTGTTAATTATTCCCTATTTCTCCTGTATATAACTTGCTTTCTATATACTTGTTTTGCATGTAGTTTTCTCCACTAAGCTCTTTGAGGACAGGGACTATCTTTTTTTGCCTCTGTATCTCCAGTGCTTAGCACAACGCCTGGCAATTAGTAAGCACTTAATAAACATTTCTTGATTTATTTATAATGTTCTACATAGAGTTTGCATAAATAATAGGAAAATGGTTGATAAAAAGTACCTCATTATTTTTGTGGAAAAGATAGAGAGTAGATAAGTCAATAATACAATTAATTGCGCTGAGAATTGGTTGAATGATAAGATTCAAAGTAGTCTTTTTTTTTGGCTTTTTGGAGGGCAGTTGGGGTTAAGTGACTTGCCCAAGCTCACACAGCTAGTTTTTTGTGTTAAGTGTCTGAGGCCGGATTTGAACTAAAGTACTCCTGACTCTAGGACTGGTGCTCTATTCACTGCACCACCTAGCCGCCCCTTGTGCCACTAAGATTCAAAGTAGTCTTAATGGTTCACTGTTAGCTCTGCCAGGATGGTTCCCAGGAGTGCCTGAGGGATCAGTGCTTTTTAACATTTTTGTCAGTGATTGAGATAAAAGCATTGATCACCTCTGCATCAAATTTGCAGATGGCACAAAGTTGAAAAAGATAGGTGATCGATCAACAAACATTGACTAGGCACTGCTGTGTATCAGACATTAGACTAGGCCCTCAGACAAAAGAACATGAAACTAATTTAAATAGATACCAAAAAATACAAGATAATTGGAAGGAGAGCATGGACATTGGGGGAATTGGAAAGTAGGTGGTGTCTGAGCTGAGTTGTGAAGGAAACAAGGGATTTTAAGAAGCAGAGGTGAGGAGGAAGTGCATTCTAAGCACAGGAGATGAGTAAGCAAGGCAAAGAGGTGGGATCCGAAGTATCACGTATGAGAAATAGAAGTCTAATTTGTCTCAGTCATAGAGTGAGGGAAGGGAAATAATGTAAAATGAATTTGGAAAGATATGTTAGGACCAGGTTGTCAAGGACTAAATTTAACAGCCAAAAAGAAGAGTTTATATTCAACATTACAGGTAACAGGAAATCAATGGCATTTATTGAGTAGGGAAGTGATAATGGTCAGACCTGTGTTTCAGGAAAATCACTTGGATAAATTCATAGATGATGGACTATAGATGGAAATGATGGAGGGAGTCTTGAGACAGCAAGGACCAAGTAAAAGGATATTATAATAGTTTAGATGAAAGGTGGTGTGGCCCTGAATCCACAATTTGGCTCTTTTAACTAACTGAGAAAAGGGGGCACATGCAAAAGATGTTGAAAAAGCAGAAATGTCAAGGTTTGGTAGCTTAATTCGATAAGTGGGATAGGTAAAATGAATAGGTGACACTGAGATTGTAAAACTGTGTGACCAGAAGAATTGCAATGCCTTGGACAGAAATAGGGCTATTCAGAAGAGGGTAGGTATGTTCAGGAGGGCAAGATAATGAATTTTGCTTTGGATATGTTGACTTTGAGATTCTACAGGCCATCCAATTTGAATTGCCCACTAAGAGAGACTAGGACTAAAGGAAAAATCTAGAATCCATATTTATAGAGATGATAATTAAAACTACAGAAGCTGATGAAGTCACCAAGTGAGAGAACGTAGGAGATTAAATGACCAGGATACAACCTGTGGCTACACCCATAGTTAGGGGGAACAATATGGATGATGAACCAGCAAAGAAAACTGAAGAGTGCTTAAACAGGAAGGAGGCGAACAGAGAGGGAGGACAGCATTACAAAACCTGGAGATAAGAGATTATCCAGGAAGAGAAGGTCAGCTATGTCAAATGCTGAAGAAAGATTGAGAAGAATAAAGTTTTTTTCAGTCATGGCTAACTATTTGTGACCTGTTT
This sequence comes from Pseudocheirus occidentalis, assembly GCA_028646575.1. NCBI lineage: Eukaryota > Metazoa > Chordata > Mammalia > Diprotodontia > Pseudocheiridae > Pseudocheirus > Pseudocheirus occidentalis. The sequence goes on from CM053600.1 coordinate 26,653,968, forward strand.
GGCAAAGATACTGGGGTGGTTTGCTGTTTCCTTCTCCAGCTCATTTTGATTCTGGTTGTTGTCCTTCATTCTTGAAGAGTGCCAAAATGATGTCATTATGTTGTAGTCAAGGTACAGTGTCTGTGTCTGATCAGACCAATAGGAGCTTGGAAACACTCTTGTGTCACATTGGGTACAAATAGTCCACATGAACATTTGGAATGGCGATGTCTCTAAATTTGTGCATCTCACGTTTCTTTTGAACTACTGCAATTTTGCTTGGCTCATAGAATACAGCAGGCATGCCATGCCATGCAGTGTGGTCCTTTTGCCAGTATCTCCCATGTCATTGCAATCAATTCCAGCTCATTTTACAGATGAGGCAATTGAGCAAACAGGGTTAAGTGACTTGCCCAGGATCATACTGCTAATAAGTATCAGGTCAGATTTGAATTTAGGGATGAGTCATCCTGACTCTAGGTCTAGCATTCCATCTACTTCAAAACTGCCCCATGTAAAGATTAGGAAAAAGCACCAGGGGCTGCTAGGTGGTACAGTGAATGGGCCTGGAGTCAGGAAGACCTGAGTTCAAATTTGGCCTGAAACACTTAACATTTATTATCGGTGTCACCTTGGGCAAGTCACTTAACCCCAATTGCCCAGCCTTCTCCCCTCCAAAAAGTCAAAAAGAAAAAAGTACCACATTTGGCAACTAATTGCCACAGTTTCAGTTGAGCAATAAGTTTATAAATCAGACTGGAAAGAGTTGAAAGTGAAGTGAGAAGAATGGAGGCAATGAATGTGGATGACTGGACTATGGCTTGAGAAAGAAAGGGGAGATAGAGAACAATAGCTCCAGGGTATTAGGTTCTAGTGAGTTTTGCTTTTGTTTTTGTTTTTAAAGGAGGTGAGGCTTTAGCTGCTCTTAGAAGTCAGGGAAGACAGGAAGCTGCTAAAGATAAGAAAGAAAAGGGCTAATTGTGGAGGATGGTCAGCTGGAGAGTTGGGAGGGGATAAGAGAAGGTTTGGCCTTGTTGAGGAAAAAGTTCACCTCCTCATCAGATACTGGGGTGAGGAGAGAAGAGAATGAGGGGTGCTGTCAAGAGATTTTGAGACAGAGAAGAGAGTGAGTTTATGGTAACCCCAATATGGCAGTGTCATGGTCCAAAAAGATTTTGACAGACTACAGTATTGTGATGAATCTAATGTGATGAAATTCAATAGGCATACATTTTAAAAATCTTAGACTTAGTTACCCATTGCTATTGGTTCTGCTCTTTGTCTCCCAACTAAACAAATCTAAGCCACATTAGAACCCTCCCTTAAAATCATCTATGACTAACACACCTACACACACATACATTCACACACATATCTTCAAAAAAAAAAGGGGGGGAGGTCATTAAGAAATCATTTAGGGCAAGCTTTAAGAAGGAGATCCGACTCTTCTAGAATGGGTAAGATTTTGTTGGAAATAATGGAGATTAAAGTCAGTAGAGTATGTAGATACAAAGATAACCGGGATGATTGGCTGATAATGATATTCAGGAAGACTAGTCTGGTTCTTATTTGCTGTGGTAAACAAGCTGTTTACTAAGTGGTTACTATGTATTAGGCACTGTACTGAGTTCTGGGGATACAAAGAAAGTCAAAAGACAGTCTGTGCCTTCAAGGAGCTTATATTCTAACAGACAGATAACATGCAGACAACGATATACTTAAGTTTATAGTATATATAATTATATACATAAGATATATGCAGGGTAAATTGGGGTGGAAACAGGCTTCTTGCAATGGACTTCAGTTCAAACTTGAAGGAAGCCAGTGTAAATCATGTACAAACAAGCTATGTTTTAGGACAGGTAAGAAAATGGAGCTGTGTGGAGAGTAAATGACTTGCCCATAGTGGTGTAACCCGAAAGTGATATAACTCAGTCTCAAACTCAGGTAATTTCATCCAAAGTCTAGTTTTCTGTCTTCTACGGCAACTTGCCTCTTAACTATTTTTTTTTTTTGCCTCTTAACTATTTTCAATGTTAATGGTGATCTTTAAGATGATACTTTATACATATTCCTGAAGTCTGTGTAAAATTTTAAAGGTAATGTGAATTTTAACATTTGCTACATTTAAATTATTTTTTTTCTTTCTGTATTAGAAAATACAGAAGCCAGAGATCACTTGTTCCATGAGACCACATTGTTTACCTAGTCCTCCTAGTTACCACAGAATGGAGTGTAGAAGAAGTCTGTGGAGAATTCATGCCTAAGTAAAACATGTTGGACCTTCCAAGACACTTGAAAAGTTCTTTGAAGAATAAGGGACCCTCCACTCTAAGAATTTCCCCAAGTTCTTATTGTTACTATTGAGAAATACTTTGTTGTTGCATAATGTCAATTTTCTTAGGACTGACCTCAGGGATCTAATAAGGAAAAAGGACTTCCCTATAGCTGTTATTGCCAAAAAAAAATGTGATATGAAGAAAAGTCTCTTGATCATTTTGTAACGTCAGTAAACATTTATTAAGCGCTTACTATATACCAGGCATTGTAATAAGGAAGTAGGAATACAAAGAAGATCTTGCACTCAAGTAGTTCACAGTCTAATGGGGGAGACAACATGTATAAAGCCATATACAAACAGTAGACATGTGCATGTGTGCATTGTGTGATATATATCTATATATGTATTGTGTGCATATGTATATACAGGATAAAGTAGAAATATTCAGAAATAAACTCAAGGGGAAGTCACTGACCTTAAAGAGGAAAGGCTTCTTGTAGAATGTGGGACTTTAAAAGCCAGAAGCCAGAAAAGGCAGAAATGAGGAGGTAGAGCATTCCAGGCATAGATAGCATCAGTGATGCAAAGAAAAGCAGAAGACAATTCATTCTCTCAGTGGGCTTTCATAGAGGAGAAAACATGAAAGCAACTATGTACCATTTAGATACAGGATGAATTAGAGGTAATCAATAGAGTAAAAGTATTAGCATTAAGGGTGACCAGGGAAAGCTTCTGGCAGAGGGTGAGATTTTCATGGGACTTGAAGGAAGCTAGGAGGCAGAGATGAAAAAGAATTCTAGACATGGGAGACAACACATTTCAAATTCTGTGTTCAGTTCTGTGTGCCTCAGTTTTGAAGGAGGATGTTGATAAACATCAAAAGGAGGGCAACCAGAATGGTGAAAGGCCTTCAGTTCATGTCATATGAGGGTCAATGAAAGGAACTGTGGGTGTAATGCTCAGTGGGGATATGATGGCTCTCTTCAAGGATTTTAAGAGCTGTTACATGGGGTTAGACATATTCTGTTTGGTCTCAGAGGGCAAAACCAGGAATAATGGATAGAAATTACAAAGGGACCAGATTTAGTTTAATTTACTTAATATCAGTTTAATTTACTTAATATCATTATATATGTGTGTCTGTGTCTGTGTGTGTGTGTGCACACGTGTCTGTTAACAATAAGAGTTGACCAAAAAGTGGAGTGGACTGCCTTCAGACATGGTGGATTTGGAATTCATTGGAATTCTTCAAGTAGAAGCTGTATGACTACTTGTTGGGTGCTTATATTGGGCATTCATTCTGGATGTAGTTTAGACTAGAGGGTCACTGGGTTTCCTTTCTACTCAAATTCAGGGGGTAAGATTTGTTTAATTGTAATTTATTTCTGTTATAGCAAAAGACATAATGTCACATCTAGTCTGTGATACAGTTGCCCAGGTTCTTTTTGTCCTGAACCAGAGCAGGCCATAGCAGAAGTAAGGTCCATCTAAGAGCTTGCAGACTGACCTAACTGGCTCTGGGGTCTTTTCTATTTAGAATTTGAGGACATGAAGAGAACTGTTATCTACTACAAATGCACCAATCTAGAGTACAGACTCTAGCAAACTTAGAATATGTATATATATATATATATATATAATGAGTAGGCAAGGTAAGGATGAATATTGGTGTTGGTAAAAACTTCTTTTGCTGTATGTGGTGACATTGTTAAATTTCTCAGTCATTCATGAGTCATTCTCAGTCATAGTGTCTGTCTGCTTTCTTCACTTCAAGAGTCCTCTAAAGGTTTAGGGCCCCCTCAACTCTTTAAAAAAAAAACCCTAATTGTTGTTGTTGCTATTGAAAAGGATTTTGTTGCTGTGTGTACTAGTTTTCCCAGAACTAACCATGGGGACAGAACTTTCCAGAAACTATTATTACTCAACTTCCTGGACCTCTAGGGGAAAGGGCATAAGTCTGACTAGACTGCCTCACAAGTTTGGAGTATGGTATTCAGTCTGGTGCACCATATTTTAAGAGGAATATTTGCAAGATACCATGCATCCAGAGAAGGATGACTAGGAAAACAAGAGGACTTGAAACTGTCATATCAGTCAGTAAATATTTATTAAGTGCCTACTATGTTGCAGGCTTTATATAAGAGTATATGGAAAGAACTAATAGACAGTGAGTTAGTTCTTAGTCAACTGGAGGTTTTAAAATGGATTTAAAATGGATGTTGTTAGACGTCTCATAGAAAGGATTCATGTTTCATTGTTTGACATTGGGGTTGGACTAAATGACCTCTAAGGGCCCTTCTACTTCTCAGATTGTTTTGCTGAATTATTGTCATAGAGACTTAGTGTTTGTTCAATTAAATGGTTTTAGAAAGCAAAGATCAATGTAACTTTACCTCTTAAATAAAAATGTGTTCTATCATAAGGAATTTTTGTAGAATATTGTAGAACTAAAGGTAGGCTCAGAAACAAAGCATATAGACCAAGGGACCTTTTTAAAAAAACTTTTAATTGATTTGTTTATTTACTTTGAGTTTACAAGATTCAGTTCCACAGTTCATATTTTCTCCCTTCCTTCTCTCCCCTCCCCCATGGGAGCATGCAATCAAGTATAGGATCTGCAAATACTTTCACACTGGATATTAGTCTGGTTGTGTAGAAGGGTTGTGACTGATGGAGTCAACAACGGGGAAAAAAGAAACAAAAACAAACATGGAAGAGAACAATAGCATGTAGCTTGCTTCAGTCTCCATTTAAACTCTGTTCTTTCTAGATCTTTCTCAGTATAGATATCTCCTTCCATCCTGTGACTTGTAAAGTTGTCTCATAACTGTGTATTGCTGAGAAGAGTCCAGTTTATCAAGATTGGTCATCACACATACAATGTGTCTGTGATAGTGTACAAATTTTTCCTGGTTCTGCTCTTCTCATTTAGCATCAGTTTCTATGAGCCTCTCCAGGTAAATATGAAGTCCATCTCCTTCCCATTTCTTATAGCACAATAGTGTTCCATTATATTCATATACCACAACTTGTTTAGACATTCCCCAGTTGATGGGCATCCCCTTAATTTCCAGTTTTTTGCCACCACAAAGAGAGCTGCAATAAATATTTTTGTACATATGAGTCTTCCTCCCACTTTTATGATCTTTTTGGGATACAGCCCCAGTGGTATTACCGGGTCATAGGGGACACTATTTGTCCCTATTGTCCCCTACAATTATTTGTAGCCCTTTGGGCATAGTTCCAGATTGCTCTCCAGAATGGTTGTATGAGCTCACAGCTCCACCAACAACGCATTAGTGTTCCAATTTTTCCACATTCTCTTCAGCATTTTAGACCAAGGGATCTTAACCATTTTGCATCATGGTCACCTTTGGCAGTCCGGTGAAGCCTGTGGACTCCATCTTAGAATTTTTTTTTAATTCAGAATTGAAGAAAATGCTTAATTTCAAGTAGATATGCAAATAAAGCCGTATTTTTTCTCATTTAAGTTCATGTACCTCCTGACATGGACTTCAGGTCAAAAATACTTGCTATAGATTGTAAAAGGTATGCTGAGAGAGGTGCCTGGGGCTTTGCTAGAGGGTGTCCCAGACTGGGTATTCAAGAAGAAGTTTTTCCTTCTTGGACCATTGCTTTCCTTATCCACATCAGGACCACTTCTGTTCTTTACACTACTTCTGAGCCATCATTCCCTCTTAGTTATCTCTCTCATTTCCATTTCCCAGGCTCTGGATTACTATGCTGCACTCATCTTCTCACGAGCTGGGTCTAGGGGAAAAGAATAACTTTTCCCCTTATTATTCCCACACACCCTTCTTCCTAGGCTTGGGAGTCCAGGAGTATAGGCTAAGATTCTCTGGGGTATGATGGGTTTTACCTCTCCTTACAGCAGCTGTGATAGGGGGTGGGAATTGAATGGGAAAAATTAAAACGTCCCCTGACTACAATGAAAATAAGGCAAACTTCACCCACCCACCAAAGTATTCTTTCAAGGCCTTTCCCCAGGTCTGTCCCAGGGTCTTTCCATTTCTTTTCCCTGCCCCAACCTCATGGTTATGATCTGGAGTCTCTGTCCCCCAAGGACTTTGTCTCTCAAAGACATTTCCCTTCTAGATCCATCCACAGTTTTAGAAATCTGTTCATTGAATTTTGGGTGAGGTCAGATCACTTAGAAGTGAGTCACACTGTACATTTATAAAAATCATTCAAGATCATTCTAGGAAGGATGCAGAGAATTAGTTCCACAGTAAGATGCTGACATTACTCCCATGTCAAGGACATGATTGTCACTTAAAACTTTTTATTTAAACCATTCCTGGCACTTGGTCAATAGGAGAAAAACAGCTTTCAAATGCTTGTTGGACTGTTGTTGCTTGTTATTGTTTTGCAGCTCCTGGTTTCTTTTGTACATTTTGTGAAAGGATATCTTTTTTAATGTACAAATCTTAACAGGCTAGAGATTTTGCCAAAGAGATTTCATAAGCATGCAAGATCCCCTTAGTTTGCAGTTTGGGAGACAGACATAGAGGAGTAATGCTAATTATGTACAGTCCAGGGGCTCAGAATTTTATCTGAGCCATGGAAGTTATTTTCCATTAGTTTATATAATTCCCTTCACTTTACAGAATATCTCTGTATGGGAAACTGTTAACCTTTGGTTTTTAATGAATATGATGAAAGCTTAAAAATGCTATGGCCATTCCAACTAAATTAAGCATTTTGCCTCCCCCTCTTCCCCTCCATCAGGGACACAGTGTCCTAGAAACGAATAGCCCAATACTATATTCCATTTTAGTCCAGAGCTACTAAAAGGGGTCTTTAGAATTAAATTTGGCCATTAGCCCAGATTTATTCAGATTTTTAACAAGTGCGGTTTTGTGTTTTGGCACCCTGTGTCCCCACCCCCAACTCTGGGGGAGGAGGTGTCATGAACAAAGAACCAAAAGCAGCTGCTAGAAAGAAAATGAAATAAAAAGGGAGGAAGACAAACAAGGCCCCAAGAGCAGCTGTTCAAATCCTCCAACAAAGAAGACTTCCTTTCTTATATTTGATCTATCTTAATTTTTGGAAGGTTTCATGATGGTTTCAATTGGTGGTCAATTGAACTTAATTTGTATATTATGAGTTTATTATTTTAATTGATTTGAGAGCTAGACAAGTATAAGATATTATCTGTTATAATACTTTTTTAAAAAATCTGGATCTTAAAAAAAATTCCTGTGTGAAGTTTTATAGCAAAGAAGATAAAGACTTTGGGGTGGATTCCCCCTCCCCCCTTCCCTCCACCCATTCATCCTATTGTTTCATGAACGGAGGATATTGTCAGCTCTCACCAAAGCAGCTCACAGTGGAGATCCCTTGGAGACTTTTAGCTTGAAGGCAGCAGAATTGTAAGTGCCTCAATTTTCCATGCTACATAAAGCTAGGTAAACTGTTAGTAAGCAGATTGTATTATGTAAATTTCATGCAGGAAACACTTAGTTCAGGAAACATTAGGATACTCTCCGATGCAAAAAAAGAAAAAAAACTACACACACACCAACACAAAAACCCTACAATAAAAAATGCTGGCAAAGAGGAAGACCATGGAATCCTAGATTTAGAATAGGAAAAAGATTTTAGAGGTTATCCACTCCATGCCCCTCATTGAATAGATGAGGAAAATCAGTCCTATTAAGTGCTGGGTCACATGGATAGTACAGAAAAAAGGGGGATTCAAAGCCAGGTCCTCTGCCACCAAATAGAGTAGCCTTTCTACCTCATGTTTAATAGACAATTAAGGAAGAAACAAACAAACAAAAAATGGGGTCATGAAGAGTCGAAAACTAAAGATGACCGAACAAAAAAAAATCCCAAGTGTTTGTATGTATTCACAAGTTCCTCAATTTACACATGGGAAACTCAGTCTCAGAAGAAGTGTGACTTGACCAAAGTCAAACAGCAAGTCTAGTGCTAGTGCCAGCATTAGCACTGATTCTCTAACCAGACTCTTTCCATCATTTCAATCATGCTATGCTGTCTATTAGAAAACTATGTTTTTATTCTTTATTCTTTAAGAATCCTAAAAGCATTCTGAAGAGAATAATTCCTTCAGAATTAGAGTAGAGCAAGTAGACGCTAATGACTTTATGAGAAAACAAGATACAATTAAACAGTTACAAAGAAATGAAAAAATAGAAAGCAGTGTGAAATATCTCCTTGAAAAAAACCACTGACCTGGAAAATAGATCCAGGAGAGACAATTTGAAAATTATTGGTCTACCTGAAACCCATGACCAGAAAAAGAACTTGGAAAGCATCCTTCAAGAAATCCTCAAAGAAAATTACCCTAATGTTTTAAAATCAGAGGGCAAAATAGAACTTGAAAGAATTCACCAATCACTTCTTCAAAAAGATCCCCAAAAGAAAACTCCTAGAAAT
>CM053600.1:26663150-26684868 GCA_028646575.1 Pseudocheirus occidentalis
GCTCTTCTCCTCCCCAGTTAGCAAAATCCACTGACCTTTCTCTTAGCCTTTTTTTCTTCTGGCCTGATAGATGTGGTAATTGTGCCTCCAGTGCAGCTGATCTGCTCTCCTATAGCCGCGGCTCCCTCCCGATGCCCCAGGGCTTGACCCAGCCGGGGTTTTGGCTGCGGGTCCCAGACTGCTGCGAAGAGCCCCGACTGCTGCGCTGCCTGTAGTAACAGATGTGCTTTCTGTCTTGTGGAGAGTTTTGGAGCTTGAAAATCTGTTTAACATCCCAGTTTATGAGTTTTTTAGCGTGTTTGTGTGGGAGCTGTGGTGCTTTGCTGCTTCTACACTGCCATCTTGGCTCCGCCCACACACACCTTGTGTTTGAGGCCAGAATTGAACTTAGAAAGATGAATCTTCCTGACTCCAGACCCAGCATTCTATCCATTGAGCTACCTAGCTGCCCTAAGAGCATATACTGTGTGAATAACTCAACTGACTTTGTTCTCCAAATAGGATACTGCTCAGGAACTCTAAGAGCAGCCCTTTTCTTCTTCTAAGGAACATTTCATATTTGGAGATTTTCTTTCTTTAGAAGATCTGATTTCTGAATTCTTTAACTTGAGGTTAAACCCTAAGCCTGGAACTAATTTCCCTCTTAGGTGAATTAGATGTAGCCCATTTCTGTTTTTGCCATGTCCTTTTGAAAGAATTTTCTCTGTGCACCAGCTGTTACCACCTCTTGGACTGGTGAAATCCAGTCTTAGGATTGTTCCTCTCCAATTGCCTGCAAGTATAAGCATGCACTCATGTGCTCTAGCCCTATAACAGAAATTTCCAGGGTTTGGAGGGGCAGAGTGGGTAGGAAAAAGTGGCCCCAGACTCAATCTAGAGTAAGCTTTTCTGGTGTCTCAGTAGAAAAAGTGGTGGGAAAGGGGGCAAGATCATTATTTTTCAAGACAACTCTTATAACAGAGAACAGTTAATTCTCTTAATCATCAGCTTAAAACTCACCCAAATGCCCCAGCATTCATTTATTTACGTATGAAATACAATGAATATTTATTTCCTTACCAAGAAATTCCTACACTAATGAAAGCGTAAGTCCAGTTCAAAAAAAAGTGTCTGTTACTCATCTTTTTGGAAGTCACAAGTACCTTTTTATTCCCAACACTGATAACCTGAGGGGATTACAAAAAGTGAAACAGATTCTGCAAGATGACATGAAGTACAAGGACTTTTAAAAGGATGGTGTTGTACTTTGTGTCCCTGAATATTAGATCTCTCTCTGTCTCTGTCTCTGTCTCTGTCTTTGTCTCTGTCTCTCTGTCTCTCTCTCTCACTTTCTCTCTCTCTCACTTTCTCTCTCTCTCTCACAAACACACACACACACACATGATTTCTCATTGGGGTATCATGTTCTTGCTCTTCTGGTCATTTGAACTACCACTGTGCAATCAGTAAGTCATCATAGTTTCAGTTTTAACAGGACCTCCCACCCTCCATGCCTTGGCAGCAGTAATGGAAGATGATAAAATGGAAACTGACCAACAAATGGGAAGCATGGAGCAGTGAGTGCCTTTCAAACATTTGCATTTGATGAATAGATTCTAGGAGGCATCTATGGCACCATATAAGGAATTAGGGAGAAAAATGAATATATTTCATAGGGCAGCTGCTGGGGTGTCTAACAGATTTTCCTAACGAGTAGCAAACTAATAAATGAATGGGGGAAAAAGCATGGAGGGGGGGCAGAGCCAGTGTTAGAAGTTATTATTAGGAACTGATTTGTTCTCTTAGGTTAGTTAAGAATGGAAAAAGACAATTGGGAGGGTAGTGGTCTAAGCATGCTCAGTCTTTACTAAACAGGCTACTTAGAAAGGGAACAGAGACAAGCTGTTCACACATGCTCAACTAATTTAACTGGTACCTTGTGACTTAGGGCACCACCTCCTAGTTTGTGCAGATACTGCACTCTTAGTGTTATCGGAAAGGTAGTGCCCCTCAAACACTCACTTAGCTGTGTGACCCTGGCCAAGTCACTTCACTCTGCTTGCCTCCATTTCCTCATCTGTAAAATGAGCTGGAGAAGAAAGTAGCAAGTAAAAGCCCAAATGGGTTCATGAAGGGTCAGACATAACTGAGTAAAACAGCAATAAGAACAGAAGGTAATTCCCTTATGTGGAGACTGAAAAGCATGCTTTATAAGAATTCTCCAACAGAAAAGCATTGTCCCTGGTTTTTCTGTCATACTTGATAGTTATGTAGACACACACACCCTTTACCCCACCTGAGCCAAATGTATTCTTCTACTTAATTAGATTACCTTCTGAACAATTCATCAATTTACCAAGGTCATGTTGAATTGAAAAATATCTTCTATGTATTTTTTGTCTAATTGATTTTTTTTCTTTTAAATAGCTCTTCAATCTAGTCTTATGCTAAAAAAATAACAACTCTGTAAGCCTTGTAGGCAAGTTTTATTTTGCCTACTTATTAATGGAGATGGCAGGATAACAAAGTCCAAGGTCACAGCAGGGCTACACACAAGCTCAGCTATCTGACTGAACTGTAGTTTAACTTTTAAAGATAATATAGGTTCTTATCATTATTCTTCTTAATTTCCCTGTACCCTACCCCCAAAAGAAGGCATGTGTTGTCAAAAGAGGGCTAAAAAAAGAAAAATTATTATTTTGATATATCAGCCAACATTTTTATTTAACGTCTTTTGTTATGGGTCTTTTTTCAGTGTGTGTTACTTTAAGAAATCTCCATTTTCACTCATCTATGGGGAGCACTAGTCTGGTAGATTCTACTTACTATTTAAGTTTGGCAATCACCAAACTAGAGTGGTGTGTGAGTGAGCACATCTGGATCTTATTGGAATGCTCTTAGAACATTCCTTTTGATTTGTGAGTATAAATTGCAGCTGGACAAAAGAGTGTTGCTACATTAGGAATCACAGTTTAAGGACAGAGAATGAGTTAACACATAAAGAAGAGTATTTTTAGAGTCAGCAAACCTGGTGGCTTTGATCTGCCATTTCTTACCCATGTGAGCAGGTCAATTTGACTCCTGCGCCGTAGTTGTGTGTGTGTGTGTTTTTTTTCCTATCTGTAACAATAAGAGAAAAAAGGATCACTTGACTTCCAAGGTCAAGTATCTATAATACTATGAGATGAAAAAAGGATCTTTGGGAATTTGCTACAGTTTGCTCCTATCTCCAAAAGAAACTAGACTCCACCCCCAAGAAACACCTAGGGATGTGAATTTTTAAAAAAAAACTTATTTTGTTATTAATTTAATCACCAACAAACATTTTGCATGTCAGTATACAAACAAGAAAAATAAGACAGAAATTCTGTATTTTATGCAATTACATTTTATGTGATAGAATGAAAACTTCAATGTTCTCTTTTTAACTGTTTTTGTCTGTGTACTAGTTAAATGATTTATTGATAGTCTTTCTATTGTTCTACATCTCTATTATTATGATAGATATGAAATAATATGATTTGTCACCCTAAAGAAACCCTCCCTTTGAAACAAACATGGACTAGTCAAGCAAAAAAGAATTTAACCCCTTGACCATATCTGAAAATGTATATTTCATTCTGTACCTCTAGTCCTTGATTTTTCTGCTGCTAGGTGCATGTCATGCTTCACTATGCGTTTTCTGCAATCATACCTTCCCATTGCATTGATTAAAGTTCTTTCTCTATCCTAGCCATTTTCCTTTACATTATTGTGGTTTTTGTTCTCCTTGTCCTGTTCCTTTCACTATGTATCAGTTCATACACATTTCTGTTTTCTCTGAATTCATCATTTGTACATTATAACAATATTTCATTGTATTCATATGTCACCATTTGTTCAGCCATTCCCCAAGTTTCATACCCATTTTGTATTCATTTCTTTACTATAACAAATAGTGCTGCTATTAATATTTTGGTATACATGAGTCCCTTTCTGTGATATGTTACTTAGTAATGGTATCACTAAGTCAAAAGATCTTCAGTGACTTTGGGGACATAGTTCCAAGTCATTTTCTAGAAAGGCTGGACAAATTCATGTCTATTAATATAAATCAATAAGTCTTACATGGTGGAGCTCCAATACAGTTGGAGGGTCATTATTTCCTTAGTGGATTCATTGAGTATTCTCTCAAAGTAGTAGAAACAAACCTATCCTGACTTGATTTCTCTTATAGTAATACAAGACTAGTTCCATCTGCCCCTTCAAGCCCAGAATTCTGCCTTAAGTTTCTTGATGTTTCCTCCTTTCCTTACTGTTTTCATCCTATCTTTCATGATCATATAATATATTACATCATATTTTCTTGTGTGTTAACTTTTTTTGGATAGTAGATTTTAAGTAGAATTTTATAGTGATGGTAGGTAGTTTAGGGAATATGGGATTGTCACAGGTAGAAAGAGATGAGAACCATTGTTCTATTAGATAACCAAACTAGAATTTGTAAAAATTCTAAAAAAAACCATGACTGATGTTTGAATCTTTTAAAACTTTTTTAAAAGCATCATTAGTTTAAATGAGAACCAAAAGTTAGAAATATTTGTGAAACCGTAATCTTATTGCTTTGTTTTTATAGAGCAATTTTCCAATTTGAACAAAAAGAAAAAGTTTAAATATTCTAGAGTTTTACTCCTGACAGGAATGCTAGAAAATAGCTGAACATAATCTTCCATAAAGGCCAGAGAGAAACAAATATAACATAAAATGACTAATTTCCAATCCATTCAGGTGAAACAGAAAACATGGGTTTTTGTGTTATGTACTGAAGATCAAAGCCTAACCAACTCCAAAGGCAGGGGATCTACTCCAGAAAATATTTAGGACTGTGGGAAATATCTGGGGATCCTAGAAACTATGTATGTAGTCAACCTCTTCTTTTTACAGATGAGGAAATTCAGAGTTAGGTTTAGTGACTTGTCCAAGCCCTGAGGCTTGGTAAGAGTAAAGTTCAGGATTCAAATCAAGGTCCACCAACTCCAAATCCAGACTTCGTCCATTCTGCCATATGGACTCCATTGGATTTGGGTTTCAGCCTCAGTGGAATATTGTAACTAGTCTCAGCTGTTTTTACATGTTCAAAATAGATCAATCCCATATCTGCACAGTTAAGAAAGGAATATCAGGAGCAGAATTTATTGGAGTCAAATACGTTTTCTTTCCTTTCTAATTTTTCAGTAATAAAAATTATTCTGCTGTTTTACTTCATTATCCTTAAATCAAATTTTAGCAGAGGTTTTTCTGCTCACTCCTTTGACTGCATAGCATCTGAAGCAGATATGATACTCTCAGGCTTTCTCCGTCTTTATCCCCCCAACTTCCCTGGATAAATAGAATCAGCTATCCCCTAATAGAACCTTTATAATTTCGTATTTTCCTGGCAAGATCAAGATTCATTAGTCATTACTTAGTAGTCCTTTAAGTATTTATACATACCTAAAAATCCAACTATTTCCTCTGAGTAGGGGGGATGGAAAGAAGATTGTTGGTCTGTAATATGATTTTAGAATGACTGGCACTATTCATTGTCTTTTGGGGGGGTTTCATATGAAACACTATTAGAGCCATCTGTGGGGGAGCTGGTACCACATGCAATTTTGTTGAATGATTCCTTCCCATTTCATAAGCTAAGCTTCAGTAGAACATGGACCATATTTTAAACTGACAGCACAGAAGTATGGATTTTGCTCATTCTCATTTTAGTTGCTGGACAACTCTGAAAGATGTTTGAGAAGACCTGTAGCAGCCACTGTAAAATGGAACTTTTTGTTTTTGCATTCTCATTAAAAAAGCACAATGTGGTGTGGAGTCATTTCAGACTTAGCTAAAAAATTGAATTGCCATAGTGTTAACTACGGCAAAAGGTTTGCTATTTACAAGCATGCAAATTAGTTTTATTCCAGATGGTGTCTGCATATTTCCTTTCTATCCTTTTGCCCATTGCAAAATGCACATTGGTGTTGACTAAGAATAGTTGGAGGAATTTTCTCTCCTCTGGGGAAATATGGAAGCAGTATATTTCAGCCAAAATGTAGGACTCTTAAAGCAGCCAACTGGCTAAATGAGAAAAACTTGCTAGGCAGTCATCATACTAATTGCAAAGGATTCAGATGATGGAGATTACCTTTCCATGGAAGGGAATTGTAGCAGCCAGAAGCTTAAGGAGCTTAATGCTAACTCCAGGATGTATTTATTATCTGTGTATATTGAGAACCTGTAAAGCAAGGTATCTGATAAGATACTTTGGGGAAACTCTCCCCAGTCCAGGCTTCTGCATTTGCTAGATAGGTGCTGATGAGATAGATACTTCATTTGCCAAGACAGGGAACAAATTGTGTGAAAAAGCAGATGCCTCATGAGAGAAGATAAAGTAATCAAGACCAGTTCCTGCTTTGTGGTAGAATTTTCCTAAGCTGTAACTAAGCAGTTAAAGAAATGTTTTTAATTTTTCAGGAAAAAGAGTGAATGAGATTTCTACCCACAAAAGATATCAGCTACGTGTTTCCTGAAGATATTTACAGTAATGTGCATTGGTTTAGACATTTATTGAGCATGGTATCATATGAGATACTTCTGAAGGAATTAGAAAGAGGAACACTGATAGAGAGGGGACCAGATGTCATCTGCCAGTCAATAAGCTTTAAGTGCAAAGTATGTGTGAGGTAGCTAGGTGGGATAGTGGATGCAGCACCTGATCTGGAATCAGAAAAAAGTCATCTTCCTGAATTCAAATTTGGCCTCAGATACTTACTAGTTGCATGACCCTGCTTAATTCTGTCACTTAACTCTGCTTAAGTTTTCTCATCTGTAGAATGAGCTAGAGAAGGAAATAGCAAAGCAATCCAGTATCTTTACCAAGAAAACCCCAAATGGGTTCATGAAGAGTCGAATATGACTGAAAAATGACTGAACTACAATATATTCAGAGTCTTTAAGCAAAAGGCAGATCTAAATTATGAAATCCTAAACAAAGAGTGGGTCAACAAACAAACTGTAGAAACCATAAGTGTGGTAATGATAATGATGACCAAAAATACTAAAATTTCTGTGTTGAACTTAAGTAATCCTTGGAGATGATTAAGGAAGAGAGAAAGAAAAGTGAAGCAATTAGTAAAAAATTTAGGCTCTAAAATCCACAAATCAACAACATTTCTGTACATCAGTAACAGAACCTAAGAAACAGTGATCGAAAGGGATATGCCTTTCACAGGAGTCAGTTAATAAACATTTATTAAATGCAGACTATGTGCTGTGCACTGTCCTAAGTGCTCATACTATTCAAAGCAATCACGAAATTCCTGCAGTTTCTGGGAGTCAATCTATCAAAGTACAATCAGTGACTATAGAGACATATTTTAAAAAACATAACAAAACACTCATCAGTTAATATAAAGCATGTCTTAAATAACTGGAAGGATATTCAGTCATTATAATTATGCCAACACAATTCACTTTTAATACTACAAAATTAATTTACAGTGATATGCCAAACTACCAAGAGTTAATTTACAGAACTAGACAAGATCATAACAAAATTCACATGAAAGAACAAAAGATCTTACTTGTCAAGGGAAATAATGAAAATAGAAGCATAAAGGGGAAATAGCATATCCAGACTTCAAACTATATTTGATAAACCTAAGATCATAAGTTACTCAGGAAATAATTTTTTATTTGCAAAGAATTGCTGGGAAAATGGAAAAGCAGTCTGTCAGAACTTATGTTTAGTCCAACGTATGCCAAAATGAATTCATAATACATATGTGACTTGAATATTAGATATCATGCCATTAAAAAATAAGAGAAGTCTTAAACAGCTATGAAAGAAGAGTAAATTCTTAAACAAGTGATAAAAGTGATTATAAAAGAGAAAACAGAAAACTCTGACATGAAATTAAAAACTTTTTGCAAGAAAAAACTGCAGTAGAATAAGAGATGCAATCACTTAAGAGAAGGAACATCTTTGTTTTAAATAATTCTAATGTAGGTCTAGTGGAAAAGATAAAAGATAATTTTTAAAAAGCAAATGCCATCCTCCAGTGGATACAAGTAGTCAGGGAATGTGAGCAGTTATTAAAAGAGTTTTTAAACTATTATCAGTGTTATGAAAGAATATTCTAACTCTCTAATAAGAGAAATGTGCATCAAAATTTCCCAGAAATTTTCAAAGATGACAAAAGATGGGAATCATCAGTGTTGGAAGAGTTATGAAAGGACAGATATAATAATATATTGCTAACAATATATATAAGTTGGTCCTACCATTGAAAAGTCATTTTAAAATATGCAAAGAGAATGACTAAAATGTTCTTGTGCTTTGACACAGAGATTTCAATATAAGGAAAATGTTTCCAAGGAAGTCAATGACATCAATGATAATATACATTACAGCAGTTATGGCAGAAATTTTTGTACTATCAAAAGCCTGGAAACAAAGTAAATCCACATAAATTGGGGGAAAGGCTAAACAAATTGAAAGTAAGACTGTCATGAATGCAGAGGAGCATAAAAAGGTTTATAGGAACTAATACTCAGTGTATAGAGTTCCCAGCCTGAAGTCAGGAAGACTCATCTTCCTGAGTTCAAATCTGGCCTCAGAAACTTACTAGCTGTGTATCCCTGGGCAAAGCACTTTGCCTCAGTTTCCTCATATGTAAAATGAGTTGGAGAAGGAAATGACAAACCACTCCAGTATCTTTGCCAAGAAAACCCCAAAAGAGGTCACAGTCAGACACAACTGAAATGGCTGAACAACATCAACAAATAGATACTATAGCCTTATAATCTGCTGTATTTCTAGGAAATAAAGGAAGTATAACCAGGAAAACAAGAGATATTATGTACACACACACACACACACACACACACACACTACAGCAATATAAATGAAGAGAAGAAACAATACTAAGAAATAATGATAAAGTTTGACCCCAAAGAAGAGTTCTGAAAAGACACCTCCCCCTATGGTGTCCATGGCGGCGGAACATTGTATATAACTTTACGTTTTTTCAGTGTGTCAGTTTGGTGAATGTTTTCCCCCATCTTTTAAAAATTTATTATCAAGGATAGCTCTTTTGGTGTAGGAAAGAGAGTTAATATAAAAAAAAGATTACAATAAAATGTTATTATTTAAAAAAGAATTGGAAGTTTAATAATGAGATAAACATAGCATACTACTAGCTTTCACTGGCTGTGCTGCATATCCATTTTAATCTCTATGCTTGCTTAAGGGCTTAACTGGCTGACGTATTTTTAGTTCACTCGGTAGACTCCAATTTGGGTCCATCTGTGAACCAACATATTCCAAGTTCATTTCCACATCTCTCTTCTGGGTATTACGGAATGCACATCTCTAAATCATGTTGAAATTCTGCCATAGAATTGAATTTATTTTTCTTTTCAGGGACTGATTTCTGACTTATGGTTAGAAGTGTTTGACTCTGGATTTCTATTGAACATCCCTGAGAGACACAAGCCAAAATAACATAGTACATAACTGAAATCTGTTGTTCTAACAGTAGGGAAAAACCTGGTTGCAGCAACACCCCTACACACAATCTCTTAGAGAAAAAAAACCACCCACAAAACTCTTTAGCAGATCTCCTGATAAGAAATAAACATAGAAAGATCCATGTAGCATCAGAAAATGGATTAGAGAGAGAAAGATAAAAGGAAAGGCTACCCCAAGGGATTAGTGCATGTTGCAGAAAACCAAATTTCAGCTCAACATTAAGGGAAAAAAAAACTGCCTAATATTAGAGCTTTTTTAGAATAGAATGACTTGCCTTGGAATATAACGACTGCTTCCTCACCAGAGGTCTCCTATTGTAGAAGGGTTGAAGAGGCAGGCTGCTGGCCTAGTCTGGCCCGCATGTAGCCTGCAACACTCCTGGGTGCCTGGCCCCCATTTCTATTTTGATTCAACCCTACTGTTCTAGGGTGGGGTGGGTAAACCCGTGTGTGTTGAAGAGGGGATTTCGGTTCAAGTCAAAGTTAAACTAATATCTTCTGAGGTCCACTCCAGTTTTGAGATACTATGAGACCAGGACCAGAGAAGAAGTTGCAGCATGGCCTGCTTAGAAATTGTAAAGGTTTGAATAGAGTGGTGGTGATGGTTAGAACTGACTGATGAGTGATTATGAAGGCAGTCTGTGGATTGAGGAGACACTGAGAATTATGATCCTGTTTATAGTAATAGGAAAAACTAAAATTAACTAATCTGGGTTTGGGACTAGGGAAGAAGCAGAAGATAAATTTGGTTTTAAGTATGTTGAATTTAAGGGCAGCTAGATGATCCTGTGGATATAGTGGTGGGCCTGAAGTCAAAAAGAACTGAGTTCAAATCTCTGTTTAGACACTAGATGTGACCTTGGGCAAGCCACTTAACCCTTTTTGCCTCAACTTCTTCATCCATAAAACAAACTGGAGAAGGAAATGGCAAACCACTCCAGGATATTTGCCAAGAAAGCCCCAAATGGAGTCACAGACTAAAATGACTCAACATGTTGACATTGAGGTGTATGAAAACATTCGGGTGGAAAGGCCTAGTAAATAGTTGTGCATGAGGGGGTCAGAGCTTGGGTGAGAATCCTAGCTCTTGGTGAAAGAATGAAACCATGGAAAGCTACCAGATAATAGAGGTGAAAGGTGGTACTGGGGCAATAACGGGAACAGCCCTGAAAGAAAAGACAGTACCACAGTAAAGGACAAGGACAGGAATTGGCTGTGATTTGTATTGGTATAGGGAACTCCTAGATGAGGCTACTTCTACCAGCATTTGCTTTATACTTGCCTAAAGAGGTTAAATAAGTTTCCCAGGGTCATACAGCCTGTTTGTGTCACAGGAAGGACTTTATTCAAGGTCTTACTAATTCCAGAGATCATTATTAACCTCTGCTTTATCTCTCTTTAGGAATTCCTACTGTTTAATTTTTTTTTCTTTTTCATGCTCCTGACTTTATTGTTCCATATATACACCCTTATTGGAAAGCTGCCTTTCCAATCACAATCATTTATTGAATACCAAGAGCCCTTGAGTACGAAGATCAAGTTTATACATAAGAATTGTTTTTAAGTAGCGGAGAACAGGATTGTCAACACAGAGCTGTGACAGATAATATTACATGATAAATGTATTTAGAGATCAACAGGGAGGAAAGCATGGTCATGTGAAGCCTGAAGGAAAAGTCTGTTATTGACTTAAGAGTGATCT
This sequence comes from Pseudocheirus occidentalis, assembly GCA_028646575.1. Lineage (NCBI taxonomy): Eukaryota > Metazoa > Chordata > Mammalia > Diprotodontia > Pseudocheiridae > Pseudocheirus > Pseudocheirus occidentalis. The sequence goes on from CM053600.1 coordinate 26,674,378, forward strand.
TTGGGGCAGCTAGGTGGCGCAGTGAATAGAGCACTGGCCCTGGAGTCAGGAGTACCTGAGTTCAAATCCGGCCTCTGACACTTAACACAAAAAACTAGTCGTGTGACCTTGGGAAAGTCACTTAACCCCAACTGCCCTCCAAAAAGCAAAAAAAAAAAAAAAAAAAGTGATCTTCATGGAAGACTTGGCATTTAAGAAGAATGAGTAGAAATTTTTTTAAGGTGTTCTTTTCTTCAGTCAGGTTGTTGACTGTCTTTTCATGATTTTCTTGCATCATTCTCATTTCTCTTCCCAATTTGTCCTCCACTTCTCTTATTTGGTTTTTTCAAAATCCTTCTTAAGCTCCTCTATGGCCTGTAACAAGTTCATATTTTTCTTGGAAGCTTTTGGTGCAGGAATTCTTACTTCGTTGTCTTCCTGCTGTTTCATACTTTGATACTTTTTGTCCCCAGAAAAGGAATCTAAAGTTGGATGGCTGTACTTGCTCGGTTTCCTTTGCTTCCTCATGTTGCCACTCAATTACTTGACTTTTGAGCCCTTTGCCACAGTAGAACTCTGCTTACAGAGAGGAGATCTTTGTCCCAAATCACTGGGATTTTTGCAGCTGCCAGAGCTATTAGTTGAGTACCCTCTCTCAAACCTCCACAGGCTCTGCCACCTGGTCACACACCCCAGGACCTCCACCCAAGACAGTGATCCAGATCCAAGCAGGTTAAAGCAAGAGCAATTACCCCTCAGAATGGTTGCTTGGTCCCCCTATGATCTGCAGGCAGCTGCATGGCTGCCTTGCCTGAGTTGTTTCTCCCTTCCAGGGGCAGAGGCTGGACCATGCTCTCAGTCCCCCTGTTCCCAAAGTCCACACTGACCTTTTACTGTGCCTTTGGCATTTATGGGTTGATAATTCTGGAAACAGCCACAGCTGCTGGTGATCCACTCTCCTGAAGTCCATCCTGCTGCAGCTGATTGGGGCCACCCTGAGGCTAAAACCTCAGGCTTACACAGGACTGGGCTCTCAGCACACTGTGATGGACCCTTCCTGCCGGCCTGCTGGGCTGCCTTCAGTGGGAGATTTGTTTCTCTCTGTCACTTTGTGGGTTCTGTAGCTCTAAAGTTTGTTTAGGGTAATATTTTTTAGGTATTTGAGGTGGTTATGAGGGGAGCTCATGGAGTTTTCCTGCTTCTATGCTGCCATCTTGGCTCCTCATTCAGAATGGGTAAAAATTCAACAGGCAAAGAAAAAGAGTGAAAAAATTCCAGGAGCATGTCAACAAGGAAAAAGGAACAGGTAAAGTAGCTAAGTGCCTCCTATCTTATTTGATCCTCACATTACCCTATAAGCAGGGGATATTATGATCCCAATTTTGCAAATGAGAAAACTGAGACTGACAGGAGTTCAAGTGACTTGCCCAGGACAACACAGTTAATAAGTGTTGAAGGCAGTATTTGAATCCAAAGTCTTCCTGGGGTTGTTTGCTTCAAAATTAGAGATTGTAGACCCACATGAGTATTCCTCTGAAGTAAGAATCTCGACTCCTGGAGGTGGAGCCAATCATTTACCACCATATAATTATTGTTGTACCTAAGTTATTTTCCTGGCAGTCTTTTATATGTTCTTTCTGGGATTTGGAGATTGGAGTTCTAAAAATTCTCCAGGGACATTATCATTCTTACTGATATACTAAGAGTGGGTTTTTTTATTATTATTTACAATCCTTACAAAATCAAGCATTTGTTTAAAGTACATTGGTGGAAAGTATGTTTTCTTTGGATGGAGAAATGTGATATTTCTTTAGCAGTGCTGTCATCGAGACTCCACTGTTCCCTTTGGGGTCATGTTTGTACAACCTCATATAATTCAAGTTATCGTCTCTGAAATACAGGGTAAAATGTTGATTTTTTTAAGTATTACAAAATGACATACAGAATGAAGGCCTAGAAACTATCCGCAGTATAACTTTACTTTTAAAAATCAGAGAATGAGAAGGGGATAAATACTTAAAATATTTTTCCTTCTGCTAAATTGCAAGTTATTTCTACCAGCCCTACACACTGGGTCCTGTTACCTCTATCCAAATCCAGTTCTGAAGCATTTTCTTGATAAATCTTACTTGAAATGTAATTAATTAAGGGAGGAATTACTGATTTGCCATTAAGTAGGATCTTGAGTTTAGAGATGAAAAAGACTGACGACCAGACAGGGAAGAGGCTTAACTAAAAATCACACAGGTAGAGCTGGGATTGGGATTGGGCCTGTGACTTTAGACCCCCCCAAATAGTGTTCTTTCTACTACCCAATAATGTTTGTTAGAAAATGAGTCATGAGGAGGTCTATGTTTTTACATTTTGTTTGATTTTAAGGAAAGATTTTCCAAAGTAGGAATTTGTTTGGTACGTGTCATGGACCCCTATGGGAAAAGTTTATGGACTCCTTCTTAGAATGATGTTAAATGTGAAAAAAGTATAGAATTACACTGGAAATTGTATTAAAATATCTCTCTCTCTCTCTCTGTATGTATGTATGTTTGTATGTATATATGTGTGTATAATCTGTCCTAGAGGATTTTAGTGATGAGAAAAAAGCATGTAGATTCCTTTTTACATGATATAGTCAGATGTCCACTTCTCTCTCCCCTTTCTGTCCATATGCTTGAAAAAGGTGTTCAGTTCAAAATTTTTTCCAGTTCTGCTTGTCAACAAGTCCACATGGCTTTTAGAGTTCCAAGGTGTAACTTCTTCTTGTAGCTTCCTCCTCCCTCCACAATTGAGGAAGCTACTGCTTTCTTTCTAGATAAATGAGGTCTTCTCAATAGGCTAAACATGGGATCTAGGATAGGTAGGGAAGAATAAAAAGAATATATTACCTAAGTATTCTTTCCTCATCCTCTCTATCTTCTGATGACTCAGAGCCCTCTGGGGCTGATCCACTGCCCCAGTGGGCATGAGCTCTGGATGTACTTAAGAGTTCTCCACACTAAACCAGAGAACTAGTCTGGAAACAAAGAAACTAAATGTACCTATTGGTAAATTTCTTTGGTGGGGGTTTGGAGAGTGGCCTTGGGAAAGTCAACACAGTGAAATAAACAAATTCTTAGCCCATTGCACAAAGAGGCTATCTCTGATCTTTTAAAGATCTGTCTTATGTCACACTTATCAGGAGGAGTGCACTTTTGAGTACCATTGTAGAGGAAATAGAAGGTCAGATAATAATGTGTTTTTTAATCACAGTGATGCTTAGAATTTGCCCAGTTTCCTCTGGGTGGTCACAAAGATACATAAAGGGTGGAGCAGAAGTCTCACATGAGGATGAAGTCACCGAGACCAATGTTGGCTTGCTATAGAGCATGCCTGAGCTGCTTTGTTTTTCCTTCTGTAATTTAAACAGTCTAAACAATGACAATGTAATCTCCTGGGATAATGGTGTTACAAAGGTTTCTGGCCATGCACTGAGTAATCTTAAAACCTAGACATCTAAATTGGTTATAGCCTCAGTTATATCAAGGTGGAGCAATGGAGGCAGTCCCCAGGTGCTAGTTTTTCCATAGTGAATTTCAGAGGTACTTTTTTTTTTTTAAATTTGTTTGGGGGGGGGGAGATGTCATGGTGTGTGTGTGTGTATGTGTGATCCAACTCTAGAAAAGCACTAGTGTTAGAGAACAAGAATAAATCCCCTGTGTTAGACTTTGCATGTTATTGTCTAAAAGAAAACATTCACTCTACTATAAAAATATATTTTTGGGGTGGCTAGGTGGCGCAGTGAATAGAGCACCAGTCCTGGAGTCAGGAGGACCTGAGTTCAAATCTGGCCTCAGACACTTAACACAAAAAAACTAGCCGTGTGACCTTGGGCAAGTCACTTAACCCCACTGCCCTCCAAAAACAAACAAACAAACAAAATATATTTTTATATACCATCTAACCCAAATAACCCTTTATTTCTGGAAGCTAGGTAGCATAATAGATAGATTACGTGACTTGGAATAAAAAAGAAACAAGTTCAAATTCTGCCTCAGATATTTCCTAGTTGCACAAATCTTTCAAGCTCTTTCATCTTCTGCAAAATGGAATAATAATAGCACCTATCTTATTGGGTCAAGATGAAGATCGCTTGATAGATAGATAGATAGATAGAGTTTTTTTGTAAACCGTAAGGAACTATAAAAATGCTAGCTATAATTATTACAGATGCAGAAAATGTGACTTGTCCAAGCTCACCTGGCTTTTAAGCGGCAAGACTAGTACCAGGATATGTGTCTTTTGATTCTTATTTTAACATTTTGTTTTCTACTCTGTTGTACCCATTTTCTTTTAGATGAGGAAAGTGAGGACAGAAGAGTTGAATGACTTACCCAAAGTCACTTAGCTAGCTAGTGATATGAAGAACATTTTTTTTGCCTGATAGAAGAATAAATGCTATCACAAATATGACACACAATTTTACTCTGTGGGAAGAAGAGCAGGCGAATGACGGACCAAAGATGTGATTCAACCTCTTATTTCCCTCAGTTAGACTTTTCTGCATTGAAAACCTTCATTTTTCTTGCCCACACAGAACACAATAGGAAGTTTGGAATGGCTGTGGAATTCTGGCCATCATAACCTAGTTGGCAAATAGCAGTAGCCCCAAGAAGTTACTAATGACAGCTGAAAAGCTTTTGTTATTTGTAGAAAAAAAGTATGAATTTTACTCTCCTAAACTTGTTTGACTTTTTTTAGCTCACATGAAAGTTCATTCACTTTAACAGGTGAAAGAAGATTGGTTGTACTGGGAGACAGAAAGATGGCTAAAACATGATTTCGAGGAGATCAGTGCAGGAGGCTAAGAATACCTGTGTTAGGGTACTTGTATGTTTGTCCCACAAGTTGCTTCCACCCTTGCTTTTGAGTCAAAGTGGTTAGCTAGCTCTTTCCCCAAGCCACATTCTATATTCCAACTTTGTACAAGTGGTCCCTCACATCTGCAGTTCAATTCTTTTTTCCTGTCCTGGGAGAATCCTCAACTTCCATCAAAGATCAGTTTTCTTCATTCTCTTCCCCTCCCCCCCAACACCCACCATTATTGGCATTAAACTACTGCTGACAGTACTTTGTCTATGTTGGTGTTTATTTGTTACTGTTTGTTTCTCTTTTCATTATCTCCAAGACCTAGCACAAAGCCTTGCTCCTTGGAAAGCATTTACTAAACGTTTGAGTTGAATTTTAATTTACAGATGAGAAAATTGATGCCTACGTTAACTAGCATCAGAGTCAAGATTTAAACTTAGGTCCAGCATTCTGTCCAGTATATAATTACTGTTTGTAGAGCTTCAAAATTCCCTTCTTCCTCCCTTAATTCTATGCATTATACAGCAGTCTGAGATCTTTCTTGCATCTTCAAAATCGAAATTTAAACTTTGTTTCCCTGTTGCAAAAGTATATACTTGCAAATGAACACACTGTTCTCTCTGTCTCTTCTCTCTGTGTCTCTTTGTCTCTGTCTCTCTCAAAGATGTTTTGGGGGAAGAGAGGTTAAATATTCATTTTTTCTAGACTGGACATTAAATGTTGCTAATGTATGCTTCATGCTGTGGATGCTGAGAAGATGCACAGTATGTTTGAGAGCAATGTTTTCTACTACCAGAAGTTTAAAGGCTGCATTGTGGAGCAGAAGGAGATCAGATTGTTCATTGTGCTGGGATCCCTAGCTTGGATGTCAGAAATGAATTCACTGGGTGGTGATTGGTCTGCTTTGATTTTGTTTATGTGTTTCATGTCATGAGTACAGTAATGCTTTATCTGCTATCTACAGCCTGTTGTTTAGTTTAATCACTTCTTACAATAGTTTCTCCTTTTGCTCATCTTAATCCTTGTTTTCTGTCTCGCCCTTTCGTTCCACTTCTACCAACCTCACCTACCATTCAGCTCCACACTCCCCCCCCAAAAAAAAATCAGAGGTAGATAAGCTTGTGACTGTCCTGATCTAAATGAAATGGTTTGACTAATTTTTCCCAACTATAAAAAAGGGACTTATTTCCTTTTTGGGGTAAGTCAGGCAGGCAACAAATATTTATTAAACTTCCCCCCAGAGTACATACTGCTGCCGTCAGGATACCTTTGAGAGATAGCGGGCTCTGACAAAAAATCCAATAACATAGGCAGTACTTTTTTTCCCCTCTTTCTTAAAGTGTGATCTCTTGGGCTTAGCAGAGGGAAATTGAGAAGTAGTATTCCCTAAATTACCATATCCAAGTTCCTTTGGATTGCATCTGAATTGCTTTGTGCAGCTAAAAAAAAAAACGATTAGCATTTAAAGGCAGAAAAGTGAAACCTAGTCCTGCTTTCAGATTTTCATATGTGCTAATGTGAAACATGACTCTTTTTCCCAACTGAAGGCTTTGCATTTTCATGGTTGGTTTTTATGACTGACTCCTGGAAAGATGTCAGTTGTTAGACTTTGGGAAATTAAGATTTTCTTTCCCATTTGGGAGGGAGAAGAATGATAATGCTTGCCTTTTCTTCTTTGTTGAGCCTCATGATACATCTTACCACCACCTCCACCAAAAGCATCCTGGCAGAGAGATCCATGGCCATATGTAGGTGATCTCTTGGCCACTTTTGGCCAATAAGTGTCTGCAGAATTCTCTTTGTCTTTGTTGATATGTATAGTCAGTTTCATGCAGCTAATTATAAATCATTTAACCCTATTTGTCTCAGTTTCTTCATCTATAAAATGAACTGGAGAAAGAAATGGCAAACCATTCCAGTATCTTTCCTACAAAACCCCCAAATCATGTCATGAAATGTCAGACATGACTGAAATGACTGATATACATCAAATTTTATATAGGTTCTTTGGTGTGGGGGAAGAAAGTGAGGGAGTTGGTTTGGATGTCTGATTTCACCTGTATGGGGAACTCTTTCAACTAATCCAGATTAATAGCTGTGTTGGAAATTTCAGTCTCAGAGAGTCTAAGGCACTGAGATTGTTAAGAGATTTGCTCAGGGTCATATAGTCAGCATATGGCAGGGAAGGGGGATTTTGAGGGTAGCAATGACACACACTTTTGTATCCTGCCATCCCCCTCCCTTTCCACTCTCCCGACATGTTCAAGTCTTACCAATCCATGAAAAGCAAAGAAAACAACCCTTTCTTTGAGCCTGCTATTACCTCAGATAATTATTTCATCTCTAATGCTAACCTCTTTTTTAAAAAAATTGTCTTGACTGAGTATATGCACCTCTTCCTCTTCCTCATTACCCTAACTACTTCTTCCTCAGTCTCCTGAGATCCTGTTACTTCACTGAATCTAATTTCCCAGAAGTCATCATTTATCTCTCAATCATTAAATCTATTATCCTCCTCCTTGCTACTTTGCAGCATGTGACACTGTTTCACTAGTTCTAATTGTTGTTGTGGAGTCATTTCAGCTGTTTCTCCATGACCCCATTTGGAGTTTTCTTGGCAAACATACTGGAGTGGTTTGCCATTCCTTCTCCAGCTCATTTTACAGGTGAGGAACTGAGGCAAACAAAGTTAAGTGATTTACCCAGGGTAATAGTTAGTGTCTGAGGTTGGATTTGAACTTGGGTCTTCCTGACTCCAGGTCATTGCTCTACCCATTGCAACACCTAGCTAGCTACTTCCTATTTCTTTAAAAAAATATTTTTTAAATTAATTTGTTTGTATACTTTTAGTTTGCAAGATTCATTTCCACAATCCCTTGAGGTTCAAATTTTTCTCCCTTCCCCCCCACCCCCACCCCATAGTGGCATGCAATCAAGTATAGAATCTGCAAATACTTTCACATTAGACATTAGTCTGGTTATAAAGAAAGGTTTTAACTGGTGGAATGAACAATGGGAAAGAGAAAACCAAACCAAACATGGAAAAGAGAAGATGTAGTTTGCTTCAGTCTCCATTTAAACTCTGTTCTTTCTAGATCTTTCTCTGAATGTAGACATCTCCTTCCATCCTGAGTCTTTTAGAGTTGTCTTATAACCTTGCATTGCTGAGAAGACCTCTTCCCATGGCAATTTCATTTACTTTGAACTATCCCTTCCATTCATTTGACTTCCAAAATCGGTATCTCCGGCTACGACATCCTTCCTGATCTCCTGAGTAGCATTTCTAGATGCCTCTTTGCTATCTGAGCATCTAGTCTGCACTGCAAGTGCAGGATATCTAAAACTGGTCTCATTTCCTTCTCCTACACTGTCAAAATCTTCTTTATAACTTTCATATCTTCTAACAATAGCACTTTCACCCATGCTTATGATCTTACACTCAGTTATCTTTTTTTGAGACCTCCCTCTCCTTTATATCGTCTGTCCCATGAGATGCCAAATTCTATCAATTTCACTAAAATTTCAGTGGCATTTATCCTTAATTTTATCTCCAATTTATCCTGTCTATGGCTTATATGCCTATAGTTATTTATATCTCATCTCTTATATATATATATATATATGTATGTATGTATGTATGTATATACTGTGAACTCCATAAAAGCATGGGACTGTCATTTAATTGTTTTCATATCCTCAGGGCTTACTTAATACAGTGCCTGGCCATGGTAGGCACTTAAGAAATGTAATTAACTGACTTTTCTACTCTCATTAGTCTAGTCCACTTCTCACTTCAAGTATTATAAAACCTCCCTCTCACAGTTTTTCTTACCTCCACCATCTTTTTTCTCTTATATACTACTGAAAGATTCATCTTTTTTGGTCTTGGTTATAGTTCCTCTATTGCTCAAAAAAATCTACCTACCAAATAAAGATCTAACTCCTTAGCCAAGAATTCAAGGTCTTCAGCTGTGAGTGAAAGTAAATAGAATTGTTTCTGTTCTGGCCACAAAAACGGAAAGTCTTCCCTTCCATGAAGGTACACCGTGCCATCTTCTGCCTTAGTTCTTACATAGCCTTTAACTCTTGAATAGGTATTGCATCAGACAAACTGGAACCTGGGAAGGAGACCTCAGCTTAAAAAAGGCCATGGTCTCTAACTGCATCCAGGGCCATTTCCCATCTTCTTGATCTATGTCTTGACTTTGGACTTTGATGACCCTGAAGGAGAAAGTGAGGTTGATGACTTTGCACAACTCTGCTTCACTTAAATCCAATTCACTTGTGAATCAAAAGATATCTCCCTCCTGATGTCACTGGAAGGTCTTCTGCAATCTAATTTCATCCTGCCTTTCTAGCTAGTTAATATTAATTCCTTTCATGTACTCTCTTATCTAGTATAGCTGGACTTCACTCCATTATCATGCCAAATGTGTTTTTTTTAAACATCCATACCTTGCTATTTCCTCTCTCTACAATGCTTCTCCACTCTAATCCTAGCCCTCTTCACATACTTGATGGCTCACATCTGTCCTCCTTCTAATACCCAGCTCAAATACTACACCTTTTTTCACAAATCTTTCCCTGATTTCTTACCCCACCCCTTTGTAACTGAAAGTGATCTTTTCCTTATCTCATTGCTTTATATACCCTATTACTCTCTAGCTACATAATGCATTTTAATTTATATGTCTGTGTTTTCTCTTGCTCTGCTAGATGTAAGCATTTTGAAGATAAGGCGTATAGCTTTTTTTCTTTGTATGTTTCCTGTACCAAACCAAAATGTTTGGGTAAATTAATGAATGTATAGATAAATGAATATATGAAGTAATGAATGAAAATAAAATTAATGAAATTAAAACATAATGTGATCTCTATTAACAAAGTTCAAACTGAGAGAAAAGATAAACAACTCATGATTGGAGAGAACGCAGACAACCTCCTGGAGGAGGCTTTGAAAAATAAGTAGGTTTACAATAGTCTGAGATAATGGGAATAGGAAGATATGGCTAACAGGATGCACCAGAGCATAGAGAAGGGACAGTACAAGGATATAAGAATCCCTGATGAGCTGCATGCCTGCAAACTCTTTTTTTTAATTAAGTTTTTATTTGTTTTCTTGTTTACATTATTCATTTTCATTACATTTTTGAATTACACATTTTTTCCCCATCTTGCCCCTGCCCCAACCCCAAAACAGCAATCCCACTGTAAAGCCCCTCCCCTGCTCTGCTCTCTTATTTTCTGGTAGGGCAGGGAGGGTCTCTCTATCCCAGCCCCTGTATATCTTAATTTCCTGTGGCAGGTATTGCAGAACTTTAAATGCTAGATTCTTTGGATTCCTCCCCTGTTACCCACCCCCACTGGAAGGACACTCAGTTCAATACAGCCTATGGATGTGTGACTATACAAGACATCTTCATAGTGGACACACCATGACAGTGATCATCTTGTCTCTCCTTCCTATCCCTTCCCCCCCTTGTTCCATTCTCTACGCTGTCCCTGTCCTTTTACTGAAGTGTGTGCTTCCAGCATCCCTCCCCCAGACCCTGCCCTCCCCTCCGTCATACCCTCTCTCATCCCCATGGCCCCCACTCTCCTGTGTGGCATGACGCCCAGTCTAGAGTTTATGCCATTTCTTCCCTAAGCCAAATTCAATGAGAGTAATTG
>CM053600.1:26685368-26705097 GCA_028646575.1 Pseudocheirus occidentalis
GAATTGCTGCTCCTCCCAGTGGGAATGGGTGACAGGGGAGGTATTGCAAGAATCTGGTATTTAAAGCTATACAATCAAATGCAACTGGGAAATAATACATTCAGGGACAGGGGCAGGGAGCCCCTTCCTGCTCTGCTAGAAAGCTAGAGAGGTGTTGGAGGAGGGCATAAAAGGGAACAGATTGTGGTAGGGGCCTTACAGTGGGATCAATGTTCTGGGCTGGGGGTAGGGGCAAAAAGGGGAGAAAATCTGTAACTCAAAACCTTGTGGAAATGAATGATGTAACCAAGAAAATAAATTAAAATCTAAAAAAAAAAAGAAAGATTAGATCAGGAATCAGTCACAGTTAAAAGAAACCAGCAGACTTCCCTCTACCTTGTAATTTTGTAATTTAATTTTAATTTTAAAAAAGTATTTCAGATTTCACTTCATCATGTCAATGAACAGGATTTCTGGTGAAATCTGTTCCATAAAATAAAAGCTCATCAACAATTTAGCAACAGTAGGAGCTGTCCAATGAAAAGAAACTGATCAGGTTGAAGAGTTGACAAAGAGAAAAGCAACCCAAGAATTAGTAAAGTCTGAAAAGATAACACTATACTAAACTTTAAATCATGACCTTGGCACAATTAAACCTTTGGGGGACTCTGGCCAAATAGCCATTACTTTATAGCTGTGATAGACCTGCCTGCAAAGCTGAGGCCTTGGGTTAAAGTCCTTTGGATGACTTCCCCATTCTAACAAATTTATTCATTTTAAGTACAGCCCATAAGAGTGGTAAGTGCTGCACCCCGACAGTATGAGACTGCCTAGGAAAGACAAGAAGAGCTAATCTCATAGGGACAGTTGAGTACATCCATGAGAACCCACTCGTCTCTGGGAGACAAGCAGATCCACAGGTCTTCATGGGTGACTGAACTCTGCTGTTCTATTCAGCCCTGTTTTCAATGCATGATAATAAACAGCAGTGCTCTCATAATACAGACTTCTCCATTCTCTCCTCCTTTATCATCATTCATATCTCAACTATGACATAATTAAAAAGGGCCCTGAAGGGAAATGTGCTCCAAATGAGCATATTTCCCCCTCAACACAATGGAGGCTTTTAAGCTGCTGGATTTTAAAAGCAGAGGAGAAGGGGTAGGACCGGAAAGACAGAGCTGCTTCTAGAGACAGTGTCTGAAATTTAATTATTTGACTACTGAGCTGGCCAGCCTTGAGACTTGAGGCCAGAGTGCTAACTGGACCCTGAAATTAGTGAAATCCCCTGTGTGGTCTCCTTTACCTGCCCCTGTGTTCCAATAAGATAAGATCGAGATTTCTAAAGGGAAGGCAGTTTGCTTTTGGGCTCCTCTCTCTCTCACAAGCAATACCAACCTGCAGCTGCATTCCAGTAAAAAGGAGAGGGAGGCTGTCCAGAGTTCTCTTTCCCTCCCTAGCGCGCCTACCAAATACACACAGTGGTTTTATTTTAACCACTTTCACCTGTCATATTGTAAGAATTTGTTACTATATAAACTCTGCTTAAACCAAGCCTCAGGGCAGATCCAGCCACTCGTTCCTGGGCTGCCGCTGGCCGGCAATAAACTGATGCCTCCTGAATTGACTGTTGGTCTCGGTCTCTAATTTTTGCTCGGTGTCCATCTCAACTACCTTAAAACATCTTGAATGGGTTTCCTTTTTTTTTTCTAAAACTTCCAATGAGTTTTTATGAGATCTTATTCAAGATTATTTTGGCCATTACTTAATAAATGTTTTCTTTGTCAATGTTAAAATGCAAACTAGATCCCTTGAATTTTTAAAATTTCTTTTGAACCTTTTATGAGTTCAGTTTTAGATGGTGACTTTGCTCTTCCTATTGTAAGCATTGCAAATTATTTTCTCTATAGTGCTAAGTTCTTAGTAACTGAAAAACTTCAGAGGTTACGTCTCTAACAGGGTTCAGTGGTTCATGGTTCATTCTCTATACTTTAAAACAAGAGAAATATTAAAGACACTGAATATGGTTTGGCTATCATGCATTACACATCCTTGTCATAGGTTAGAACTACCATTTTAAGCCAAAAGAAACATTAAAGCAACAAAATCAGATTGGCAAATTCAGTTTTCCTTACACAAATATGAAAACAGAGAAACAGTTTAGTTTCAAGTCTCACTTTTGAAGCAATTAGGTTCAAGTCCCCTAACCATGTTAGTGCCCCCAGGAGACTGTGAAGATAAATTCTGGGATCTGCACTGGCAGAGGGAATTTCCCCTCTGGCAATACATAATAAAACCAGAGTTCCTAAACAACAACAACAACAATCATAACCACAACCACAAAAACCAAAACCAAAAAAAAAAAAAACCAAGCAAAAGAAAACCCCAAGTGAATCAGAATATACACAGGGAACACAGTAGTTCCTAACAAACATTGATACTTTTTAAAATGTTAGAGAGACCCTCACCCTTCTTCCCTATTTTCCATGAGGTGCAGCAGAAATTTTACAAATAATTATTTGATTATTAAGTACAAGGAACAGCAAGATGACCATTTTGGCAGGAAAGATAGGTTGGGATCAACTTGTGATGGTCTTTAGAAAAAAAAGCCAGAGTTTATATTTGATGCTAAAGGCAGTAGAAGTTGCTGGAGTTTAATGAATAACACGATCAGATCTTCAATTTAGGAAAATAATTGTTAGTTGCATGAAATGAATGGGAATAGAGGAAAGACTGCAGGCAGGGAGAACAATTGGGAGGCTACTGTCATAGTCCAGGGAAGAGGTAAAGGTCTAATGTAGGGTGTTGGCTATGTGATGAGAATTGGATACATGGTAGAGATGCTCTGGAGGTGGAAATAGCGATATAAGGCTATGATTTGACATGAAGAGCTATGGAGAGAGTACTTGGGGATGACACTCAAACGTCAGCTGAGTGACCAGGAGGGTGGTAATATATTTGACAGAACCAGGGACGTTCATAAGAAGAATGGTTCAGGAGGGAAAGATAGAGAGTTATGTTTTGGACATACTGAGTTTGAGATACCTACAAGATATCCAATTTGAAATGTCTGACAAGAATATGGAGATTTGCAACTGGAGCTCAGGAGAAGGAACATGGTTAGACAGTCATTTGTACAGAGATGCTCATTAAAACCATGGGAGCTGATGAGATACTCAAGTAAGACAGTGCAGGGAGGTCCCAGGACAGAGCCTGAATATATGCCCAGAATTAGGATTCTTAGTATAGAGGAGGAGGTACTACAAGAGACTGAGGGGTGGTAGTACACAGGAATTGGAATTGAGAGAGAACACTGTCACAAAAAGCCAGAGAGGAAAAATTAACCAGGAAGGGAAGGCAGCAATCAATAGTGTTGAAAGTGGCAAAGAAACTGAGAAGAATAGGGACTAGGAAAATACCATGAAAATTGACAAATATTCTGAAAGATCATTTGTGAGTATGAACAGAGACATTTCAGTTGAATGATGCAATCAGAAGCCATAATACTAAGGGCTGAGAAAAGAATAAATGGAGGCAGTGAACATGGACAGCTTTTACCAGGAAGTTACTTGGTAGAAGGAAGTAGAGATAAGGTAGATAGCTTGAGAGGATTTTTTTCTTAAGGATCTGAAAGATCTGGCTTACAGGGAATGATTATGGAAATGGTAGCAATCTTCTATAAAAGGTGGGAGGAGATAGGGTTATGGCTACATATAGAGGTGTTGTTGGTCATGGTAATGATAAGGTTCATCTCCTTATCAGTTACTTAAAAAAACAGAGGAAAGGAAGGATAAAGAAGAAGATTCAAGATGTAAAAAAAAGAAGACAATGCTTATGGTGAATAAAGTAGATGGCAGTCTCATGATTCAAAGAATCCAAGATGAAATTCAACAGCACTAAATGTAACGTTTTACACTTTGGCTCCAAAATCAACTTTATAAGTACAAGATGAAGGAGGTATGTTTAGACAGTTGCTTGTCTGAAAAAGAAATGGGGGGTGGTGTTTAGTGGACTGCAAGCTCATTATGAATGTGGCGGTCAAAACATTAATGAAAACTTCGGCTGCTTTAAGAGAGGCATAACTTCAAGGAATAAAGAGGAAATAGCCATTACATTCTCTGCCCTCATTAAGCCAGATGTGGAAAATTTTGTAGAATTGTGGGCACCACCACCCTGATAATCTGTACAGTGTAGAGGCAGTTGTAGATAGAGTGCCAGGCCTGGAGTCAGAAAGAATCATCTTCTTGAGTTCAAATCTTACCTCAAACACTTGATATCTGTATGACCTTGGGCAAGTCACTTAACCCTGTTTGCCTCAGTTTCCTCATCTATAAAATAGACTGAAGAAGGAAATAGTCAATCACTCCAGTTATCTTTGCCAAGAAAACACCAAATAAGGTCATGGACAACTGGACATGACACCTCCTCCCCACCACCACCACCCACCACAACAACAAAGATTGTCCAGAGGAGTGAAACAAGAATGAAGAGGGACCTTACGTCCATATTAGGATTGGTTGAAGGAACTGAGGATATTTATCCCAGAGAAGATTCAGCGAGAACATTAAAGCTGTTTTCAAATATTTGAAGGGAGGACTGTCATGTACAAGATGTATTAGATTAAGGGCAGATCAGGAGACCTTTGCAATAGTACAGGTAAGAAATGATGAGGGTCTGGTGTGGTGGCCATGTGAGTAGAGACGAGTCAATGTATGTATGAGATGTGGATCAAAACGACAAGCTTTGACAACCAAATGTGAATCTATATGGCTAGAAAGACAGTAGTGCCAGAAAAATGTAATAAGGGACTCTAAAAGGGTGACTATATTATCATCCATTATACTTCTGTGCTTTTCTTCTGAGAAGGGGCAGAAAGCCACTTTCAGACTAGACCACCTGACTTTAGAAAGTATATAAAGCAAAGGCCACATATTAAGCATACTTGGCTATCTGGTTTCCCCATTGGGAGGTCCATGATAGATTACAGGTGATTAGAAGCAGTAAGGAGGAAATGGTAGGGAGGACAGTAGAATTAGGCTCATTTTAACAGCAGCAAGCAATGGCAGCTGACAGCCAAGAAGGTGATGGAAGGATAACTATCTAGAATCACAGTCATTCAGGGCCATTTACTGTAAAGACAAGTATAATAACCCACCAGGGGCATCACTATATTTGCAGAACAGTACCTGATGTTCATCAAGGAGAAGTTAGTTGTTATTCATTGTACTTGGCTTACCTTCACGGACATCCTTCTTTGGTGTCTCATACTGGCTCAGAAATGACTCTGGATTCTGAGACTCATAATCATAGTTTGAGAGCTCAGAGACTTCAGAGGTCATCTGCTCAAGCCCTCTCATTATATGAACAAGGAAACTGAGGCTGATCAGAACCATTTTCAGAATGGATGGAGGTCCTCTGTCTTCAAATGCCCTATCTACTCACTTTTCTCTTTCCTCTTTGCTTGTCAGAATTCCATTGACTGTTTAGTCCCCAATTCAAATCTCATTTCCTCTAAGAATCCTTATTTAATAACTCAGGCAATGCTCACATCTCTTTACCCTGAGAACTGCTGTATTCATTATCTACCTTACAGTTAGTACAGTATACTGTAGTACATACTGATTTGTTTGTTTTGTATGCTTAAGGCTAAACACTATAAAATGCTTCTGTTAAGAGCATTTACTCATGATTTACAAAGTACGGGACAGGACTGGCCTCAAGGAACTTAGATTCTCTTAAGGAAGAATTTCTTTGCATCTCCAGATTGTATCTAGCATAGCACCTTCTATATTAATTAGTGTCTATTGAATGTTATTAATTTTTCTTAAAAAGGAAAATCTTAAAATTTTTGTGAGCTATAAATGTGTAGAGATAGATCACATAGTCCCATATCCCATTTTTAAAAAACTGATAGACAAACAGCCTTCTCTTCTTAGAAAGGGGAAATTTTGCAAAGTGGCATACCACTCATTAAACTCCAAATCTGACCCTTTAAAAAGCTATAGTTTAACGTGTGACTGCTATTTATTGTTATCACTCTCCAACTATGGTTTATGAACCATAGGCTTGAAATGACCTTGCTGCTGGTGGATAGAAAGCATGTCCAGCTGTCAGTGATGCCTTTCCTGCACTCTCATTTAAAGAACAAATACTTCCATGGTCCAAAATTCCCATTCTATGTACTAGGAGAGCAGTAGCAGCAATTAGGGATTCCACCCTTATGGGTCTTCATGTGAACAGGCTTTTCAATATGAAACTACCTCTCATTTATAAAGACACACCATATTAGCAATTGTTGATGCCTACATAGGCAATTTAAAATACCTACAGGAGGATTCTGCCCATTAAAACAGGCTTTAGAAATGTGGGTTTCCACTGTATCCTATGCATCTCTACACCTGTACTGTACATCTGTCAACAATCTTTGTACAGCAGAGTGCCTTAAGATACCATTAAAATATGTCCTGGCATTCTGATGACTGGTCTGGCACCAACTTCTTATATCACCAAATAGCAAGCCCCATTTACTACTTCTTAAAAAAGAGTAAACTTGTTTTCAAAAATGTTTTCCAGTCTTCTCCTGATTTGACCAGTCTCTGATCATCTTTCTCTCCTACCAATCTTCCTTGTAAACTGATTTAGAAATGGGAGGGACTTTAAAGACCTATCTATTTAGTGTAAAATATTCATTTTACAGATAGGGAGACTGAGGCTCAGAGATTAAATGACTTAAATACACTCAATGTTAAAGCACAGACTAAACCTATGACTCCATTAAAACTGTACTTCATCTCCTCCTACTCTGTAACAGTTGGTTGGGGTGATCATAATTCCTTTCATAGTGGAAACTTAGACACTTGTAAATTTCTTTCCAACTTTTGAAGTATTTATTTAGGTCAGATTTCCATTTTCCACTTTTTATGGGCAATAATCTTCTTATGGCAGAGCCTTTCTATTAGAAATAGGATTTAATTGTACAAAAGAGGCTGTAACTTATACTTCAGCTAGAAGAAAATTACTTGTGAGTAATTCTCTCCACTAATGCAATTATTGTTTAGCATTACATGTTGATAAAAATTATTCAGATATGGATAAAATGTAAGGTCTGGAGTCAAGAATACCTCGAGTTTACATCTAGCCTTAGACAGCTGTGTGACCCTGGGCAAGTCACTTAACCTGGTTGCCTCAGTTTACTCAACCAGAAAATGGAAATAATAGTATTACTTACCTTCCAGAGTTGTTATAAGGATGACACTGGAATATTTGAAAAGCTCTTAGCACACAGCCCAGCAAAGAGTAAGGCCTTAATAAATGTTCCAGCCCCCGTCTTTCTTTTCCCGATTAAGTCACTCAAAATTGTTTAACACCATTCTTAGAACATATTTCAGCCTTTCTAATGTCCTTACCTTAGAAAGATATTTCTAATTGTAAGCCATAACTTTACTTTAATATTCAGTTTTAAGGGAAAAATCCAATGCACTACTTGCCTTTCCTTTCCTTTCCTTAACAAGGACTATTGATGCTGAACATTATCATCTGGTGCTTCTGAATGTTTGTTTCAACTTCGAACTTTCCAAGTAAGTTCCCTGCCAGGTCACAAAGGGGCACTGTTTACTCAAAGGAGCTTGGTCTTTCCTGAGCTTCTTTGCCCTGGGGTTCCATGGAGAAATGGCTGATGAGCTGGTCAGGAATCAAGTAGGGAAACCTTTTAAATCCTGCCCTGGATATTTCTTACATGAGCATGAACAAATCACAGCCTCTCTGACCCTCTATTTATTCACAGGTATAATGAAGATAATAAATAGACCACAATACCTGAAGCTTTTCTCTAATCTAATGAAGTGCCTTGTTATTCTTAAAGTGCTCTATAAATTTATCTATTACAAAGAACCTTTCCCAGTCTTCATTTATCAGACTCTAAGAGTTAGCACCAGAAGAGAGACAAAGAGATTATCTAGTCCAGAGGTTCTTACCTGGGGTACACACACCCTCAAGGGGCCCACAGATAGAACTCAGTAGGATTATGAACTTGGATTGGGCAAAATACTATCATAATTTTTGCCAACCTCTAACTAAAATTTAACATTTTCTTAAGTTAGTTGAAATTATTATTCTGAGAAGGAGTTCATAGGCTTCCCCAGATTGGCAAACGGGTCCAAGACACACAAAAAAAGATGAACAATCTCAAACCTATTCCAAGTCTCTTTCTTATTTGTTGGATGAAAAAAACTGAGGCCCAGCATAGTTAAGCGCTTTGCATCTCACTCTAAAGGTCATCCACCATAGCCAGAAGCCTTCTGATGCTCAAATGAACTCATTTCCTAATCACTTCTAGTTTTTCTCATAGTATCTTGGACTTTTTGAGATGCAGATATTTACATGAACTATTCTTATTCGTTTGAAGGGTCTGGTTTTGGGAGACTTAACTATACTAGATGAATATTTCCCAGGTTCTTTTTAAGTAAAAAAAAAAAGAGTGAAACCAGAAATATTTACTCTAGCTCATATTTTTTCTTTGTATTTTGGCAACAGATACTAACAAGGCAAGATCTAATCTATAAAGCAAATAACCATAGTGAGAGGTTTTCATCCTCCCTCTGCTACTTTTTTTTCTTTTTTTGCCCTACCTACCTTCTCTATCCTCTTGTTTTTACCTTCCAAGGAGTCAAATTTGAAGAGTCATTATGAAAAGTGAATACTCTCATAATTCCATTTAAGAGGAAGGTGAACTATAAGTACCGAAGCCACAATAAATAACAATAATAGCTAATTAGCAACTTTTAATAGTCTTATAAAAGTAGATTGTTATTGGGTTTTTTTGAACGAGGATGTCCATTTTTACAGTTTTATTCCAAGATCGTTTATCCATGTTTTGTGGCATAAAGATAATATCAAACTAATGTTTACAATGCCTTGCTATTTTTAAAGAACATACTTAGACTCATAGACCTCTTAGAATTCAAAGCTATCTTGGAAAACTAGCCTAAGGCCCTCAATTTATATATGTAGAAACTGAGCCCCAGAGACATAAAAAGACTTGTGTAAGGTCACACAGTAATTAACAAACTATAATCCATTTCTCTAAATTTCTAGGCTAGTGCCCTTTCCACTAAATAGCATTAGCTTTTTGTCTGTTTGTTTGTTTTTTGCTTTTTGGAGGAGGAAGGTTGGACAGTTGGGAGTTAAGTGACTTGCCCAAGGTCACATAGCTAGTTTTGTGTTAAGTGTCTGAGGCCAGATTTGAACTCAGGTCTGCCTGACTTCAGAGCCGGTACTCTATTCACTGCACCACCTAGCCACCCCTGAACCTTTTTTTAAAGCACTCCTTTGTATAAAGCAAATGTCAACACAAGGAGAAGACACAAAATTTAGATGGGCCACAGTTCCTGTACTTAAGGAGGGTACATCTGGTAGGGAGATGATAAATCACAGGTAATCATAAATGATAACATAAAAATGCTTTAGAGAGATAACAGAAGTATTATTTGGAGTTTGAGGAGGAAGATTATAAATGATTTGGGGGAGCCATGCCATGCTTCTAAGAGGATGTGGCATTTGAGTTTTACTTACCAGGATGGTAAGGAAAGCAACATCTGAAAAAAAGAGAGAGAGGGCCTTCTAGGCAAAGGAAATGTAGACAAAGGTAAGGGCAGCCTCTGTGGGCACACTGTGCTTTCAGGGGACAGAGGATCATCCAGTTAGGCTGGAACATAAGGCCCAAAGAGAAGGAATAATAAGGAATAAGATGTAAAGGCATGATAGCACCTAGAGCCTTGAATGCCTGGCAGAAGAGTAGTTGGGGAACTGCTTTAAAATAAGACAAAAGGGATCATAAACTCATGTTTTGATAAGGTTCCAAAACATTTTATATTCACATTGCTGAAGAGCTACAATTTTATGACAAGAATATGTAACTTTCTAGGCACAAAATATAATTACATTGCAATGTTTCATTTATTTTTTAGAAGACTGAAAGCAAAGTCATTCACAGAACTTACGTTTTTAAACAGATTAAAATTTGTTACTTAGAGTTCTCCTAAACTCTCCATTTCTGAAGTAATCTACAGTTGAGTTTTACTGCTGTTCCTAGCCTGCTTCCTTTTTCTCATGTTGGCCAGGCTATTAATTGCTTGTTTTTTTTAGCTCTGTGGAACTCTGCTTCCTGGAGGGGGAAAGCTCTGTCCCAAATCGCTGGGGCCCTCACAGCTGCCGGAGCTATTAGTGGGGTGCTGCAGCTCCCCCCCCCCCGCCCAGCTTTGGCTCACTGAACGCATACCCCAGCACCACCACTCAAGACCACAATCCAGATCCAGGCCGCTCAAGTCAAGAGCCCTTTGCCCCAATGGATCGAGTCGGCCCCCCTGCTATCTGCAGGCCGAGGGCTCTGAAGCAGCGCAGTGGAGGCCGCTGCTGCTCCGTTCCTGCTGCTACAGCCGCCTCCTGCTGCCTCCTTGCCCTGGGAGCAATTTGGCCGGACTCGCTCTTCTCCTCCCCAGTTATAGCAAAATCCACTGACCTTTCTCTTAGCCTTTTTGTCGTCTGGCCTGATAAATGTGGTAACTGTGCCTCCAGTGCAGCCGATCTGCTCTCCTATAGAAACGGCTCCCGCCCGATGTCCCAGAGCCTGGGCAGGCCCGGTTTTGGCTGCAGCTCCCAGACTGCTGCGAAGAGCCCTGCCTGCTGCACTGCCTGTAGCAACAGATGTGCTTTCTGTCTTTTGGAGAGTTTTGGAGCTTGAAAATCTGTTTAGCATTCCATTTTATGAGATTTTTAGCATGTTTGTGTGGGAGCTGTGGTGCTTTGCTGCTTCTACGCCGCCATCTTGGCTCCGCCCCCTGCAACCAGTTGTTAATCAAGCGTTGAACATTTTTTAACATGTGGTTTCATTGTTACTAGTTGCTTAAGATTTTTTATAAACACCAGTATAAAGAAACAGATTTCCATTCATTTGGAAAATCTAAAAATTCATATACGCATGTATACATATACACATATACACACACACACACACACATATAAAATCAATTCACTTTCTCTGTAAACTCCACATCAAGAGTTATTGCCTTGTGTTGTTCTTCATTGACAGTCACTCATAGTTTAATCACAAAGCAGCATTGGGAGAGCACAGGGGAGTTCCCGCTGGTCTCTACTCTTTGACGGTCTTAGAAGATTTCACAATCCGATGCTTTAATTCCTTTATCATCATCTTGAGCTTTTGTTTGGCTTCTTGCTACTGCCAGAGCTCATCAACTTCAGGATTTTCAATGGCTCTCTCCCATACCTGGAATTCTGTCTCTCTCCTGAAGACTTTCTCCATTCTCTTCAATTCGAGTCCCTCTGTGGATTATTTCCAGTTTATCGCGTCTGTAATTTGTTCATAAGTAGTTGTTTGCTCTTTGTCTTCCTCATTTGACTTAAGAGCAGGGACTGCCTTTTGCCTTTATTTACATTTCCAGAACTTACCACAATGCAAGTAACATGATGTAGGTCCTTCAAAAATGTTTGTCTGATAACAGATGTTCATTGTAGAAATATAGTCCTCCAAATATCCTGGAGAACTCAATAAACTATACTATAATGGAGTCATTATCACAGACCAGTGCACATTCAATGGACCATGGGATCACAATTGGGAAGATCATCATCAATCATCAAAGCTAAAGAACAATATTTTGAATATATGTCACTTTACCAATACTCAATCTCTAAGCAACAGGGAATAAAAACTTTGAAATATAAAGAAATGTCAGAGAAGATTGAAATCATGTGGGAACAAGATAAGATGCAAATCATTCTTGTTGCCCTGCCTACTAGTGAAGTTGTACTCTCATTGGAATTGTAGAATGAGCTTATATTTTAATACCTTTATTTGACTAAAAATTCAGTTATACAATGGTGCAGTGTTCAGTAGAACATTAAATATAAAAGGACAGTAGTAGAATAATGGTTTGCCTCAGGATCATTTCTATATGAACCCTGTCAAAAAGATAAGAGGAATGAATTATGTTGGAAACAGCACTATACTCAAGAGTAAGAAGACCAAAAATTTTTACAAAGATTTTCCAAATCGTGGGGGTGTCCAACTCCTAACTCCCATGATGCGGGAGTGATTACTGTATTAGTGAAATCATGGGTCTGGACAAAACAAAAATAGGCATAAATCTTTTTGTGAGGAATAAATTAAAATGTACATAAATTGCTTTTTAAGCCCTACATGCCATGATTAAACCATTCTTATTAATGTAATTGTGATATTTATTGTACACTAAAATAATCCTAAAATCATCTCATAGTAAGATGTTAATATCTAGCCAGTATGAATCACATGGCACTTGCAACTTAAAAAGACCCTTTATCACTTGAAGAAAGAGGAAAAGGTGAATTAACATCACTAAGTTATATTGCTCAATGATTGCAGAATTGATGGATCACTTCCATCCACCTATAGGTCAGCTGATTTCAACCTATATAACCTAGGGAGTAAAAAAAAAAAAACATATATTTGCAACATCCACAAAAGAAAAGCTAATTACACAAGTTCAACAGGTTGGGTGCTAAACTCTTGTGGCCCCCACAATAATAGGTAATGGATGGTATGCATATAACCGAGGAGGTCAGTACATGCCCAGCCCATGCTGCATTCACCTCTGATATGCAATATTACACAGTAATAGTCTCCTATCCCTGCAAAACTGAGAGGGAAGTATATTGGTTCTCCTTATTTCAATTAATCAACCAACCATCAAACATTGTTTAAGCTCTTACCATGTCCCAAGCAATGTCCCATCAGTGTTATAGAGGCCAGTTGTGGCTCAGTGGATAAAGTACTAGGCCTGGAGTGAAAAAGATCTGAGTTCAAATCAAGCCTAGATGTGTGATCCTGGGCAAATCCATTGGGATAATCTAGATAATTTTATTGAGATGCATTTTAATATCATGGGACAAAATATTTTTAACTAAATGAGCAGACTAAATTGAAACTGCATGGTTTCTTGCTACAAAATATGTTACTATTAGCTTAAACATTAGATGTTCCAGCTTGTGTGTTTTGACTCATCTATTGCCATGAATTATGTTATAATGTCTCAAAACTAGAACTGGAACACACCAGCATAATACAAAAATATTTCCTTTCAAATTACCAAATAATAATTTTTTCAATTTTCACACACACACACACACACACACACACACACACACACACACACACACACACACATCCTTTTTTTCTATTGGCAGAGTTAAAGAGTCCAAAATCATCCAGAAGACCAATACACACTGCATGCAGTTTCTTGAAAGGAAAAGGGTACTGGGAGAACCTCAGGCTGCAAGACCACATGTTGCCCCTGAGGTCCTCAAACAGCCCTTTGATTAAATAGAAACTTCACAGAACAAATCACAAGGTCTTGGTCTGTAAAAGATGAACTCAATCAAAAAGGCTGAACCAAAGGATGTGGAAGGCCACAGGTTCCTCATATCTATAGGCCATTCAGGGAGGAAAAAAATATATATATATATTATACTCATTTTTCCTCAGTTAGGATTGAGATTTTAAAATGTTAATTTGATTAATTGGGTCATGTGAAGCATCTCTAACTAGCATATTTTCTCTAATGGCTCTCAGAAGTCCAGTTAAGTAAAAAATAAAATGCTAAGGTTACAAATAAAAAATACTGAAACAATCTGCCCTCAAGGAGAAAACTTTCTAATGGGGAAGATTATATTCCAAGGGAGTGTTAGTCAGGAAAAGGGAAATTCTCATGTTGGCAGTTACAGGGATGGTAAATAGAGTTACAGAGCAGCAGATTGTCATATCTTTCTAGTGGAAATAGTGATTTGTGATTTGATTATTGTTCTCAGACCAAGAAGAGAGAAAAAAGGGGTTGTGGTGAGGTAGATCACCTAGCCTTGTATCCTTCCTAATGGATATTTTCAATGGATGTGAAAAGATAGCTAAGTGTTTTGGGGATGATTATCTTTTAGTATTTACTTAAAAACTGCCTTCTTCATAACCATCAGTCTAAATTCATCCCAGGGTCAGAAAGAACTCTAAGGCAACTCAAATCCTCCAGCATTCAAACAAAATCACATTTGAACTATCCCAGTAATATGTAAATCTATCAAAATTTTGAAAGACCTTCAGAGGAAGATTTTGCCACCATCTTTAGTAACAAACACTTAAAAAAATTCATTTGGATGTTCTTTATAGCTAACTCATATTCCTCCTCTTTCTGTTCCTTCAGTGAAAGTAACTGATTTTGAGCTTTCACCTTTCCTAGAGATTATTAAAATTGTTCCTCAGTCTTTCCTTCAAGGTAAATATGCTGAGTTTCTTTAACCTTCTCACATTATTCCAAATCTTTGCAATGCTTCCCTGAACATTCTCTCAATTTTCAACATGCTTATTTAGACAGTAGAATCCCTTCCAAACCCAGGATTCTAGTTTGGACTAAATACATAATGAGAGTTGGACAAGGACTTGTATACCAGGAACCCATGTTTTCATGAATACCAGGAAAATGCCCATGATCTCTGTAGTTGGTTACATGTATTTCAGAAAACATCCTAAACTTTTCACAATCTTGGGTGATTAGTATCTTTTATCAGAAAGTTTTATCTGAACCCATTCTTACTATTCTAGAAATTATACTTGGGGTGAAACAAGAAAGGTAGCGAAGGGCCACAAATTGCAAACGCCTTGTAAAGGGCATGGAGACAACTAGTTTGCGATTGTGGAAAAGACTGTATACTTTTTCCCTTCCAGAAATATTGTACTAATAAGGAAAATTTGTGATAATGGGCAATTTACAACTTTCTGATTGATAGCCACTGATATCTGGTATAAATATAGATAGAGTGGAACCATAGTGGCATATGCCTATAATCCTTGCTACTGGAAAGACTGAAGCTGGCAAATTACTTGATTTTTTAGGAATACTAAAATGCAGTAGGTTAAGTTGATTGGTGTTAGACTTACAAGATACCCCGTGCGGTGAGTAGTCCACAGGATGGAGGGATCACCAGCCTGCCTAATTTGAGGGCAAACTACCTGAGGTAAGAAAAATAGAACAGGTCAAAGCTCCTGTGCCAATTAGTAGTGGGATTGGGATCCTGACTTGCTTCTGTACTTTTAAATTGGGTGAGATAGGAAAACATAGTCTCAAAACAAAAGAAAACAAATTTTAAATAGAGAAATCAATTGCTATAGTCACATGGCAGGAAAAGGTAAAAGAAGTGAAATGAAGACGATATCACTAAAAAACAGAATAAGTAGCTTCAAATGCAGGGAAAGTTTCATTAGTTGGTGTAAATTTGCACAAATTTGTGCTTCGAAGTCCATTCAAGTCCAATTATGATGCTTCAACATAACCTATAAATTTCCATTCTCAAAGGTTATTCCACTAGACCACAAGCCCAGGCAGTTTTTATCAAGACAAAAAGGTTTGGCTTCAAACCTTCATACATGTATGTGTATATGTATGTATGTGTGTGTGTATGCACCTACAGAATTTAGCAGTTTGAACCAGGTGGGTCATATTGGACCATAAAGATACTTACTGCTCATTGACCTATCATATGTATCCTAGACTTACCTCATATGCATACTCCCTTAAGCTTATCTTGTCTAACAAGGCACTGATAGGGGCAGCCTAGGTATCTCTCAATCGATCCTGACCATTAGTGACATTTCAGGCTTAATACCTGGTTTTAAATAGCACCATCCCACCTCCCCCCTCGATTTTGTAGTAATCTCTGGGTAAAATACCTATGCAGTAGATGTTAAAAGTGTATGTTCCTTTAAGAACTAACCACTACTTAACCACTCCCTAATCCTGTCCAGATTCACCTACTTAGCATATTTGGCACATGTTTTACTATAGTTTATCCTATATAAACTTTAACTATCCTCCTCTAAGGTTGCTGGTTTCCCAAGAATTTTTGCTGTTTATAGTTATAGTGCATTATAGTGTAACAGTATAATTATAATTATAGTGTAACAGTAAATCTTTGTACCTTGACTTAAAAAATGCTTGAGTCTGTGAATTCTTTTCAGGCAACCTTGCTTGGGAACTCTGGTCTCAGGATCCCTGTATCCCTTGGGGGATCTCCCTCTACACTGTTATAGATTTAGATGTTCATTTGAGGTAGCGTCAACATACACAGGGTTAAAAGGCAAGACTTCATGTGTACAGGCAGCAATAGCACATTTAAATTACTAATGGTTTTAATCTAAATATATAATTTTTCCTTTTTTAGAATAAAAATATTAAATACCAAATACTCCCCTGAATACACTTATTAGATTTTAGTGCCTTCCAGAATGTAAAGCAGAAAAAAGTTATCTTCTAATTATTCCCAGATTTAAATTTTCTACATCAATGGTATCAAATTCAAATAGAAAGAATGGGGCCTAATCTATACATAAGTATCCTGACAGCAAACTGACTTAGTTTTTTTTTTTACTTAAGATTAGTGTTTAATGGTATTGCCAAGTATGTTTCTACATAAAATCATCCACATCTTTGTGTTCCTAGGTACCTGAGCTATATCCTAGGAAACTGTTTTACTTAGTAATCCCAATTACGCCACAAGCTAGACGAAGTCTAGCATTTCCCGTCTTTTCACTCTCTGCATTTCCCCCTTTGCCCAAGTCATCAGCTTTCTCATGGACCACCATAGTACGGCCAATGATAGACATTGGTCCTGAAAGCTGAATTAGGTGATCTCTGATAGATACATCTGCCGCACCATCTTTGTTAGCAGTCACATTACCAAGGTCTCCAACACGCCTTTCATCATCACCTGGTCCACCATGTTTTTTGGAATGAGAACTAAAGTGAGCACCCGCATTGGTACATCGTTGAGTGCTGTCACCAAATTCATGGACATGGAATCCATGATCTCCTGCAGCTAATCCTGTAATACTTCCCTTGATTTCCACAGGCTCCCCAGCCTGCTTCTGCTCAAAGCAGATAGTGCCTTGCACTGAGCCACTGCCCTTCAAAACACACATGGTCTTCAGCATATCTCACGGAAAGGCAAGCGCGCGGCCCTTCCAAGTCCTAGATGGATGCAGTAGAGAAGAAACAAAGAGCTCAGGGAAAGCAGAGCAACACAAAGTGAGAGGGGGGAAACACTAACCCACAGGCTACGCAGTAGCTCACTTCTGACTTAGTTTTTAATGTAATGTTGTCTATGTTTCATTGTATTTTTATTCATTTTGTTAAATATTTCCCAATTACATTTTAATCTCATTCTGACAGCAATAAAGAGAAATACAGGCCATGCGCAAGAAGTGGGACTGTGTTTGATGTCTCTGCTTCCTTTGTCCAGAAAAAAAAACTATAACTGATTTCATAACTATCAAGAAATTCTCATTTCAGTCAAAGGATATGAACAAGGAATTTTCAGAGGCAGAAATTAAACGTATCTATAAGCATATGAAAAAATGCTCTAAATCACTATTGGTTCAAGATATGGAAATCAAAACAACTTTGAGGTATCACATCTCTCCAGCCAGATAGGCTAAGATGACAAAACAGGAAAATGACAAATGCTGGAGAGGATGTGGAAAAATTGGAACACTAATGCATTGTTAGTGGAATTGTGAACTGATACAACCATTCTGGAGAGCAATCTGGAACTATGCCCAAAGAGATATAAATAATTGGATACCTTTTGCCCCAGTAATACCATTTCTAGGGTTGTATCCTAAAGAGATCATAGAAGTGGGAGGAAGACCCATATGTACAAAAATATTTATTGCAGCTCTCTTTGTGGTGGCAAAAAACTGGAAATTAAGGGGATGCCCATCAATTGGGGAATGGCTAAACAAGTTGTGGTATGTGAATGTAATGGAATACTATTGTGCTATAAGAAATTGTGAGGAGACGGTCTTCATATTCACCTGGAGAGGCTTGTACAAACTGATGCTGAAAAGAGCAGAACCAGGAAAAATTTGTATACAATCACAGACACATTGTATGTGTGACAACCAACTTTGGAAAACTGGACTCTTGGGGGCAGAGCCAAGATGGCAGTATAGAAGCAGCAAAGTTTCACAGCTCCCACACAGCCACCTTAAATACCCAGAATATATGACTCTAAACAAATTTTAGGGCACCAAAACTCACAAGAATACAGAAAACACATCTCTCGCTGAAGGGAGCTTGGCACAAAGGGCTCATTGCAGCAGGCTGGGAGCCAAAGCCAGCCTAGCGTGAAACTGTGGCCTGGCCCCAGGGCAGTCAGGAGGAGCCCCAGTTGGAGTCTTCAGGAGAGCAGATTGGCAGCAGATGTGGCAGTGGGAAGACTTATCAAGGCAGAAGAAATAAGGCTAAGAGGATGGAGCCAAGATGGCAGCATCGCAGCAGCAAAGCTTCGCAGCTCCCACACAGCCACCTTAAATACCCATAAAATACACATCACTAAACAAATTTTAGGGCTCCCAAACTCACAAAAATACAGAAAACATATATCTTGCTGAAGGGAGCTCAGCAGGTGGGGCTCATTGCAGCCAAGGCTGGACCACCCTGAAATTGAAGGCCTGGCCCCAGTGTGATCAGGAGGAGCAGCAGCTGAAGTGTACAGGAGAACAGATCGGCAGCACCTGGGGCAGTCTCCACGTTTATCAAGCCAGGAAAAATAAGGCTTAGAGAAAGGTTAGTGCAATTCAAGCTAAATTTGGGGGAGGAAAAGCATCCAACCAAATTGCTCCTAGGGTAAGGAAGCAGCATGATTGGCTGCAAGCAGTAACTCCCCCCACTGTGCTGCTTCAGAGCTCCTGGCCTGACAATTGCAGGGGGACCAAGACAATTAATCAGGGTCAAGGGCTCTTGAGTTGAGAAGCCTGGATCCAGATTGTGGTCTTGGGTGGTGGTCCTGGGGTGTGATTTCAGCAAGCCAAAGCTGGTAGGGGCTGCAGTTACCCCTTAATAGCTCCAGCAACTGTGAAAACCCCAGCAATTTGGGAAAGAGCTTTCCCCCCTGGAAGCAGAGTTCCACAGAGCTAAAAAAAAATCAAGCAATTAATTGACTGCCAACATGAGGAAAAGGAAGCAAAATAAGAAGAGCAATAAAACTCTAGAATCCTTTTTTGGGGACAAAAAGGATGAAAGCATGGAGCAGGAGGAAGACAACACAGTCAGAACTCCCACACCAAATGCTTCCAAGAAACATGAAGATTGCCTACAAGCTACAGGTCAACTTAAAAAGGACTTTGAAAACCAAATAAAACAAGTGGAGGGAAAACTGGGGAAAGAAATTAGAATGATGTGAAAAAATCATCAAAAGAGAGTCAACAACCTGACTGAAGAAAACAACACCTTAAAGAACAAATTAACTCAGATGGCAAAGGAGGCCCAAAAAGCCAATGAGGAGAAGAATGCCTTAAAAAGACGAATTTGCCAGATGGAAAAATAATCTCAAAAACATTCTGAAGAGAATAATTCCTTCAGAATTGGAGCGGAGCAAGTGGAAGCAAATGACTTTATGAGAAACCAAGATACTATTAAACAGTTACAAAAAAAATGAAAAAATAGAAAGCAATGTGAAATATCATCTTGAAAAAACCACTGAACTGGAAAATAGATCCAGGAGAAACAATCTAAAAATTATTGGTCTACCTGAAAGCCATGATCAAACAAAGAATTTGGAAAGCATCCTGCAAGAAATCCTCAAGGAAAATTTCCCTGATGTTTCAGAATCAGAGGGCAAAATAGAACTTGAAAGAATTCACCAATCACCTCTT
>CM053600.1:26705597-26723643 GCA_028646575.1 Pseudocheirus occidentalis
GCATAAAAGGGAACAGATTGTGGGAGGGGTCTTACAATGTGATCAATGTTCTGGGCTGGGGGGTAGGGACAAAAAGGGGAAAAAATTAACTCAAAACCTTGTGGAAATGAATGATGTAACCAAGAAAATAAATTAAAATTTAAAAAAAATGGATTCTTGGGGGGTGGCTAGGTGGAGCAGTGAATAGAGCACTGGCCCTGCAGTCAGGAGGACCTGAGTTCAAATTTGACCTCAGACACTTAACACAAAAACTAGTCGGGTGACTCGGGCATGTCATTTAACACCAGCTGCCCTGCCTTTCCCCCTCCCCGCCCCCCAAAAAGAAATGGCTACTTGCATATACTTCAGTGACTTTAATCCATATTTTATTGGGAAAGATTAACTTAATTTAAATGACGTTTATTGCATCAGTCTGTCCCCTCCATTCTTCCTTTTCATCATTCTGAATTGCTGCACTTGGTCATTGTACCAAGAGAGCAGGTGGCAAAGAACCTTGTCAAAGAGAGTTGGAAATGGGGGCAGACATTTATTATGATGGGCAGGTAGCTGGTGGGGCAAATAGAGTGCTGTGCTTGGAATCAGGAACACTCATCTTCCTGAATTCAAATGTGGCCTTGGACATGACCTTGGGCAAGTCACTTAACCCCGTTTGCCTCAGTTCCTCATTGGTAAAAAATGAGATGGGGAAGGAAATGGTAAAACACTCCAGCATCTTTGCCAAGAAAACTACACAATTATTCAGACATCCCTGAAAATGACTAAAAGGTTACATGTCTTTAGGCATGTTATTTACAAAGCGTCAGATTTTTTGCCTGTAAATGAGAGAGGATATTTGTTATACTATCTACTTCTAATATTTATTATGAGGCTCAAAAGTGATGATGAATGCAAAGTATTTTATAAGCATGAAAAGAGCGGCATTACTGACTCCATTTCAGTTTTGTCTGACTCTTCCATGTGAGGTTTTGCCATTTCCTTCTTGAGCTCATTTATAGGATTTATATGATCTATTCGTATATAATCCCAAATATGGGCTAGCATGTGCAATTATAGGGTAAGGGAAGAGCTGAGTATAGGGTAAGATCAGGATAAGGGAGACAATGTGGGTGAGAAAGAGGTGTGTGAGTGTGTAAGTAATTCAATACAGATAACTAGAGGAGACAGATATAGATTAGTGACATGGAAATAATTCCACAAAGCTCTGGGGCTAGAACTGACAACTGAGCTCTGTCAAGTTGTACATGGTGATTATCTGCCCAAGATGAGGATACCTTCTTGATCGCAGAGCTGATTTTGATAGGTCTTGAGCTTGGACCACTTCTACCACAAGATGGTGAAAGTAGATAGTTTGTACAGCAAATAGAATGCAGGACTTGGAGTTAGGAAGACCTGAATTTGAATCTCGCTTTGGACACTTAGTGGCTGTGTGGCCCTGGGTAAGTCATTTAAGATATCAGTCTTAGTTTTTTCATCTGTAAGAAGGATAATAATATCACCTACCCCTTTTCTCTTCCCTAGTTTTGTGAGGGTCGAATGCATGAAGCTGCAATGCTTTAAGTGCTGCATATAGGCTGATTATCCTCTTCCTCTTCCTCCTTCCCCTCTCTCCTTCAGCTTTGTGGGGAATTTTTGGGGTATCTTTCAATTATAACTGTTGCATAAAATGACAAATGCTTTTTTTTTCTAATTTGTAAATGTATGATGAGCTATATATATACACCACTGCTCTTTACACTGGGATCCTATTTACATAGTCACTGGAAGCTGTTGAGGGAGTTATATTAGGAGAGTATAAATTAACTTCTCCTTCCTTATCTTTCTGGTTCTTCTGATCTAGGATGACCAGTTTTTCTCAGAGGACCTTGCTAAGCATTTCAGATTGATCATATTAGAGTGGGACCCTCCAGAGCATCATTACAGATCAATCTCAAAGACATTCCAACAGGCAGGGGCGTCTTGCTTAGAAGCCCATTGGCATGTAC
The DNA here is from genome assembly GCA_028646575.1 of Pseudocheirus occidentalis. Taxonomy (NCBI): domain Eukaryota; kingdom Metazoa; phylum Chordata; class Mammalia; order Diprotodontia; family Pseudocheiridae; genus Pseudocheirus; species Pseudocheirus occidentalis. Next base: position 26,707,580 of record CM053600.1, read on the forward strand.
TTAGTACCAGGCACATCTGGCTCTGTATGTCATGAAAGAGTGATTCAGGTCTTTCTCCAGATAGAAACAGAGAACCATAATTGCTTCACTGAAAGTTTATGGGAGCTATGCAGCAAAAAAAAAAATGTTAAAAGGAAACATTTTGCAGCTGGTGCTGAATTAGCAAAGAGTCCCAAGTGGATCCCATATATAGTCTCTTGGGCCTTGTGAGAGGGATCACAGCTTTAGGCTCTGGCAATGGTCTAGAACCTGAGATTAAAGAGATTCTAGGAACCCAGAGAAGAGAGAAGTAAAGCTTGCCCTGTTTTTCATTTAGATGCCCAGTTTAGAGTTTATGTCATTCCTTCCCTAAGTCAAATTCAATGAGAGTAATTGAAAGTTGTAAGTTATCCCTTGCCTCTTCTATATGGGATGATTAACCCCATTTCGTCTCTCCGTGTCTCCTCTCATTCTAGTCCTCTCCCACCTCAGAATTTCACCTTTTAAAGTATCATCCCATCATATTCAATTGATCCTATACCCTTTATGTACACATATACACACATGCTCAGATATGTATTCCTACACATATATAGCCTCCTATATAGACATATGTGTAAGTATACATACATACATATATGCATATATACATACACACACACACACATATATATACATATACACATTTGTATTCCCTTCACCTATCCTCATAGTAAGAAAAGCTTCATAAGTTACTATTATCCTTTTCCCATATTGGCATGTAAATAGCTCAACTTTGATAAGTTCCTTATGATTTCTTTCCCATATTTACCTTCTCATGCTTCTTGTGTTTGATTGTCAAATTTTCTGTTCAGTTCTGGTTTTTTCAGCAAGAATGCTTGAAAGTTCTCCACCACATTGAATGACCATATTTTCCCCTGGAACATTATACCCAGTTTTGCTGGGTAGGTGATTCTTGGTTTTAATCCCACCTCCCTTGATCTTCAAAATATCATAATCCAAGCCCTTCAATCCTTCAGTGCAGAAGCTGCCAGATCCTGGGTTATCCTGATTGTGTTTCCACAGTATTCAAATTGTTTTCTCTTGGCAGCCTACAATATTTTCTCCTTTAACTGGGGATTCTGGAACCTGGCAATAACATTTATAGGAGTTTTCTTTTGGGGATCTTTTTCAAGAGGTGATTGGGGAATTCTTTCAAGTTCTATTTTGCCCTCTGAATCTAAAACATCGGGGCAATTGTACTTGAGAATTTCTTCCAGGATACTTTCCAAGTTCTTTTTTTGATCATGGCTTTCAGGTAGACCAATAATTCTCAAGTTGTCTCTCCTGGGTCTATTTTCCAGGTCAGTGGTTTTTTCAAGGAGATATTTCACATTGTTTTCTATTTTTTTCATTTCTTTGTAACTGTTTAACAGTATCTTGGTTTCTCACGAAGTCATTAGCTTCCACTTGCACCACTCTAATTCTGAAGGAATTCTTTTTCCATCTGGCAAATTCAACTTTTTAAGGCATTCTTCTCCTCATTGGCTTTCTGGGCCTCTTTTGCCATTTGAGTAATCTATTTTTTAACATGTTGTTTTCTTCAGTCAGGTTGTTGACTCTCCTTTCATGTTTTTCTTACATCATTCTCATTTCTCTTTCCAATTTCTCTTTCCCAATTTCTTCCACTTCTCTTATTTGGTTTTCAAAGTCCTTTTTAAGTTGATCTATAGCTAGTAAGCAAACTTCATATTTCTTGGAAGCATTTGGTGTAGGAGTTCTGACTGTGTTATCTTCCTCCCATTCCATGCTTTGATCCTTTTTGTCCACAAAAAAGGATTCTAGAGTTTTATTGTTGTTTTTATTTTGCTTCATTTTCCTCATGTTGGCCAGTCAATTAGTTGCTTGATTTTTTTAGCTCTGTGGATCTCTGCTTACAGAGGGGAAAGCTCTGTCCCAAATAGCTCGGGTTTTCACAGCTGCCAGAGCTATTAGGGCTGTGCTGCAGCCCCCACCAGGTTTGGCTTGCTGAAAGCACACCCCAGGACCACCACCTAAGACCATGATCAACATCCAGGACGCTCACCACAGGAGCCCTTGGCCCTGATCAAGCATCTCAGTGTCCCTGCAATTGTCAGGCCAGGAGCTCTGAAGCAGCTCAGTGGAGGCAGTTACTGGTTGCAGCAGATCCTGCCCTTCCCCCACTGCTTCCTTGCCCTGGGGGCAGTTTGGCCAAACTGCTCTTCCTCCCCTAAATTTAGCCTGAAAGCTTGAATTCCACTGACCTGTCTCTAAGCCTTATTTTTCCTGGCTTGATAAATGTGGAGATTGCTCCAGGTGCTGCAGATCTGCTCTTTAGTAGCCTCAAGCTGCGACTTGGCTCCTCCCAACACCCTGGGACCTGGCCACAGTTTCTATTTTTGGGCTTGGCCAGCCTTGTCTCCCAGCCTGCCACGATGAGCCCCTCCCGCCAAGCTGCCTTCAGCAAGAAATGTGTTTTCTGTATTTTTGTGAGTTTGGGAGCCCTAAAATTTGTTTAGTGTCGTATTTTATGGGTGTTTAGGGTGGCTGTGTAGGAGCTGCGAAACTTTGCTGTTTTTATGCCACCATCTTGGCTCCACACCCCCGTTTTTCATTTAGAAAATATTACAATATTGATCAGAAAGGAAAGAGGTCATTTCATTCCATGGGAGGAATAATAAATGAAACATTGAATAATTAAGTGAGTATTATTCTCTTTGTTGAAGTATTCTTAAGCTAAAATGTATTTTAATATATCATAACATTTTCCTTATTCAAGAGTCCTATAAATGTTACCTCAAATAATCTTTGTGTAGATGTCTTAGAACAGAAGGTCCTCAACTTGGGCACTGGTGCCCAAGACCCTTTCAATGAGTCCTTGAAGTCAAAACAATTTTCATAATAATAATGAAATATTTTGTTTTCTAATATAGTAAACATCAATGGATATAACCCAGATAAGCAAAAGTTCTGTGTGGGGAGGTTTCAATAATTTTTAAGAGGATAAAGAGGTCTGGAGACCAAAAATTTTGAGACTCATTGTCCTAGGGCACTGGGGAGACTTTGTTTATTTTGACAATTTTTCTTATGAGGCCAGAAATAGCTTAGATATTAGATTAATATTAAATTAAATAAAAATTATTTCTGGCAGACATGCCTTAAGGGAAAAAAGCAGTCAAAAATAAAAAGGGATAGATGAATGTGAGTTATTGTTACTACTGATGATTCTACCATAAATTATGAAGAAATCACTTAAACAAATATTTGCTGAGAGATCAATCACATAATCATAAAGTAAAGAAATAACAAAGAAGTTGGGAAATTGCTGATCTTCAAGGTCTCCTTAAGATAAAGTATCCTGAGGGATAGCCAACACATTGGAGGAAGGTCAGGATTAAGAAATCTTGATATGCTTGAATGTTGGATGGATTCAATAAAATGTAATTTAATAGGCTTAAATATAAAGACTTATAGTTGGGTTAAAAAAGCAGTTGATAGAATAAAAGAGGAGTCTTGAACAACTTACTCTGAATAAATTTTAGGGGTTAAAAAGCCCAACTAGCTTAATGAGTAAATTGTGTGATGGTAGCCCCCCAAAACAAACACAACCTTAATGCCTGCATTAAAGGGAGCTGCTTTTGTTTATTCAGTCATTTGTATTAGTGTCTACTTCTTTACTATCCCATTTGGGGTTTTCTTGACAGAAATATTGGAGTAGTTAGCATTTTCCTTCTCTAGCTCATTTTACAGATGAAGAGACTGAGGCAAACAGGGTTAAGTGACTTTTCCAGGGTCACACTACTAGTAAGTGTTTTGAAGACAGATTTGAACTGAGGAAAATGAGTCTTTCTGACTGTAGGCCTGGTGTTGGAGTAATAAACACCACCTACATACCACCTACATACCCCTAAGGGAGGTATAGTTGCCCTAAATAAATTGGTGATAGGAATGACATTAGACTCAAGGTTTTATTTTAAGATTATTGATACAAGTAGGACAAGGTTGAAATAAGGGACAATAAAGATGGTGAAAGTGGTTTAAGTCATGCCCAACTGAGATTAATTAAAGGAAACACAAACATTTAGACTGTACAGAGCTGATTTAGAAGAGGCATGACAACTTTCTTCAAGTGTTAAGAATGAAATGCTAAATTTGTTCAAAAGAGTAGAATTAGCCTCAATGGATAGAACTTGTGGAAATGCAGATCTTAGTATGATATAAGGAAGTGCTTCCTTACATTTAGACTTCCTAATGGAGGCAGTGAGGTGATGCAATGCATAGAAAACTGAGCTTGAATCATGAAGATCAGGGGTCAAATCCAACCTCAGACACTCACTAGCTGAGTAACCTTTGGCAAGTCATTCAACCCCCTTTGCCTCAGAGCTGAAGAAGGAAATAGCAAAACCCCTCCAGTATCTTTAACAAGAAAACCCCAAATGGGGTCATGGTATGATGGACACAACTAAACAACAACCCAGCATTGTATCACATGCACATATGATAAGCATGTCAACTAGATCTTTCTACAAGTCACTGATAAGCCAGTTCTGTATCCAAATAACTATAATCATCTAGTTGCCATCTCTCCATATTTTCATAAGAATAGCATATTTAAAGAAGGAGTTGCTTCTTTAAAGTCTAGGTAAACTATATCCATAGGATAGAATAGAATTAAACTGGTCTGCATCCTCCCTTCCCTGGAATGGTGAGGCTTACAGAGATCCTGGACAGATAAGCAGGGAATAAATAAAGTTTAGCATACTCTAAGTGATTATTTATGCACAAGATATAAAATGCATTATCAAAGAGATATGTAACAAGAAAAGGATTACATGTGCATTGGCCATATATACGGCTCTGAGATCCATAAAATAGTAAAAGAATAGCCAAAAGGGCTTCAGAGCACTAGGGATAACGTCTACGGAAGATTTATGGGAATGTGCAAATTGTACAGGATAAGAAAATCTAGATGGATTTGTCCACAAAATGGATAAATGGAACAGGTACCCACACTGATGCAGGCACAGATCCACTGAAGTATGCTCAAGTGGTTAATATATTTGCGATATGATTGTTAAGCCATGGTTAGAAAGAGACAGCAGCACATTAAATATGGAAAATGGTTGTTTACTTCCTTTGGTCTGGAGTCCTCTATGTCAAAAATCAGGAGAATAAAGCAATTTGATTTTCCAAATCCAAGAGTTACATAAAGCTGTAGAAAGCACTGAAATTAATAGAGGAAGCCAAGCTGCTCTAGCTGGGAAGGAAGAAAAATGGAATGAAGTGACCTCATTCTCGACCATTTCAATTTCAGGGTTTTTAAAAAAATAAGATGCTATCAGTGTTTTCACATAGAGTTTGGAGTCTACCACAATGGATTAGCTATAAAATCACCTATAAGTCACCCTTAATTACCAAGGATTAAGAATTTTTTAAACCACAAGAAAGGAGCACATTACAGTTATAGATTAGAGGAGTTTAAATGGAAGAAAATGACCAATTAGTTAAGCAACTCATTTGGCACTGAGAATAGTTGATGGTGCCCAAAAGAGAAATGTAAGCCTCTTTCTCATCCATTCATTGCAATATGATGGAGTTGCATTTTAAGGATAAAAAATGGGGAACATTTTGAAGGGAATTTTAAATAACTTCTCTTAGTTAATAAAATGAGGTCTTCCTGTATATACAGCCCCAAACACTGTGAGAAAAACAGCTGATCTACCAACAAAGAGTTCTCTAATTAATGATCATTTTCTCAACTGGGTGCAAATTTCCTCATTAAAAGAATTGCAAACCATCAACAAATTCCACTCTGAGAAGGTTCCCAATTAACTCATCTACCAAAGATGTCCTAGGGACAACTTGAATGGGAGTCAGTTTTCCAAAACCCTCTTTATTAGTTGTTGAACAGGGAACATTGGAACCCTGATCATGTAGGAGAGCCTTCTGTTTTTCACTAAGTTGCCATAAAAGGAAGCCCGGGCCATGGAGCGGGGAAAAGGGGGTTTGTGCACATAAACGGTAACTACAAAGTTAAAGGTACTTAGGGGATCACAAGGTCTTATTTTTCCATCCTAAGACACCAAGGAAAACATTCCTTTTGTATGCCAAACATCTTCCTAATGCCTTTTTAAAGTCACTGCCAAAGACACACCTTCTCCAGGAAGCTTTTCTTGTTCACCACCCATTCTCTAGTTCCTCAGCATTCTCACCAAAGGATGCATTGGTACTTGACCACCTCCTCAGGCTCTTGTTTAGATAGAATCTCTCACCTTCCCTGTGATTTCTCAGATCAAAGAGCCTTCCTTCATTGGTTTCTATTGTCCTATAAGTGCTATTTTGTAAAGTTAAGCACAAAGTAAGACTTCAACAAATTCTTTTCCATTCATCTCTTCATTCACTGAATTGTGTTTGTTTGAATTGATGGTTCAGCTTAAAAAACCTAATGGGGAGGGATATGAGGCAGAGTAGAGAGTCTCTAAGCTTTAGTATAATTTACATTTACTTACATGACACGTTAAAGTTTATAAAGTGCTTTGTAGGTAGAGCAAGTTTGTAGGTGATACAAATTCTAGTACCTCCATTTTGCATACAAGACTATTGAGGTCCTGAGAAGTTGAAGTGACACAAAAGCTGGTCACACAAAAGCCTGGGCAGCAACCTAAAAGGACACTCCCAGTCCCAGTCCCAGTGCTCTATCTCATGGCTGCCTCCTAAGTAAATCTTTACTAACAAAAGCCCAGAGATTGCCACCTACAGATCAGATCCCATTGCCACTGGGTACTAAGAAACCTTGGAACAGTGGCTGAAGGTCATACTCCCAGGCTCAGGGGGACAGGCTAAAGTTAGGACACCAGCTTTATAGTCTGAACACTTTGGTATTCCAGCAGAGGGGCTTTATTCTTCCATGGTTGTTATTTCAGCTGGCTCCCTAGCCCCAATATGGGCAGGAGACAATTTCACTGAAATGCAGTCAATGAGTCATGGATGCTTTGGCTCTTGGATGAAGGTCCTTTTAAAAGACAGGAATGCACACTTACAGTGCATCAAACAGAGAATGGTTATTGCCACAAAGTCAAGTTGTCAAAGAGCCTGTCTGCATGAGGTGGTCCCCACCTGCCCCATGTGGACACAACATTAATCATGAAACAGCATGCACAGCCAGAAACATTTTTCTTTCCATGTTTTTTTTTGCCTTTTTAGATCTGTTAATGACTGATCACCATGCATTTCTTTTATTACAAAAAACTTTATTGACATCCTTTGTTTTTCACATTGTTTAATTTCCTCTTGTATTATTTCCTTGTCCCTTCCCAGAAAACCATACTAGAAGTTCTTAATCTGGGGTGGGGGGAAGTGTTAACCCTAAGGAGTCCCTGAATAGATTTCAGAAGGTGTAGCAGCTTGGAAGGGGAAGAAATTATATCTTTATTTTCACTAATCTCTAACTGAAATTTAGCATTTGCTCCAGTTATTTGCAAACTATTCTGAAAAGGGTTCCACAGCTTCACCAGATTGCCAAAGGAGTCTATGATACAAGAAAGATAAAGAATACCTGTCATATAATGAAGAAATCTATTTTACAAAGGAACAAAAAAAATCAGTAAACCATAAATACACTGAAAATATCTGATACTATATGTAATGTTTCATACCCATAAACCCCCTTTCTCTTTTGCTTAGCTTTGGGGCTAAGCATATTCTTTGTAATTTTGAAACATACATTTTCAATAGCCTTGCGGAAATTCTCCTTTCTTGTCCTGAATTTCTATAGACTGAATCATAACAGTATTTGGCCAGCTCCTCTCCCCTTTCATCTCTGCATCTGTTAACTAAGGATAAGGGCACTTGGCAGAAATGTATAAGCGGCAGTTTACAACTGGCTACTCCACATCATATCTTGGCAGTAGGCTTCTTTGTCAGCCTAGTTGTGTATTTTCATGGATGCATTAAAATCCTGGTCCAGGGTGCATTTTTAACAGACAAGGCATTATGCCAAAAGCCTACCTCCGCCTTACAACAGTAGCTCTAGGTGTCTACTGGATCCCTTCCTTCTTATAGGAACTGTTGGCTGCTTCGGATTTTCTCTACCTACAAGAATCTAGAGTTGTTCCTGCAGTCGTCTTTTTTTCTCTCTCTCTTTCTTTTTTTGGAAGACAATGGGGGTTAAGTGACTTCCCCAAGGTCACACAACTAGTAAGGGTTATGTGTCTGAGGCCAGATTTTGAACTCAGGTTCTCCTGGCTCCAGGGCTGGTGCTCTATTTACTGTGCCACCTAGCTGCCCCCTCTGCAGTAGTCTTGATACCATGGGAGTCTAGACCACTACTTCATCTGTGCAACCCCCTAGGTCCATCAACAGGCAGCAAACACTAAGGCCGTGGCAACTTCTTTGGCAAAGGCCATTTTGGCAAAGTCATGACATGAATAAGCCATGGCACGTGTTGGTTTGAACTCCCAGTTGTATGGGAGACCTTTTTCAGGAGATAGGTGAACAAACTGTTCATTAGCGGATGCATTCCAAGTACCCTACTGGAATGGCTACTGGTCTGTGATGTTCAAAGGCAGGCTCAATTTCAGTTATGCAGAAGTCAGTCAAATACCATTTATTAAGGACCTACTATGCACTAAGCACTGTAGTAAGTGCTATGCTAACAGGAAATATTAGGGCCTGGGTCATGTGGAAGCAGAAAGATGGAAAACTACTGCTGAGTGACTAATTGCCCAAGGAACAGCAACTTAATCTGCAATTATTGCAATTTAAATAAGCAGGCTAACAGTCAACTTTGATATTTCAAAAGTTTAAGAGATATGCAGCATGAAAACTTTATTCCACCAGATGTATAGACCATATAGATATAAAAAACACACATATACACACGTATACCTGCACATATGTACGTGTATATGTAAATGTATATACACATGCTTATAAATTTGTATGTGACAACGTTGAAATCAGGCAGACCTATGTTCAAACATTACCCCAGACATATACTGGCTCCATGACTATGTCTGGGATAGTTCTTAAACCCCCAGTGCTCTACATCAGTAGAGTGAGTTTCTTTACCAGAAGTTTCCTGTACAAATGAAATTACTGATCACACCCTAAAATACACAGTGTCCCCAAACTCTTAATGCTGCTATAAAGCTTAAATGACCCTGAGGCTTTGGGCACACGCTGCTTTTTCCGCCTACCTGAACCCTCCTTAGTGCACTCTGTCTTTTATGAGTGAATGAGTGTACCCAAGGGCTTTGTATTGGGGCCTTCTTCTCTTTCATTTGTATATGCTTTCTTAGTGATCCTATTATCTCCATGGGGTTCCATGTCCCATAGGCACCTCACATTCAACATATCCAAAACAAAACTCATTATCTTTTTTGCCATATCCTAACTTCCTCTATTTCTATCAAAGTTACCACCTAAGTTGAGTAACCTAAATCTCCAACCATGGAATTATCCTTGACTGTTTCTTCTCCTTCGTTCTATATGACAAATTAGTTGCCAAATCTTTTCCTCTAACCTCCACCATGTATCTCACAGCCATCCCCTTCTCTCCATTTACAAAGCCACCATGATTGGTCAGACTCTCATCATCTCTTCTCCAGACAGCTCTAATTGGTTCCTAATTAGCTTCTCTTCTTCCTGTCTCTACCCATTTTCACCAATCTTCCGGACAGTGGCTAAAGTCAGGCTCCTCAGGCACAGATGTGACTGTCACTCCCTTTCTCAAAAATCTCTAGTGACTCCCTCTTGCTGTTGTTCTTGGCCTCCCCTGCCTCCCCTGCTCCCTTCCCCTTCCCTTCCCCCATTCTGCTGTAGCCAGCTACTTTCTTCCTGTTCTTTTTCATGGAAATAGACTAGTTGGCTGCAGGACCCCCCAAAAGGTTTCCCTGAGCCCGGGAAAATCAAAATGTGTACTAGCCAATCCCTGCTGTAAACCCCTGATTACGCAATCTCCGACCATAAAGAGTTGGGGGACCCTATATATATCAGTGATCTCCCCTTGGTCAGGCCTGTTTGATTTGCGCAAGGTAAGATGTAGCCCCGAACAGCCACGCTAAATAAAATCCACTTCCAAAATATGCACTTGGGGTCTCACTCACTTCTTTGGGCACAACATTGCCTCTAGGAGAATATACAAATTCTTCTATTTGACATAAGAAACACCTTAGAAACCGGTCTTATTTGGTGATTGAAACTTTGTTTTAAATTGCCTTTCTAGACTTACTATACAGTAAGAAGAACAGTGTTGCTGAATCCAGAAAAGCTGTGTACAAGGCCCACCTTGGGCACTAGCTGTTTGACTTTTGGCAAATTATTTCATCGTCTTGGGCCTCTTTTTCTTCATGTAAAATGAAGAGTGCTGGATTACATTGCCTCTAAGGTCCCTTTCAACTCAAGAACTGTGATATCACAAAGTTTTATAAAATAATCTCAGGACTATATTATGGACAAAACTGTAGAAGATTCAGAAGGATTAAAAAAAGAAACAAGGTATGGTGTATACACATATACAACAATCAAGTTTACTGAATGGGAGTTTACAACATTTACTTAAGCAAAAAGATCATTTCATTTTTTACTGGTTCATGGTTCCAAAGACAACAAGCTTGTCAGTCAGTCTCTCTCTCTCTGCATATATATATATATATATCACATCACATCTGATTCAATGCAATTTAATTTCTTCTGAAAGCTCCTATACAAAGCCAATCTCATCTCTCTAAGTACAAGCTTTTGAGAAAGCATCTGGAAGAGAAATCAATCTAGATAAAGGAAGATTCTAGAAACAGCTTTAAAATGTACAAATGAAGGGTTTGAAGATGTAAAATACTTGAATTAAGGTTAAATCAGACAATAACTCTTCCTTATTAGTGACTTAAGTAGCCTTTTATTAAAAGAGTCTATAGACTATAAAGTTTCAGGACCAAAAGCATAGTTCCATATAATGAATGAATCCTTCCTGATTAGGAATAATAAATCTCAGTGTGTGGATGGAAGGAAAGGTACATAAAAAGCTTTTGAAGCACTCCCAGAGTCAACCAATAAAATGACTTCTAAGTCAGTGGACTATATTTAATACATTAACAGCCTTAGAGAATCAATCAATAAGCATTTCTTAATCACCTAGTATATAGTAATAGGCACCAGTAATACAAAGACAAAAAAAAAAAAAACAACCAGTCCCTTGCTTTGAGAAGCTTACAATCTACAAAGGGAAATGATACATGTGTATGTATGCATGCATCTATGAATGAACTAAACATATATAAAAACAAGTATAAAATAAATACAAGAAAATGGGTGGGTAGGTAAGAGATTACTAGCTAATGAATGTATAGCTATGGGAATAAAGTCAGAAGAGACTAAGAAGAGATGAAACCAGCAGGAAAAACTATTGTGCTTTGTACTTAGAAATGGGTAACTTGAATGTTCCAAGTTATTCAGACTGCTATTGCTTCTGTACTCACGGTTTGAGAACCAGCTGAAACATTGGGATTTGTAGATCAGAAGGGCAAACATTCCGCTCTTAAACTTGAGATAGATATGGGAATATCCCAGTTTTTTGAGTAAGAAGGAAGGATTTAGCCCAGAGTTCTAAAACAGACATAGAATCCACAAGAGATATACTGAGAGGAAGAAAGGAAACCTCAAAAGTTGGACTCGAAAAAATTGGCAGCACAAGGACAATAAGAAAAAGAATTAAGGAAAAGGAAGGATAAAAACTCTAGCAGTCCTGTGGCCACTAAAGGCATCTCAGTGAGGAAGACTTGGGCTGCAATTACAACTGTACCTCTTCAACTAAGGAAAGTTCCAAGAAAAATTCTGATCTCATTTTATTCCCCTTCTGATGTCTCTCCATTAATAGACACTGACTGTAACATACTCATTACCCCAATATTTTGGGAAACCTGAGCTTTTATATAAACTAAAGAGATGAGAGATTAAGCTAGGGATAAAAAAATTCAGATTAAGATGGAGATGCAAACCTTTACTTAAATAATAGGAGTTTTCATAAATAGGGACTGAACTATAGTGATTGTATTCCTAACTTTACATTTAATGTGATCTTCAATAAAGGAAGGGAACACAAGAAGCTGAGAGACAATGACATTGTCCCTTCGCTAAAAAATTAGCTTCCTGATGTCATGGCACTCTTTAAGAAGGAAGCACAAATAACCACAATAGTTGTTGTAAAGGGGTAAAGTTGATTAAATCACCAGGGAGGAGAGGGTACCCTCCACAGCAATACCTACAACTACCAGTATTAAATTTATACTTGGAAATGATCACAGACTGAAATACTGACTAAACTATACTTTAAATAGTTATTTAGAAAATGTTTAGTAAATATACCTTGGGTATAGGTATATGTGATGCTAATGCCAGGAACATGAATCTGAGGATTAACCCCTGTGTAGGAAGAGATATTAGCAATCATCTAATCCAGTGCTTCCCAACCTTTTTGAGCATGAAGATCATTTGTAAAAATTTTCTAAAAAAATGACAAATCCCCACGTAACCACAGACAATAGAATCCACTGATAGAAAAAAACATTTAATAACAAAAATCTGCTATAAATTTGGTAGGACTTTCAAATGAATTTTTATTTTATTGATCAAATCTTATTATTAATAATATTTATTTAAATGTATATTTATTACTAATAAATATAACACTAAATATAATTAAAACAATATAAATAAATAATATATTTATTATTATTATTTATTTTATTGATCAAATCAAATGACAGCACTGACATATATTTGAAAAGCAGCAATATATTTATGTTAGATATTTATATGGTTTATGAACATGATTTCCCAAATATATAAATATATGTCTAGCCCAGTGGTTTTCAGCCTTCCTAATGCTGCTACCCTTTAATACAGTTCCTCATGTTGTGATGACCCCCCAACCATAAAATTATTTTCATTGCTACTTCATAACTGTAATTTTTTAAATTGAACATAACCATCCTCCCTCTATGTCCCAACTATCCTTCCCCACTATTACAGTACCTCCTTATTTTCCCAACTTCCAATCTTTCTCCCCTCCTCTCCATCTTGACATAGCTTCCAACTGAATACTCAAATGCATAGGATGGACATGTCACTTCTCTTTGAGAAGCCCAATAAGCCCAATAAGATTTAGTAATTTTCTATCACCTCTAGGTAGGATAAGATGTGATTCCTCAACCTGACATCTACTTTTTCAGACATTTCACATCATTCCCCTTCTTTGCTCTAAATTCCTGCCAAACTCTCTTACTAGCTAGCTGTTTTTCTAAGCACACTAATACATCCCCTTTCTGCATGCCTTTGCATTCCTCACTCACTACCAATGACAGCTATAAGTGATAGCTGACTAAGACCAATCACATTTTTGGGGGTCTTTTTGGAGGGGGAGGGAAGGCAGGGCAATTGGAGTTAAGTGTCTTGCCCAAGGTCACACAGCTAGTAAATGTTAAGTGTCTGAGATCATACTTGAACTCAGGACCTCCTGACTCCAGGGTCAGTGCTCTATTCACTGTGCCACCTACCTGCCCCAACCAATCACATTTTAAAAGCACACATTTTAGAGGAAGCTTACCAAGTGGACGGGAAGCAGATTTGGAAACTCTTGCATTTTAAGGTTCCAAACTTAGAAAAAGGTGATAATAATTCACTCAGTTTTAAATGCTTACAGGTAACTACAATCAGCACCAAATGCTTATTTGATGGTGTTCTGTCTCCTGTCGAAACTCCCACACAATCCTGGTGATGATTCTTACTTCCACTTTGAGAAATAATGGTTTAACTTTTTTGGTTCTGGCTATAAAGACCCCGGATGCTTTTTTTTTTTTGCTTTTTGGAGGGCAATTGGAGTTAGATGACTTGCTCAAAGTCACATGGCTATTAAGTGTGTCAAGTGTCTGAGGTCAAATTTGAACTCAGGTCCTCCTAACTCCAGGGCAGGTGCCCTATTCATCACTTAGCTGCCCCCATTATGGCAGACTCTTTTACAAGTCTGTGAAGAATTGTATGAGCTGATGCAGAGTGAAATGGGCAGAACCAGGAGAACCAATTATATAACACTAAAGAAAACAAGTAACTTAGGAATACTTAAGCAAACTGACCAGTCAGGATTCTAATGACTGACGACATGCTATCCACCATGTGATAGAGAAGTGATTGACTCAAGAGTATGGAACGAGGGATACATTTTTGCAAATGGACAACGAAAAAATTCAATTTGTTTAATGGTATGTTGGGTAAAAGCATCCTGTTTTTCTTTCAAATTGGGGATAGGAAGGAAAGAAAATAAATGTTTATTATAAAAAATAAAATGAAAAATAAAATTGCTATATGATTCACAGAATCATTAGTTCACAGAACTAATACCTTTAGGAGCCCATCTATTTATTCTAACATTACAAAATAGGGCCTGAGAATTTGTGTGTAATTGTACCAAAAGACAAGAGTAAGAAAGGGCTGGTGGTTCAGAGTTCTCATACTCAAATCATCTGTGCTGCCTTTTCTTCAGTGCTTTTTTTCTTTTTTATTCAGAGCTCCCATTTTAAACAATAAAGTGCTAAGTTGAAAGCTGCTAGATCTAGGAAATTCTGAGGGTGATCCTGTATTAGCTCAGAGCTCCTAAAGATTTAGACTGAACATCTGCTGAAATCAGTGCCAAAACTGACTTATGCAAATGCAAGATGTTTTGTGAGTAGCTATACACTAAAAGTCTGAGAGCATGCCACCTGTTGAGGCTAAAAATGTGTTTTATGGTACTAAAAAATATACATTCGGTGGGAAGTTGCCTAGTTCTGACTAGTAAATGGCTGAGTCTTAGGCTTCAGACCAAGATAATTTAAAATTCTTACTTATTAATTTAGACAGCTGTCTTCACTCACATTTTTGTTTCAATATAGTTTAAAAGAATTTAACATTCAATAGAAGTAGTGAGGGGATACAGTTTCAACTTGACTCTTCAGCACTAGAAGGCACTTAGTAGCACAAATTAAAAGCATCCAACACAGGTATGAACTCTTAACCCTGATGTAAAGACAAAAATAGAGACAGCTAGTCTCATTTGTTTAGCACTGAAGGAATGATCTGTATCTACATATATGTGATTCCATCTAAAGATCTTTCTCATCCTGTTATCTGGAGCAGAATCTGACTAATAATAGCTTCTAAATTTAGTTCTAATGTCAGTACCTCCAAAAGAACTAATACAAGGGAAACAAAAAAAATGCTATGTTAAAAATTGAAGAACCAACTTGTCATCTCCTCTTTTACAAGTACCATGTGGCACACACATTCTGTACCCCTCCTAACACATCCCACTACTAGGCACATGGTAAGAATTCAATAAATACTTAATAATGGACTAAAACTTCTTTTCCAGTTTCAAACTATATTGTAGAATTCATTTTCATTTACACTTGAGAGTTTCTAAAATTCATTCAAAGAAAATTCCAGGTTGCAAGCATTTCTATACTTTTTTAGGTATGTATATCAAATATATACATACACACATTACATGTGCATATGTCCATATATTTGTATAATATAGTATTTTGTATAATGACTTGGGTAATGTATTTGTGTAATTTGGATAACATATTTCCTAATTTCCACAAACCACAATTTTTTTTCAAGCAAAAGCTGCAAGGCTAAGAAAGAGTAGATGGAGGGGGCGGAGCCAAGATGGCGGCATAGAAGCAGCAAAGCACCACAGCTCCCACACAAACACGCTAAAAAACTCATAAAAATGGGACACTAAACAGATTTTCAAGCTCCAAAACTTTCAAAAAGACAGAAGGCACATCTGTTGCTACAGGCAGTGCAGCAGGCAGGGCTCTTCACAGCAGTCTGGGACCTGCTGCCGAAACCCCGGCTGGGTGAAGCCCTGGGGCATCGGGCGGGGAACCACTGCTATAGGAGAGCAGATTGGCTGCACTGGAGGCACAATTACCACATCTATCAGGCCAGAAGAAAAAAAGGCTAAGAGAAAGGTTGGTGGATTTTGCTAACTTGGGAGGAGAAGAGTGGGTCCGGCCAAACTGCTCCCAGGGCAAGGAAGCAGTGGG
>CM053600.1:26724143-26778115 GCA_028646575.1 Pseudocheirus occidentalis
TCTCTCCTGGATCTATTTTCCAGGTCAGTGGTTTTTTTCAAGGAGATATTTCATATTGCCTTCTATTTTTTCATTTTTTTGTAACAGTTTAATAGTATCTTGGTTTCTCATAAAGTCATTAGCTTCTACTTGCTCCACTCTAATTCTGAAGGAATTATTCTCTTCAGATTGCTTTTGAGAATCTTTCTCCATCTGGCAAATTCGACTTTTTAAGGTATTCTTTTCCTCGCTGGCTTTCTGGGCCTCCTTTGCCATCTGAGTTAATTTGTTCTTTAAGGTATTGTTTTCTTCTGTCAGGTCGTTGACTCTCTTTTCATGATTTTCTCACATCATTCTCATTTTTCTTTACAATTTTTCCTCCACTTCCCTTATTTGGTTTTCAAAGTCCTTTCTAAGTCGATCCATAGCTAGTAGGCTTTCTTCCAGTGTCTTGGAAGTGTTTGGTGAGGGAGTTCTGACTGAGTTGTCTTCCTCCTGCTCCATGCTTTGATCTTTTTTGTCCACAAGAAAGGATTCTAGACTTTTATTGCTGTTCTTACTTTGCTTCCTTTTCCTCCTGTTGGCCAGTTTATTAATTGCTTGGTTTTTTAGCTCTGTGAAACTCTGCTTCCTGGAGGGGGAAAGCTCTGTCCCAAATCTCTGGGGCCTTCACAGCTGCCGGAGCTATTAGTGGGGTGCTGCAGCCCCCACCGGCTTTGGCTCACTGAAAGCGCCAAAGTGGTCACCAGGACCACCACTCAAGACCACAATCCAGATCCAGGCCGCTCAACGCAAAGAGCCCTTGGCCTGATCAATTGCCTCAGCCCCCCTGCTATCTGCAGCCCAGTGGAGGCTGCTGCTTTTCTCTGCCGTTCCTGCTGCCACAGCCGCCTCCCACAGCTTCCTTGCCCTGGGAGCAGTTTGGCCAGACCCACTTTTCTCCCCCAAATTTAGCAAAATCCACTGACCTTTCTCTTAGCCTTTTTTCTTCTGGCCTGATAAATGTGGTAACTGTGCCTCCAGTGCAGCCGATCTGCTCTCCTATAGAGTCGGCTCCGCATGATGCCCCGGGGCCTGGCTGGGCTGGGGGTTTCCAGCTCAGCCGGACGTGACTCCCAGACTGCTGCGAAGAGCCCCACCTGCTGAGGTGCCTGTAGCAACAGATGTGTTTTCTGCATTTTGGAGAGTTTTGGAGCTTGAAAATCTGTTTAGAGTCCCATTTTATGAGTTTTTAGCATGTTTGTGTGGGAGCTGCGGTACTTTGCTGCTTCTATGCCGCCATCTTGGCTCCGCCCCCCATGCATCATTTTCAAAGCTATCCTGCTTTTCTGTGCTTCCAAGTTTTCTTTTGTTCTTTACTGTGAACATTTTTTTCTCCCCCCTCCCTACCACATGTTAGAGAAGGCTACCATTAGATACAAATATGTATGTAATAGTATGTGTGTAAAGACATACTGTACATACTTCCATTTATCAATTCTTTCTCTGTATATAGATAGCCTCTGCCTTCATAGATCCTTTGTAGTTGATAAGAGTATTTGTAATACTCCAGATGACATGTAATTCAAAATTGTTCTTTAAACAATATTGCTGTTACTGTATAGAATATTCTCTTGGTTTTCCTCATTTCACTCTCCATTATTTCATTTATGTCTTTCCATGTTTTTAAAAAATCAACCAGCTCATCATTTCTTACAGCACATAACAATGATATACCACAATTTGTTTAGTCATTCCCCACTTGATGTATATCCCTCAGTTTCCAGTTCCCACTACAAAAAGAGATGCTATAAATATTTTAGGGCATAGAAGTTTTTTTCTCCTTTTTTCCTATTAATGTTGGGAACCACAACTTTAAAAAAATCTAAATATTCTTCACATTGTAACTTTTGTGCCAGCAGTTCAGACAAGAAACATTGGTGCAGGTTACGTTTCTCATAGCTATTTGACATTTAGAAGGATAGGGTTCAGATGGAAGCAGCTATGGATAGTCCTACCACTGCCATAACAGTAACTTTTGACATGTTAATAACCCGCTTATCAGAGGATTTAGAGCTTTAGATAGAATATAGGATCATAGATTGGGAGATGGAAGAGCCCTTTCCCGTTTATCTGGTCCAGTCTCTTCTTCTTACCCTTGAAGAAACTGGGCCCCAAAGAACTGACTTGCCTGAGCCCTGTATGTATAGATTTTGACTACACTAACATGTCATCTTGTTTGTACACCCTGATGCCTTTTACTTTAGTAGAGGAAATAATCCTCTCTGTACCTACTTTCCCAAAGTTGTCATGATGTAAAGCCTTTGAAAACAATCTGAACAACCTATATACAGTGCTCCACAAATATAGTTTGTTATCAATTCAGGCTAAATATGGGTTTCCAGTCTTGCATTTAATTGTGTTTCTTTGGTTTCCTCTCTCTTCTGCCTAGGTTGCTTTGAATGCTGCATCAAGTGTCTGGGAGGAGTGCCCTATGCTTCCCTTGTGGCCACCATTCTCTGTTTCTCTGGAGTTGCCTTGTTTTGTGGCTGTGGACATGTTGCCCTAACTGGGACCATATCCATTCTGGAGCAGCATTTCTCAACAAATGCCAGTGACCATGCCATATTGAGTGAGGTGTAAGTATTCACTTTCCTATGCCTTGTTCAAAAAGAAAAGAGCTCCTCTCCTCACTCCCACTAAACTTCTCTTCCATACCCGGCACCCCATTCCCCCAAATCAACATGAGTATTTCCTGCCAACAAAAAGACTTTAAAACTTTTCTATTTTTAAATTATGAATCAGACTACAAATATAAGGGGCATTTCTGTATATTTCATGATAGAAAAAGAATGTGAAACTGCAGGTCACCACTTTGTACAGCTTACTTTTGTTTTTAAGTATATTCTAAGTTCAATCTGTATTTTGGGCTGCTAGGTGACTGGACATCAGTTGGATTCATCTTCCTGAGTTCAAATCTGGCCTCAGGCACTTCCTAGCTGTGTGACCCTGGTCAAGTCCCTTAACCATGTTAGCCTAGGTTTCTTCATTTATAAAATGAACTGGAGAAGAAAATGGTAAACCACTCAGTATCTTTACCAAGAAAATTTCAAATGGGGTCACAGAAATGAAACTGAAATGGCTGAACCACCACAAAGTTGAACCTGTAACTTTCCAAGCTCTCCAGTATGTAAAGATACCTCAATGACTTTCTCTTCTTCTTATTACCTTTTCCTGTCCTCTTTTTTGTCCTCCCATTCTTACTCATTTCGAGAAAAGAAAAAAGAAAAACAAAGGAAAGGGATGCTTTTTTTAAGATAAGGCAAATTATGAGAGGCAAAGGAGACCCTTAGGAAAGGAGTCAGAGGAAAAAGGGAGAGTCTGGGACCTAGCTAATAGGATAATGATGGTGGTGATGAGGAAGAAGAGGAAAAGGAGGAAGAAGAGGAAAAGAAGGACTTCCAAATTTGTGGCAATGGTTTAGTATATTAATGTTGCATCTGGTGAGGGAGGGTGGTAACCTGGATAGAGTACTTGACCTGAAATTAGGATGACTTAAATTCAAATCTTACCTTTTGACACTTAGTAACTGTCTGATCCTGGGGCAAGTTGGCTTATCTTTCTCATCCTGTTTTCTCAACTATAAAATAGGGATAATAGTACCGAAATCGAGGTATTTCAGAATGTGAAAGATGTTTTATAAACCTGAAAAGGGCTTATTGTAAGAATCAGTTATAGGCAGTTTCAATTCTGTCTCCAGTATCTGAGGGTAAGATAGATGATTCTCTCTGTTATAAATAGAGGGAATAAAAAAGAGGAAGGGAATTGGCTGTATACTTTAGCAAAGCATTCATGCCAGTTCTAAAATGTAGGAAGCCTGGAAACCAGTGCAGAAACATCCAGCAAGAACCCTATCTTACCCTCAAGCCTCCCTTTAGGCACCTTGATGCTGTCTAGACAATATTGGTCCTTGCAGTATGTATTTCCACAGTTAGCTAGAGCAATCATTTCTGAAGCATCTGTCTCACTTTAAAAATTTCCTTTCAGAATTTTTCTTTCTGATTCCCTCCTTTTCTTTTTCTTTCTTTGCATCTAAAAGTTTTCCTGCTTAGATGGGGTCTTCGTTTTCTAGTGCTCTTCTGACTGGCTGCCTGACATCAGATTATCTGTGAAGGCATTTTTCTAAAATAATATTTGGCAGCAACCTTATATGGACAAGATGGAAACATTGGAAAGGCCTCTTGGGAATTTTTTTCTTTTGCTTTTACTTTTACAGTGTACACCCAAGGTTTTTTCTGAAGGGAAAAGACATCTTGGCAATTAACAGTCTCCATATAGAATTTATTGACTAGACCTAGGCAGGTCTTTGTGCTGGGTAAGCCTTGGATGACAGAAAGATGAAGTGCTGACTGGGAGGGGATACTAGGAGGATAATCTTGTTGATGAATGAAATTCAAAGGTCTATTTCTGAGATCTCAAAGAGCTTTGAGTTTTTCTGTACTTGCCACACTCTGTGCTTTGGACTACTCCAACATTTGACTTGTCCTTGTTTATTCTTCACCAAGGCGGCAAAGCTATTGTATTTGCAAAGTGAATTTCAGTTTTCCAACACTCTCTTTTCCTTGGCAGGATACAGCTGATGCAGTATGTCATCTATGGAATTGCGTCCTTTTTTTTCTTGTATGGGATCATTCTGTTGGCAGAAGGCTTTTACACCACTAGTGCAGTGAAAGAGTTGCATGGGGAGTTTAAAACAACAGCCTGTGGCAGGTGCATCAGTGGAATGGTGAGTCCCACCTTGTCACGTGACCCAGTCCGGATCTAAATGAGCATAAATTGCTTTGTATTTGCTTAAAAGTAAATCTAATTACCAGTGGATAGATAGCATACAATCTCATTTCTATATCCCTAGTTTATCACTAAAATTGTGAAATACAAGGAACATGTTTAAAAACCGTATTGACCTTTAGGCACTCTTTTAAAAAAATTAATTTTATTTTAATTTGTGGAATAAAACAATCATTTTACATAATAAATATAATGAATAAAACAACCATAGCATAGTATAATAAAACATAATTATACATGAAACTCCAAATCTGTTATATACAACTTGCTATTCTTTTAAAATATGTAATAGTTATCATGTACATTTCTTTTTTTCACTTTTTTTCTTCCTTTTCTCCAACCCCCAGAGATGGCTACTGTTAGACACAAAGAGTTACATATGTAAAATTATTGTACACATACTTCCATTTATCAGTTCTTTTCTCTGAATTCAGATAGTGTCTTTTTTCATATGTCCTTTATAGTTAATTTGGGTATTTAGGCAGTCTTTTAAAATGTCAGATGCTCCTTTTTAAAATGTAGGTGATTTATTTATTTAAAATGTGGGTAATTTATTTATTTAAAATGTGGGTAATTTATTTACCATAAATGTGAGAGAGTACTTCAAAGAGAAATTAACATGGTTGCCATTATGAAAAACTATCATGGCACCACCTATATCCACAAATTTCAAAAGTAAAAATGGTTGTTGCGGGTTGAATTTTAATGTACTCTTTATTGCTTTGATTACTTACCTGTGACGAAAGAGGAGTCCAGTGATTTTGGGGTTTGGGCCTTAGTACTGTCTCTGTCACAATGGGAGGCTGTACTTATTACCTTAGTCAAACGTCTCAGTGCTCTAGGCAACTCTCTAAGACTCTTCAATTTGGTAAAATAAATTCAACCATGAGAGACAGGACGAGTACTTACCTTAAAACTTTTGTTGTTTAGTAATTTTCAGTTATGCCCTACTGGCAAAGATAATAGAGAAGTTTCCCATTTTTTTCCTTCTCTAGCTCATTTTACAGATGAGGAAAATGAGGCAAACAGGGTAACTGACTTGTCCAAGGTCACACAGCTGGGAAGTGTCTGAAGGTGGATTTGAACTCACTCTATCCACTGTGAAACTTCAAAGCATAACTTACTTGTGCTAAATTCTGCCAGTTGAGAAGTCATTATATAATGTTTGGCCAGTATAATTCTATTACTGGCACTAAACATTTAAAAATATTTTTTCTTTTTTAAAATAATTAATCATTTATTTATTTTTAGTTTGAAACATTTATTTCCACAAGATTTTGAGTTACAAATTTTCACCCCATCTTTCACCTCTCCCCACCCCAAGATATCAAGCCTATTGAATACTCCTTCCCCCAATCTGCTCTCTCATGTCCTCCCCTACAATCCCCCTAACTTTCTAATAGGGCAAGATGGATTTCTATACTTCAGTGGCACTGAACATTTTTTGAGGGAAGGTGGCATTTAAAAAATATTCATTTACTTGTTTTAGTCAATGAAAAATATTCTATCTGAGGCTTAGCTTTTTAATATCATTTGATAGGATAAACTCTTTCCATTGAATGCATACAGAATTTAGTGTTAGATGACCTTGTTCAAATCCATGATCTGCCACTTAGAAACTGTGACTTAAGGAAAGTCACTTAATCTTCTCTAGGATTTACTTTTCCTAGTTAAATGGCACAGCCTGGGAGTCAGGAGGACCTGAATTCAAATCCAGCCTTAGACACACTGTGTAACCCTGTGCAAATCATTTAACCATGTTTACCTCAGTTTCCTCATGTGTAAAAGAGCTGGAGAAGGAAATGACAAACTTCTCTAGTATCATCGCTAAAGAAACCCCAGATGGGGTCACAGAATGTCAGACACAACTGAAACAACCCAACAACAAAAGTTTGGAGGTTGAAATAAATGGCCTCTAAGTTTCCTTTCAGCTCCAAATCTGTAGTCCCATTTTTGGTCACTTCATCTATGGATAGGAGTACATGTGATTGGCATTTCCCTTGGGAGCCAGAAAGACCTGGGTTCATATCCCATGTCTGATACTTACTAGCTCTATGACGAAGAGAGAAATCACTCAAACTCACAAGTGTTGAGGTGACTGCTGATCTAGATCTGTAAGGAACACCTTGGCTTATTCTTCCACCTCATGTTACAGATAAGGAAACTGAGGCCCCAGACTGTTTAGGCAGTAAGCAATTAGAGGCACTATCTGAAACCAGGTTCTCAAGAGCTTTAGAAGGACTTTAGAAACCATAAAACACCATATAAGCGTCAGATATTAGCATTCCCATTATTATTATCATCATCACAGTGACCATATTTTTCAAACCACAAATTAAGACATGTGATGTGCCAAAGTGAAGTCTTCTTTCAGAGACTAATTTTTTTTTTAAAAACTGTAACTGTCCTCAAAATCCAGAACTTCTCATTTACCTTGTATATATTTTATATCTGCCTGGTTACTCGCATGTTGTCTCCCTGTTTACAATGAGAGGAAGAATGTTTTTGCCTTTCTTTGTTTTTATGTTGCTTAGCACAGTGCCTGGATCTTAATCAATGCATATTGCCTTAACTTGTTGACATATAGTTATTGTTACACCGGTACATGAAATTCAACCAGTATTACTTGTGTAACGTGTATGTATACAAGCTTTATGAAGAACTATGCACTATTATCTTTGTCCCCTAGAGTATAACTTTTTCCCATTATTTAATTTTTTAAATTTATTCACTTGTTTATTTACTTTTAGTTTACAAGATCCAGTTCCAGAATCACTTGAGTTTCAGATTTTCCCCACTTTCTTCTTCCCCCCTTCCCCCATGGTGGTGTACAATCATGTATAGGATCTGCAAACACTTTCACATTGTACAGTAGTCTGGTTGTATAGAAGCATTGTAACCAATGGAGTGAACAATGGGAAAGAAAAAAAAAACAAAAGAAACAAACCAAACATGGAAAAGAACAATAGCATGTGTTGCTTCAGTCGTCATTTAAACTCTGGTCTTTCAAGATCTTTCTCTGAGTTTAGAAATCTCCTTCCATTCTGAGACTTGTCTTTTAACTGTGCATTGCTGAGAAGAGTCCAGTTTATCAAGGTTGGTCATCACACATATGATGTACCTGTGACTGTGTACAAATTTTTCCTGGTTCTGCTCTTCTCACTCAGCATCAGTTCGTATAAGCCTCTCCAGGTAATTATGAAGTCCATCTCTTTCCCATTTCTTATAGCACTATAATATTCCATCACATTCATATACAATAACTTGTTCAGCCATTCCCCAATTGATGGGCAACCCCTAAATTTCCAGTTTTTTGCCACCACAAAGAGAGCTGCAATAAATATTTTTGTACATATGGGTCCTTTTCCCATTTCTATGACCTCTTTGGGATACAACCCCAAAAGTGGTATTACTGGGTCAAAAGGTATGCAATTATTTATAGCCCTTTGGTCATAGTTCCAGATTGCCCTCCAGAATGGCTGTATCAGTTCATAGCTCCACCAACAGTGCATTAGAGTTCCAATTTTTCCACATCCTTTCCAGCATTTGTCATTTTCCTGTTTTGTCATCTTAGCCAATCTGACTGGTGAGCTGTGGTACCTCAAAGTTGTTTTGATTTGCATTTCTCGAATAGTGATTTAGAGCATTTTTCCATATGCTTAAAGATATCTTTAATTTCTACCTATGAAAATTGCCTGTTCATATCCTTTGCCCAATTATCAATTGGGGAATGACTTATATTCTTATAAATTTTACTTAATTCCCTGTATATTTTAGAAATGAGGCCTTTATCAGAGGCACTGGTTGCAAGTATTCTTTCCCAATTTCCCACTTCCCTCTTAATCTTGGTTACATTGGCTTTGCTTGTACAGAAACTTTTCAATTTAATGTAATCAAGATGATCCATTTTGCATTTTATAATGCTCTCCAACTCTTCTTTGGTCACAAAGTCTTCCCTACTCCATAAATCTGACAGGTAAACTATTCCTTGCTTCCCCAGATTATTTACAGTATCAGCTTTTATACCTAGATCGTGCACCCATTTAGACTTTACTTTGGTGTATGGTGTTAGATGATGGTCTATGCCCAATTTCTGCCATATTATAATCCAATTCTCCCAGCATTTTTTTGTCAAATAGTGAATTCTTGACCCAGAAACTGGGGTCTTTGGAATTATCAAATTATCAAACAGTATATTACTATATTTGTTGACTAGTGAGTCTTTTGTACCAAGTCTATTCCACTGATCCTTAGCCAGTACCAGGCAGTTTTGAGGACCGCTGCTTTATAATAGAGATTAAAATCTGGTACGGATAGGCCACCTTCCCTAACATTTCTTTTCATTAATTGCCTTGATATTCTAGACTTTTTGTTCTTCCAAATGAATTTTGTAACTATTTTTTTCTAGTTCTATAAAGTAATTTTTTGGTAGATTGATCGGTGTGACACTAAATATGTAATTTAATTTAGGTAAAATTGTCATTTTTATTATATTAGCTCTACCCAGCCATGAGAAACTGATGTTTTTCCAAATAGTAAGATCTGATTTTATTTGTGTGAAAAGTGTTTTGTAGTTGTGTTCATAAAGGTACTAGATTTGTTTTGGCAGGTAGATTCCCAAATATTTTATAATGTCTACAGTAACTTTAAATGGCATTTCTCTTACTATGTTTTGCTGTTGGACTTCATTGCAAATGTATAGGAATGCTGAGGATTTATATGGGTTTATTTAATATCCTGCAACTTTGTTAAATTTATTTATTGTCTCAAGAAGTTTGTTACTTGATTCTCTAGGATTCTCCAAGTATATCATCATGTCATCTGCATAGAGTGATAGCTTAGTCTCTTCTTTGCCTAATTTGATTCCTTTGATTTTTTTCTTCTTTAATTGCTACTGCTAACATTTCTAGTACCAGACTAAATAAGAGGGGTGATAGTGGGCATCCTTGTTTCACCCATGATCTTATTGGAAATGCTTCTAGTTTATCCCCATTGCATATAATACTTGCTGATGGCTTTAAGTAGATGCTACCTATTATTCTAAGGAAAACTCCATTTATTCCTATACTTTCAAGTGTTTTTAATAGGAATGGATGTTGTATTTTGTCAAAGGCTTTTTCTGCATCTATGGAAACAATCATATGGTTTCTGCTAGCTTTATTGTTGATATGATCAATGATACTGGTGGTTTTCCTAATACTGAACCATCCTTGCATTCCTGGAATAAATCCAACCTAGTCAAAATGTATTATTCTTGTTATAAGTTGCTGTAGTGTTTTTGCTAATATTTTATTTAAGATTTTTGCATCTATATTCATGAGGAAGATTGGTCTATTAATTTTCTTTCTCCATTTTGTCTCTCCCTTTCCATTATTTTAAATGGATTAAGTAAATAGACTTCCTTTCAGAGGGTCTTGTCAAGAGTAAGTGGTAGTTTTAGTAGGAGGCCATTTGACAAAAATTGTGTTCCACCAACATGTATCCAGAGCACTTTTTATGGGAAAGGATGGGGGTCCAGGCAGTGGTAATTGTCTAAATTATTTCATTTTTGTCCTCAACTACAGCAGTAAACAAAGATAGCCCCTCATTTTGCATAAATTCTCTCTAACTGTCCTTTAATTGGAGCCCTCCACCTAGGAACTCACCATAGAAACCCATCTGAATGTTCAGAGATGCCATAAGCAGCTGATGACAGGGAGCTTTCTCTTTTCTATCCCTTCTTTCAGCCCCATCCTCTCTTTCCAAAGAGAGGGAGAGACCCACTGAGAGAAAAGTACACAGAAGCACATCAGAGGAACTACTCAACTGCAGAATCTTTAAGTATTTGTACAGAAAAAGATGCCATTTATTTTTAAGACAGAGAGAGAGGGGCATGAAACTCGGCCTGGAACAGTTTGTAGAGTAGTCTAAGGGAAAACATATATGGTAGAAGAGTCTGTAGAGTATTACAAAAATACCCCCAAAATACTGCTGCCTCCTATGTGAATATTTTTAGAAAGCCAAGGATTACTAATGTGTGAAAGCTTCAGATATGACATAAAGAATTCTGTTTGTCCAACTAGGAAGCCATGGAAATGGATCGCATATATTTAGGGTTCCTCTTGCCCTTCAAATTCCTGGACTAACACAAGTTGATGGCCCCCAGTGGTACAGAATCAGAAAGTTAAAGTTGGTTCTTGAAGGCTTTACCATCAGTCTCTTGCTTTATAGAAAGGCAGTAACAAAGTTTAAACTCCAATTCCTCGCCCACATGCTCCCTGTGGGTGTACGTTCTGAGAATATAAATACCACAATGTGTTTGAGGCAGCTTTTCAAAGCTCTCTAAAAACTGGTAGTCAAGGCTTAAGGTTACGAAGAAAGTGAAGCAATATCATTATATTCTTCCTGAGATTGCCCACAGCAAAGCGTGGGTGAGTACTGAGGAGGACTTTTTTTTCTTTTTATAAGGCCAATCATTTCTTGCAAAGCAAGAATGAATTTTTGAAGACAGAACAAGACTAGAAAAAAAATATGAAGACTTTTCCCCCAGCACAACATACAGTTATATTGTTTCAGATTATTTTAAACTTTTAAAAATAAAATTTCAAGCTTCTGGCACCCCATAAGGAGATCACTTTCATGATCTACAGAATCATCATTTACAGAATTTTGAGAATTGGAAAGGATCTCAGCCTCTCTCTAGTCCAGTCTATTCATAAAAGGAATTCCCACTATTAACATATCTAACGTGTCATAAGAGCCTCTGCTTGTTTGCACCTCCAGGTAAGGGAATCCACCGCCCCTCAAGGCAGTCTATTGGAATTTTGGACAACTCTAAAGATTAGGAAGATTTTTTTCTGATGTCAAGCCTAAACTAGCTTCTTTGCAATTTCCAAAGAGAACAAGTGTCATCTTTCTCCACAATAGCCTTTCAAATAAACATCTCATTCTCCCCATTGTCCATCCTCCTCCTAAGTCTTCTCTTCTCTATGCAAAACATACTCAGTTCCTTCAATCAATCCTCTTAATACCTGGGCTCAAAGTCCTTCAACATCTAAGATACTGACCAGTTGATAAACTCCTCAATTGTGGTGCTCTGTATATTGCATTATTCAAGATGAGTGTAATAAGAGCTGAATACTCTGGGACTATCCTTAAAAACAGCAGTTCTCAACCTGTGGGTCACAACCCCTTTGGGGGTTGCCTAAAACTATCAGAAAACATTTCCGATGGTCTTACGAACCGAGACATCACTCCTCTATCTGTCTCCAGGAGGGTCCACCTACATATGAGTATTAAAGGGTCGCAGCATTAGGAAGGTTGAGAACCACTGCTTTAAAAGATGGTTACCATTTCTTAAATATATCTGTTTTTCAAATATAAAGCTACCTACAAAAATCATATCTCAACAATTTTTAGTCATTCAACAATTGGAATGACCTAGCAGCTGTCCGATCCAGAGTAACACTTTTAAAAGCAATTATTCATAGCAGATGTTCATTGATACATACAGTGTAAAACCTGTGTCTTTACCACCAACAATTTCCCAGTGAATCTATGTAACTAAGGATAATACAACATCAAATCTCAGAAGAATTAAAACCATAAAATTCACATAGGATTTTTTTTTAAATGTATGGTGGACTTAAGCTGCAGAATGTCATCAGCAATGATATACAAAAAAAGAAGCACTATAAGAAACTGTCTGATCAGGTAGTAGTAGTGAGAGATACTAGACATATGTAACCAGCATATAAGAGGAAGCCTTCCAGCCTGTTGGATAAATCTTTTATGACATATAAACAGAAAACCATGGACAAAAATTGTACAAGGTGCAAAACTTGGCGGGGGGGAGCTTGTGAGTTGAATGGGTTTGGGGAGGTGGGAAGATTGGGAAATATACCTGCATTGATGAAATCTCAAATCTTACTGGAGTAGAGTTAGGAGAACTGGGTTCTAATATCAGCTCTGCCACTGTTCAACTGGGAAGAAGATCCTATATTTCTAAGTCTTTTCTGGGTCTAGTTTCCTTATCTATAAAATAAAGGGATCTAACTTGGGACCTCACACGTAATACTTAATAAAATGCTTTTTGATTTGGATCAGATTTTTTTATCTGAGTTAAATGGATAAATATAATGAATGTCTCAAATATACAGCTATATACTGTAAGTTAATTCAGTGATCTCTTTGATTAAAAAATGGTAGAACTAGATTTTACCTTTTTAGCCTCCACATGTAATTAGCCTCTATAATCATTGGTAATGTTATATAATTTGTCAGTTTAGTCACTGCTTCTTTAAGATTTTAATATATATCTTATATAATAATAATAATAATAATAATATATGCATGTCTTTTTTTTCTCTTAGTTTGTTTTTCTCACCTATGTGCTTGGATTGGCCTGGCTCGGGGTCTTTGGTTTCTCAGCTGTGCCTGTCTTTATGTTCTATAACATATGGTCAACTTGTGAAGTCATCAAATCCCCTCAGACAAATTCAACAGCATCGGGGAGCCAGATCTGTGTGGATATCAGGCAATATGGTATTTAATTTTATGCCGATTAACAATATTTTTCATTTGTGCTGCTTCCTTTGAGTTTGTGACATACTTTTCAGATGAAAGACTACATGGAAGACACCCTCCCAATGCCATTTGTTTCTAAGGACCCTCAGTTTATCAAATTGATGTACTAATATTTACAAAGGGATGTCCTCATGTTTCATGATAGCATAGTGGACAGAGCACTGAACTTGGAGTCAGGAATAGGTGCATTCAAATTCAGTCCCTTCAATTTTCTACTTGTGTGTCCATATGCAAGTCTCTCAACCTCATCTTAAACAAATTGCCTTACCTCAGCTCATCTGAAGCAACTCCCTAAGATTTAGTCTTACTCTGGTCTTGATCTACCTTGTTGGAGGGAGTTTCTAAATATGTGAAGTATGCAACAAGAGATGAAATGAAATCTGTCTTTCAATATAGCATCAATAGGAAAAACAAGATTAAGAATTGTGGGGGACGGGGAGAGAGATGTATAAAGGATATATATAATATATATATATATATAAAATAAATACATGTGTGTCTATGTGTATAGGTTATATAGCTTTATGGTTCATCTTTTGCCCCTAAAAGAAACTCCATGAAGTATTTCCTATCAAATCGCCAAATTATATAAATCTAGTAAACCCCCTATCATCTGTTAATCATATTCTTGTCTCAGGGTCACATTCTTTAAAATTATCAAATAACTATAAGTTCATAAATCTTCTACTATAATTGAACATTGAGATACTTTTCCACTATTGTGTGCAAACAAAGTTTACAGTAAAATTCTGAAGTGATGTTAATGGATATTATCACCACAGACACACACACACACACACACACACACACACACACACACGGACCAATTCAAATATGATTTCCTGCGCATAGGATATCCAAGGTAGCCAGCTAAGCTTTTGACAGATTAAGAAAATCCACCAATTTCTTTTATGCATGAATCTATACAACTTAAAACTTATGAGAGAAAAGCTAAAATCTTAAAAAGGTTTAATTAGTTTCTGTTGCTTAGATGAGTTACATATGCAAGCTAAAAAGAAGTACTGAATTTTCTTTTTGGGAAGGAGGATGAGAGAGAGTCATTTCCCCCCATGCTTCTCATTCTTTCTCAGTTCCTCACCCAAGAGCACTTATGCAAAAATAAATCATGTTTCTTCTTCAAAATGCCTTTGGACACATTTCTTCCCATAAAACTAGTGCTCAGTGTGGTTTTTTTTCCTTTTTATCCCAGATTAAAAACAGAGAAAGGCCCATGTTGAATATTAAGCTGATTTTAAAATGACTCTTACTTTTCACATGCTCAAGAACAAATTACATAGGGTTTTTTTTTCTCCTCACACATTATGCTTCTTTTGTATTTGCTCAGTGTAGGAGCTTGTAAACTGGAAATTCTATGATCTCACATTAGCCTGAAAATGGCACGTATCTGTCTAAAACTCTGGTAAATACTCATCAATTCACTGAGTGATTTCAAGATTTATTCTGTGCCTATGGCAAGGTAGTAAGGAGTGTTGAAGTTATTTTTGCTTCTATTCTCCACTGATCTTCTGGGGAAAGTGTGGGCTGATATTTTTGGCATATAATTAATATGACTGTTCTAAAGTGAAATTTTATTTTGAAATAAAATATAGAAGTGCATTATGACTTTGGCGGATGAAGATTTTTAAAAACTTTATTAGCTTCCTGTGTTATAGCTATAGATAAACTATATGTAATATGTATATAATGGAATCTGTTTTCTGGAAAAGGAACACCATGATGGAGTTTTATTGTAATTTTAAGAAAAAAACTTTTTTTTAATGAATCTTACTATGGTTCCTAACCATAGCATTTTACTGCATGGGTAAACTATAATCAAAAGCCTGTCTGCAAAAATCAGCCTTACTTAAACAAAATGTACATTATAACAAAAGATTATTTTTATTTTGTAATTCAATATTTTCTTTTCCCCCAATTACATGTAAAAGCAACATTTTTTTTTCAAATTTTGAGTTTCAAATTCTTTTCCTCTCCTCTCCCATCCCCACTGAGAAGGCAAGCAATTTGACATAGTTATACATTTATTGTCATGCAAAACATATTTCCATTTAAGTCATGTTGTATCACAATGATTTTTATATAGGTTGACAGCATGGGTTTGAAGCCCTCTGAAACCCAACGAGTTTTGTTCCAATTTGTGGTTAAGTAATCTCTTACTCCTTTTCTGTTATCTCCCAGATGACATGTCAAGTGAATGTAGCCTAAGATTAAGGGTACAGAAGCTATTTTAGGGACATGCCTCATTTATATGTTAATGGCACAAGACTTGCTCATGGAAAGTGATAGCATGTTTTTTTAGTAATAGAAATATTATTACAACAAATCTAAGCAGTAATATTATCAAAACCATAATAATATTTGTTACTGTAATCTAACATAAGTTTGGAATTCATTGTTGCAGGTATCATCCCTTGGAATGCTTTGCCAGGCAAGGCATGCGGCTCAACCCTAGAAAGCATCTGCAACACAAATGAGGTATTGTGTCATGCACTGTCATTTCTGAAATTGGGTTGGGAAACAGAGTTTCCTTAAGTAGAAAGGGTGCAAGACCGATGGGGCTAATTCTGTTAAGAAAGGCCTTCCTATATTTTTGAGGAACGTACAAGTCTTATGTACAAGTCTTCAGAAAGAGCAGAGATTCTTTAATTATCTGGGATAACCTTAACTTTAAAGATAAAGTTCACAAATATTAAATGTGGGTTGTGTAACAAGCATTGTACCTAGACTTTACAAAGTAATGTTAATAAAAAAATTTCCCTGCACTTGAGTTTTCTAATCTGACAAGACTGACAATTACTTATTTCTATAGTGCTTTAAGGTTTATAAGCCATTGTTGTAACAATAGGACATTTTGTATTATTACTATATAGTATTATATATTATCATATATATATTTATAGATGAGGAAACTAAAGCTCATACAATAGCTTTTTCTTTTTTGGACTCCATTTTTCTTTCTCACCCCTGGAGGATCTGAAATGAGCTTTGAGGTGAGGGTGTACTTTGGTGGAGTTTAGAACTAGATTACAGAAGAAAAAACTGGAGTTTGAAATAGCAGCACTGCCTATAGCAGTGAAAGTGGTCATAGTAATGCTGACTACATGAGAAATGATATGTATCAGCAAGTCAGGTTTGCCAAGACCAAAAAGAATTTCAACTACGGTTGATAATAATGGTTATATTGGTCATGGTACTATTGATAATGGTGATAATGGTAATCAGATAGAAATGAAACATTTCCAGTTAGTTCTAGTGGACGGACTTCCTTCCACTCCCAGATCAAAGAACTCTGACGAAGGTGGCTGGAACAGACTGCACCTGGCTGGCGGTCACTCCTTAGTGATCAACACAGGACACTTTCTGCATGAGTTTTCTTTGTTCCTTTGGAATATTTTGACAAATTGTTTCACATAAGCTAAGAGAAATCATAATTACTTTTTAAAGATATACACTAATTAGTTGCACATGATGGTAAGCGCTATAGAGGATGCTTGTGATAAGCCTGGTATACAAAGGATTAAATAGGACAGAGGTCTAAACCTCCATCTAAAATTATAGGGGGGGTTATGGAGGCTGTTAAAGAATTTTATTTTCATAAGCACATGAAGAGCAGAGATAAATCAGCTACATGTCTTTAGACCACACGACCTCTAGGTTAATAATTTAGTGAAACAGATTTAGGTAGCTTTTTAAGCACAGACATCACCAGAGTCTCCAGTCGTCAAAGCTAGGATGTAGAGGCACTGACTAAAGGAAGCTCACACCTCTTGGAATGTCTTGTAGTTGGTGAAAGGTGAAGTGTGGGAATATTCTGCTCTTCTATATTTTGCAGTTGGAAGGAAAAATGTCTCTTCATTAGGTTTTCACTTTATACTCTAAACCATAAAATCTTATACCAGTTGGTTATGTACTGTATATAAGATAAAGCAATAGGTTAAATGATGAAAGGTTTTAAGGACATTCAGAAAAGGAGAGAGGTAATTAAAGACTAGATTAGTCAGAGAAAATCTCGTTCACATTGACTGATGAAATCATGATTACTGGTTGCTATGCCTTCTGAATTTCAGGCCCATTGTTCCTACCGCATCCATGGCAACCACTGGAGAATAGGTGGGGTGAATCAGTAACACCCAATTTCCTCTTAGAAATGTGGCTAGTAGATTTTCCCAATCTATTTTGTTCCCTTTCCCATGACCCACACAAGCTGATGCTCTTTCAGAACCTTGTGAACTTTGGGAGACATCAAGTTTACCTCCTGGCCCTTATAGGGATCATCCAGGAGAGCATCCTCTGTGGAGTGAAGGGGCCCATTATTTATGCTACCTCTAACACTGACAGGCAAGTATAGCCAAGAACCCTGAGAATAGTATTACCCAGAAGAATGTTGACTCTACTTCTGGTCCATCCACCATAGTCATTATCTAGGAAAGCAACCCTTATGGGGATATAATCTGGCAAAATGCCTCTTCAGGTGCTGCAGCCTTCACCTCAGCAGCCACAGCTACTTTAGAACCAGAAAAAAACAGTGTCAAAGTCTTTTGTCATTGTCAAATGCCAAGCAGTAATGGTTATGGATCTAGTAATGAAACTGGCATTAAAGAAAGTTGAGTTACCATCTAACTTGCCAGTACACCCTTAGGATTACTGGGATTTTCCATCTGACTTGCAGTTGAAACCTCCTATATCTAAAGTCTCTTTCTATTGGAATTATGAGGTCCTTAAGATCAGGGACTGCCTTACCTTTCCTTACCTTTCTATTCACATCCCCACTCCTTAGCTTAATAATTTGCACATGTTGAATGTTAGACAAACATCTTTTTCTTCCATTCATTCATGCATTCATGAATGCTACATACATGCATGGAGATATTTGAACTTGTTTCAGGAATAGACACACAGGACAATTATCATCATCAAGTTCCAATGCTATGAATATACAAACCTCCTAATTCATATAAACTTTAAAATTTTAGCTAAATGCTCTCCTCCAAACAACACTGGCCAAGACTGTTTCCAACTCACTGAGAAACCTTGGACAGTTCCCTTGATTTCTTCGGGTTTCCTTGTCCCTTGGTAAAAGGACAGGCTGATAAATCTCAAGTTAGAAAAAACCTCACAGTCCCCTTAGTTTGGCCTCATCATTTTACAGCTTGGACTAAGACATCTCCAGTCCCTTCCAATTCTACTATTCTCTAATTCCACCTTACATTGGTGCCAAGAAAAAAGTATATATTGAATTTTTAAAATCAAAGTTTAAAAAAAACACCTTCATATGGTAATTTCAGAGATGCTTTATCATTTAATCTAGGTAATCATCCACTCCTAACATAATGGCTTCAAATTGCTTAAATTTTAAGTTGTTTTTCCTAATGAAGCCTATGGTCTGTTTACATCTGAACTCCTCTCCTTCCCCCTCAAAAACCAAAATCAAAGCATTTTGGAGTATTTAATGTTTGAGAAGCTTTGCATATGAGAAAGAGCAGTGGACCCAGAGTTATTGACTAGCTCCCTGACTTTATTAACCGTAACCTGGGGTAGATTAGTTAAATCACTTAAACAAATTTGAGCCTCACTTTTCTTATCTGTGAAATCATGACAGTGATATTTCTCATCTACAGCGTATCTCCCAAATCACCTACATTCAAGGGTTATTCTGAAGCACTTTGTAAAGCTTAAAGCATTGTATAAATGCTGTTTTATTAAGAAAAACCTTAGTAGAAGAGAATACTTTTGTCAAGTGAATAATCAACTCCACATCACACGTTTAAGGTTCAGAATTCGACTTCTCAGATTTCTTAAAAGTGGGAACACCTCTATATCAGGTCTTTACAACGTAAGTGGTGAAACTATAGCATCCCCCTAAGCTTTGTTATAGAATATACTTAATTGTGGACTAAGATGCTTATGTTGATGCATGGATGCTGCTCTCTCCTAGTTCTATATGTCCTATCACTTGTTCATCGTAGCCTGTGCTGGAGCTGGTGCCACTGTGATCGCACTGGTGAGTAACGTTCTCCCTGAAGCACTATAGTCTCTTTTTTTCCCCAATATATAAAATAACAAAGCTTCCTTTTTAGCTTTCATCATCTTGCTGGAAAAAACACCACCACTATTTCAGACAGTTTAAGTTTCACATTTGTAAACTCCTTGTGCTGTAATTTGTTAACTGCCTCGGTACAGACTATGGATTAATCTCAGTTGCGTGATCTAGAAAGAGGAGAACCTAACAGCAGAAGATAGATCTAAAACACCCTGGCCTATTGATAATCACTGGCAGACTATTTTGTTGAATTTTGTCCTGGGTTTTGTAGCTTCAAGAATAAATACATCCTGAGTTTGTGATGGTTTTGTGAGGAAGGAAAAGCAGGTAGGATTGGTAGAGCAAAGGGGTATCTCGGAGGCTCTTAAAATTTCGTACCAGGCAAAGACTAAATAATTTCTTCTCTTTGGAACTGACTTGGTTCTATCCCTAGTTATTTAAAAGGGTAGGAAATGGGCTAAAGAAGATAGTTTGGGGAAACTGAAGGGAAGTATTTGCCTTCTTATGCCATTGACTTAGTTTTTTAATCTTCAGTTGGTCTTCCAAATGCAATTTATTTATTGGATACTTAAAATGGTGTCAATTTTTAAGTTCAGCCTAGAATTTAAGAGGCATATTATCTAAGAAGTAAATGGGCAAAACCCCAGTTTCTTGGTGAGAAAAAACTTTTTTATTAATTGTTTCAAAGGGAAATAACATAGAATATTAACTGAAAATGAACAGTTTTGAAATAGCTGAGGCTTTAGCTCTCAGCCACCTGTATCTTACTGTCCTGTATTCTGTTCTCTTCCACCAGCTGATCTACATGATGGCTACTACATATAACTATGCGGTTTTGAAGTTTAAGAGTCGGGAAGATTGCTGCACTAAATTCTAAATTGAAATAAGGCCAATACAGAGTTTTAGAGAGCTACATTGTGTGGCTTGAACTACCACTGACACCATAGACTAAAACAGAGTCTAGATTTTTGAAGTGTTGTGACCATAATTTGTAAATAGCTTCAGTAAACAATTAGCATAGTCAATTAATAAAGTGACTTATTGTATATGAATTATAGAGTGGTAAGATCTGGCTATTACCTGCATTTCTGAGAGGATTCAGTTATTTTACTGACACTAGTAGCATCCTTTAAAAACAGGATTGGGAGTTAACATCTAGTTGCTTTTTTTCTAAAGCAGTTACTTCTGGATCAAATATTGGAACTCTGGAATGCCTGCCTCATTCCTCATTTTTTCCTTGCCTTTCAATCTGATTTCAAACATTTAAACAAAAATCCCAAGACAACTGCTAAACATGAGATGAAAGAGGACTATTAAAATTGGAGCTTTAATATTGTTTTTGTCATGTTTTGGGGGGGGCAGGAATCATTCATTTCAGAAAAAGTAATTTTAGATTTTTTAAAAGCCTTTAAAACATTTTTGCACATTGGAAAGTCACATAGTTTGACACCAACTAAAAATTCCCAAACAAAGCAAGATAGAAATTTATGGAAAATAACCACTCATTTGTTTTTTCTCCATTAAAGGAATTTATTCTTCTATTTTGCGCAACACAATCAGCCCTTTCAAACCTCGCTCCCCATCTTCAAAATAAATTGATGAATGATACCTTAAATCTTATGTATCGGTGCAGTAGTAACTGATTTCTCAGTAGCCAGTTCTTAAAATGCAAGTTAAGGTTTTAATGGAAAGAGAAATTGTGCAAAGACCTGAACAACTTAAACATGTTGAAAAGGAAATGAGAGAAATAAAGGTCATAAGATGCAGAATTGTGTTACAGGAAACATGAAGGAAAGGAGTTGGAAAGAAATGTGGTTGTTCCACCAGCTGTAATGAATAATTTTCTTATGGACTCAGACATTGAATGAAATGAGAGTTTTAAAACGAAAAATGTAGCTGTAAATTGTCACCACTAAAATCTGTTAATCCAGAGACTGCATGCTTTGCTTATAGTTTTTAGTTTGGGTTTTCACATTCATTATTTAAATTCTCTCATGTTAAACTGTAGCTTTTTTCTTTATTTACACAAAATAAACAGTGTTTACAGTTTCGGGGAGGAAAGATTTGTTCTTATCTACCTTGTAAGAAATGTCTTTGTACACCTATTTTAAAACCCAAATGCCAACTTAGTGCATTCCCAGATTTGTGCATCCGACTTAAACACTCCCCAAGTGATAAAATGTGCTTTGCTATTTTTCATTTACACTTTTTCTTATAACCTCAGCCATTTAAGTAAGTTGCTCCTTATTTATTAACTAACTTCTCTTCAGCCCATTAATATTAAACAAAATAGAAAGGCATGCTTGAAATTCAGGAAGCCATTTATACTGACCCTCTGATTCTTTAGTAGCAGAATGTGTGTATTAATATAGAATAATCTCCTCCCATTTTTATTAAAGAATGTCTATTAATCTGACTAGCAGCTTGCTTTGCCTTTTGACATGCTCACTAGCCATCATGCTCACCCTTCTCTTCCAGATCCACTTCCTCATGATACTGTCTTCTAACTGGGCTTACTTAAAGGATGCAAGCAAAATGCAGGCCTACCAGGATATCAAAGGAAAAGAAGAACAGGAACTTCAGGATATCCAGTCTCGGTCAAAAGAACAGCTCAATTCTTACACATAAATGTTTGCCAGAGTAATTCAGCAGAAGAATTTATAAGCTCTGACAAATCATCACACGGCTGCTCTGCAGTACGGATGTATATCCACCAAACTAATATAGGAGTACAAAAACTTCACTGTCAAGCTCCTGGGACTTGTTTCTAGGAAAACCTTCTACTGGATAAATCTTTCTTCCTTTAGAACAGATATTGGAGGTTTCGTGTCAGCCATTTTAGAAGGCAACACTTTTGACACAGTGATTGTTTACCCTTTTGAGATTAATGGCATTCCCACATTTCACTTTGCCTCTGTTGGTGTGGTCACTTTAACAATGGGAATCAGTCAAGCTTTTTAGCAAGAGCTCTCACATTTCTAGCATAGAAATGCCAATAGTTAACCTACCTACCAAGTTCCATTTCTGACACCTGACGTTTGTTAAATTTTGACTCTTGTAAATTTTTCATAAGGTGACTAAATTTAATTTTTCTCTCCTAGTGAGCTGGCTTTCTGATTTGTCCTCATATAGGACACATTAATTCCCTGAGCCAGTCAGAAGGCAGCTATTCAGAAATGCCTCAATGAGCCAATATAATTCTGCCATACTTACTGCTGGAACAACCTAGATTCTTATTCATGGCCAAGCCATGTAGAATTTGTTTTATATATCATTCAGTTTTAATAAAAGTGGGACCCAGTAATGTTTTTTTTTTCCTTCATAAGTGCCAGCTTTGCCTTAATGTAAATTTCTTCTAAATTTCTAAGAATTTATATAAGAGGAGATGAGCGTGACTTCATGGTACCTCATTTCAAAAATTTCCTTTCTTAATTAAGAAGTGTTACCTTTTTAAAATGACCACCATCAAAAACCATTCATAGATGGTCTAGATAGTGAGTTTGAAGTTTCATACCAGCTATCTAAAATCAAATTACAGGTAGACCACAGACCTCCTACTTTTGTAGAACTTGATACCTAAATTAGAATGTATATGTTTTCCTTAAATCTTAGTTATGGCCCCAAGTAATGAAGTTTGATGTTCAGTAAGAAAGCTGCTAGAGTTTAAGTCATTTAACAGAAACTTGCCTTCAAAATAATTGTGTTTCAGAAGCATTAAGTGATTACTGGGTATTAGTGATGGTAAATTTTGTGTTGTTCTTTATGAAATGATAACTATAGCTGTTGGGTATATCAGTGCTTTTTAAAAGAAGCTACTTAATATAAAGTTAACCACTGTATATTCATGTTTAAAGTAATTTGTGGTTTGACTGTTTCCTGGATATTAAAACATACACCTATGTGAAAATGTACAAAAATGAAAGGAAGCAAACATTTACTTAGAAGCTATTAAAACTGATCTTTTATCAGGTACTACATTTCATTTGGATCATTAAATTTAATTAAATGCCTAAAATGCTTAGTTTAACCCTTTTTACATTGGGGGAAGCTCTCTTCTATGTAGAGCAAGTGACAGAATAATTTAAGTGTTTGTTTTCCTGTTGCATGAAGGAGACTTAAATATTTTTCACAGCAGTGCAGGTGCTGTCATATAGTCCAGTGTTCTCATAGAAGAGTAATGGAGGCAGTGTCTTAAAGCCTAATTCTTTTTCTAAGTCTAGGTAGTTATTACCAGGAGTTTCTGAAAGCTTTGTTTTAAGTAGTCTAATATTTTTTATGTAAAGATCATTAAATTTTGCTATGTATAAATTTTTGTAACCTAACAGTGAATCAATATTTTCTATCAGTGCCAAGGGCTTCCGGTAGTTATATTCAAGTGTTACAATAAATATTTGTAGATAATAGAGCCAACATGTGTATGCTTATTTTAAAATTTCATCTAGATAAAAATAGCTGTGGCTGTACTGATTGTAATAAAATAAAATTATAGCTTCCTTCATTTGGTGTTTTAGCATACATAAACCTTTTTTGACTTTGTCTTTGCAATGGCTGTCATGATAAACAATATCATAACTAAATGTATTGGAATTTCACAGTAATTAATGAAATGTTTGTTGGAGCGTTGCATGTTTTGGAAAAAATCATATTTAAAGTGAGAATAATTGAAGAGACCTATAACTCATTGGACTGTATTTTGCAAAAACTGCATTTGCTTGCTATATGGTATTGATATCTCATAGTTCCATGGAACTATAAAATTTTCAAATGAAATTTCACTGGAAATTACTTATGTTTATCAACAGCGTTAGAGGATATATGCCTATGAGACCAACAGGGCCTAGACTTTTTATTACAAGACTTGCTACTGACTTGGTGAAAGGACCTCAGGAAGGAACAGTTTGCCTTTTGAAACTGTTTTAAGTAAAGGTGCTTCAAAGTTATATATATTTATAATATAATATTATTATAATGCATTTAATACATTCATCTATTATATTTAATTTTTAGAAATCCTAGAAACATCAAGTCCGTAAATAGGCTAAAAAGAAATGTTATCAGTGGGTTGGGTTTTTTTTTTTAATTTAGGGATAATGTGTAACAGCAATGAATATAGTAATGTCAGTTCAGTAAGGTTTTATTTATACTTTTAACCGTGATTGTGATCTCCTGGAATTATGATCCTTGTAATCCAGGCTTTAGGGCCAAACTGACAGATTCTTATTTGTGCATCTATTGTGAAGCATGACCAAACAAGACATTAACTGTTGTTTTTCTTCCAACCCTAAGTATCAGTCTTCTGATCAGCTCTGACACAAAACATCCTATAGTTGTATGTGTTACAAGCACTCATTATGTTTTATACCTTCCTAAGTCTTTTCATAAAATGTAAGTTAAATCTCTTGAAATTGAATAATTCATTTAAAAATTTTAAGCATTTATACTTTGGGAAACTTGAATTAATAGCAACTAGTAGCAAGCAAAGTACTATTCTCCCAATGTTACAAATGGTATAAATGAGTAAGTAGATCTGAAAGTGAAATAAGATCATAAAGTACTTCAGTCATTCTCTAGGCATTCAAAAGAAATTATCTTCATCTTGATCAGTGACATACTGCCGCTGATCTAGATAAAGATAATTGCTTCTGAAAACCTTTTAATATAGCATGCTCTTTCACATGTTTTAATTTTTCAATACAGGTTTATGCTTACATGCATCAGTATTTTTCTAATTATTGTGGTTTTCTACATATCCTAGTAGATGAGTGATTAAATTCTTTATGAAATTATCACATATTATAAATTTACAATAGGGTGTCTTTTTAAAGACCATTTTTAAAAAATTGACTATATGATTTATCTTTATTAGGAGGAAGGCAATATGGCATAATGGATAGCCAGACTTGGAGTCACAATGACCTGGGTGTCCACTGACAACACAGTATGTGTGACTAAACAAATTATTTAACTTTTCTCAAAAAGGCAACTAAGAGCAGTTTCTCATCTGCACTGATAGAAGGGGTTCCCTCACTGCACTTCCCCTAGGTCACAGGTCAGAACACCCAACAAACAAAATATAACCTTCTCATTAAGTTCTAAGCAAAATAAAACACAATGTAATTTTCCTATATTGTGTACTTATAATGGAAAACTGATTTTTCTACAATTTTGAAGTTCTCTGGAAGAATTAACTTCTTTTAACCTAATATTAATATACAAATATTAAAAAACAGAATTCCAGGTTGTATAAGTTTCCTGAAAAGCTATAAAAAGTTAGAGGGACAGTGTAAACGTGCTTTTTTAAGAAGAAAAGAAGGTTATTTGTTTGGCTAAGGGTATGGGTTTTGAAAGCTCAACTTGATTAGTACTAAAAGTTAATGTGTCGTTGAAATATTCACTGAAGACAGGAGATAATTTAACCTGTGTGCTTAAGTCCTGTAAGTAATATTAGTCCTGCATATAAACGGAAAGTTACTTTAAGAAAAATGGAAATGTTATGATGCAAAATGCTTCAATAACTTTACCAAACTAGGTATTATTTTAAAGGGAAAAGAAATACTAATTCATAGCAATAGCACCTTGTGTAAATGGTTCTCATTAAATCATTGAAAACAATCCCCGTTAAGAAATGCAGAAATATGTAAACTCATATATTATCTATGTAAAATCTTTATTAAATATTCTGGCTTACAACAGTGAAAACCTGGGCCTAACTAAACTTGATACATCACAGTGTTATGAGTATGAGCCTGTGAAGCATAACTCTCACCAAAAGTCATCTGGTTCTTCAGAAGCTGACAAACTAAATAGGGAAAAGAGGTGAAAGAATAATTAGACAAATTAGTTTTTAGAAAGTTATCTAGGAATCCAATGGTCAGGTTGGGGAATTTTTGAGGCAGAGACATAATTCTTTAATGATCCATGACTTTTATACTATGGCCTAACCTTTACAATTTATTATCTAGACTATGTTCACTCAAGTTTCAGCTATATGGCAATTCAGTGAAATTATAAAGAACTCAAACATTATCTAACAGCCAAGACAAGCCTCTTACATGCCTTAAAATTAGCAACACTAGTGTTAATTTTGCTTGGAACATCATACCTATCAGCTTTACCACTAGACAACAGGGTTTCTTCTACTGATGCTTCTTCCATAACCTCTTTTTTTGAGCTCTGAAAAGAAGAGGAAAAATAAATGTAAAGTATTTTATATATTTGGCATCTTATGTAAATTTTGTAATTCACAAGTACACTTAGAACATACAAAAATATGAAAATTAAGACTTAAAAATAGTTGATGAATTAGTCTTTTTAGTAGCATAGCACAGGAATTACCTATAGTTTGTATTCTCAAGTACTAAGTTATTACAACAATTCTACTGTATTCAGGTACTTGTCTAAAGTGTATTTAAAAATTTCTTACTTTGCCCCCAAAGATAAGGGTTGTACAGAGGCAGGCAGGGACTATGCTTTTCCTTCTTTAAAATAATAATAAAAAAACCCCACTAATTTATATTAAACTGTGTTGTCTGATTGTCATGATATATAACAAACAAATGCCACATAAGTTTCTAGAAACATTTTAACTGTGAAATAATCATGCCTAGTTAATCTCTGTTATGAGATAATAAAATGGTGCCCCTATAAATGTGGTTTTTATTAAAGAGGCTATAACTGACTGTTCACGATATTACAGAATCACATATTATACTAATTTATTTTACCATCTGCCCTTTTACTGTCCTTTAAAAATTCTTATCACCTTATTTACTGATTCCTGTTCTTTATTCTGTTGGATGATCTTCATATATTTTTCTAGAGGGTTGACAATTTCTTTGTCGATGATTTCTAATTCTTTAATATCTTTTTCTACTTCATTTTTCAATGATTCTTCAAGTAATCTCTAGAAAATAAAACTGGTGAGAATTTTTTCATGATAATTAGCACTGCCTAAGCATCTCTGATGTTCAAGGCAAAACAATCTTTTAAGGAACTTACGTTCTAATGTGGTAACATGTATGTACATATATAAAAACACATGTAAAATAGATACACAGTAAGTTGAAAGGGGAAGGCATTATGACTTGAAGGATACCAACAAAGACCTCAGAATGGAATCTTCAAAGAACAAAGAATTCCTCATGCAGAAGAAGGAGGGAATCCTTTCCAGGCAAGAGGGACAGTCTCTGCAAAGGCACAGAGACAGGAGCTGGGAGTTATCAGGTGTAAGTCATAACAAAAAGGCACATTTCACTAGACTGTAGGTAAGTCTGGGGCTAGGCAGTGAAGAGTATCTGCCAAATACAGAAGTTTATATTCGAACCTAGAAGCAACAAGGGAGTTATCTCCAGTTTACTGAGTTGGCGGGGCACATGGTCAGACCTCAATTTTTAGACTATTGATGGCTATGTGGAATACAGAGTAGGAAGAAACAGAAAATGGAGATGAAATTACAGGCTATTAAGGGCCTAGAGTGTTATGAGTATAGAATATATGTATGAGATATTGTGGAGAGAAAAATTATAAAAAGTGGCAACTGACTAAATATCTAAGATGAAGAAGAATTAAGAACAGAAAAATAGTTGCCAAGAATAAGATTTAAAGACATTTGCCAAAATAAAGGAAAATATTCTAGAGAAGCACTGGTACAAAACAGTACTTATCACCATTTCTTGATCCAGTGTTTGTAGTTCTCTTTGTTCCCTTTCAAAAGTTTCCAGTCTTTCTCTCTGCTGCTTTTCCTCTTTCTCTCTCCGTTTCTCTTCCCATTTTTCTTCTTCTTCCTTCTCTTCTTCTAGATCTAGCCTTACTAAAAAAGAAAAATGAATTTCTCTCTCTCTCTCTGTCCCTCTTACATATTCTGAGGTGGAAGGGATTTTTAGATTAAAGACTATCGAGCCAACTCTTACCTTACATGTGAAGTAAGAGACTCAGAGAGGTTAAGTCACTTAACTCAGGTTCTTACCGTCAATGGTCCTGGACTGACCGACCACATTCTATCTCCCTGAAATAGCTTACCAGCTCATGCTTATGCCCTCCAATCTTTTGCCCCATTAGTATAAAGTAATTAAAATCATGTAATAGTCAATTCTTCTAATAGTCCTTCCGTTTGATTAGTTAGAGCTACTAATAAAGTCACATGTGCCAAAAAGGTCAGTGGCCACACTAAGTGGTGGAAGTAGGGGATAAAAAGGACAGGCTATTTATCTCACCTTCCAAAGAGATGATGTGACAATTTCATCAACAGAAAAAAATACAAACATTCCCATTCATCTTCTACATGAAGCAAAATACCAGTGCACAGCAT
Source organism: Pseudocheirus occidentalis (assembly GCA_028646575.1). NCBI lineage: Eukaryota > Metazoa > Chordata > Mammalia > Diprotodontia > Pseudocheiridae > Pseudocheirus > Pseudocheirus occidentalis. The sequence goes on from CM053600.1 coordinate 26,752,880, forward strand.
TTTTATCCCTTTCCTCTGTTTTCTGAATTAATACTCCTTTGGAGTCATCCACTGCAAAGGAGTTAGGTATGAAACTCAAGGGCTGGTGCTACTTTGAACCAAAGAAAATAATCTCTACAAGGTGAATTGTGCCCTAAAGGGCATGCATAATTCAAGGTTTATCATTTTTTTTAAGCAATCAACAATAATTTATTAGGCCTGTACTATGTACACATTTATTTTTTAATATAAATTTTTAATTTATTTTCTTGTTTACATCGTTCATTTCCATGAGATTACTGAGTTGCAAATTTTCTCCCCGTCTTTCCCCTACCCCCAACCCCAAAATGGGTTTATCATTTTTGTTTGCTTACTGTGTGCTATCACAAAAATCATTCCTGAGCTCCAATCCTGCAAAGCCAATTTCCTTCTGGAAATCTTCAACTGGATGTCCCATAGACATCTCAAATTAAATATTATCTATTAACAAAACTCTCATTACTCTCCTATTCTTCTTCCAAATGTCCAACCCTTCTAGTCATCCAGTTTCATAGCTACAAACTCTTCACACTGTACCTCACCATTACCCATCCTTGCACACTTCTACCATGTCCTGTCAATTTTGCCATGACAAAATCTCTCCAATCTGTCCTTTTTACCTGCTTACAACACAACTTTAGGGTCTCATTACCTCTCATCTTGGCTATTACCATAGTTTCATCATAGGTCTCCTTCTAGTCGCTAACCCTTATAGTCCATATTTCACACAACTGCCAAAATAATTTTCCTAAAGCCCAGTCTGTCACTCACTCTCCCCTGTTTAAGAATCTTCAGTGGCTCCTCTCCTACCTCTTGTACAAAGTACCCACTCATTATGATTTTGAAAACCTTCAAAGTCTGACAAGTTACCTTTCTAGATTTAGTTCACATTATTTCCCCCTCATACATTTGCCTATTTGTTAAACATAGCATTCCATCTCCCACTTCAACCTCCAACCCCCATCTCCTCACCCCTGCATGAAATGTACTCTGCCCTTCTCAACTCTGCCTCTTAGAAACCTTAGTTTCTCTTAAGGCTTTAATTTAGGTGCTACCTTCCTAACCTTCTGTTTATTAGTGTTTTCTCAGTCCTCTCAAACTACCTTCTATATAAAAATATTGTATTCTCTCCTGCCTCCCACCCAGGGATAGAACAGAATATCCTTGAGGGCAAGGACTGTTAGGGTATTCCCCAGCAGTATTTTGTTAGAATATCCCCAGTGGCTAATAAACACTGCCTTGCACATAGCAGGAGCCTGAAAAAATACTTATTGAAATTATTTTATTTAATTCTCAGCTGTTTTTACTACAAAAAAGTATAACCTATCCATGAGAAGCAGAACTCATAATTTGTACATATGCAAACATTTTCTCCTTTAATAATTATTTTCATTCATACATACTGTCATTAAAATCAAGAGACTAAATGAGACTGTATATTTAGAAGACTGAGATAGTAGGTAATTAGAAAATGTTTAATTAAAGTTAGCCTATTTGGGGGTTTAAGTATTTTTAGAAAGGGGAAAAAGGATAGTAGCACTAACTCAATTCACTTATACAAAGGTCAAGAGGTAGATGGAGAACCTCAAGGGCCAAGACAGAAATCGACAAAGTTACGCATGCTGCTCAAGATTTCAGATTATGAATGCCTCAGTTCTCTAAATTTTAAAAGTCTGTCCTTAAGTTTTCTTAAACTTTATTTGCTATACTAAATTTATTCAATCCAAATATTTTCTCAGTAACTATCTCAAAAGTTAAATCACTTATTCAAGAAGCTTTTTATTTCAATAATTCAATATTCTGTTAAATAAAAAAAAACTTACTTGGATTCTGATGCAAAGTAGTTATTGTTGGCACAGTGTCTCTGACACTGTTAGTGGGAACTGTATCTCCCGCTGGATACAACACATCTATTCCAAATTGCTCTGGAATGTTCCCACCATCTAAAAGAGGTTTTGACAATGCCTTCATTATTCCCTAATTATAACAGAAGGGCAAAAGAAGAGTTGCAGTGTGGGAATAGCTGGTCTTAAAATATTTTAATTTCAGGGAGCTAAATAATTAAGCAAGTCCTGACCAAAGATTTGATGGAAAATGTTAAAGACTATATTCTTAGTTATAAACAGAATTTCACAGGTTTTGAAAAAATGAGTATAAATTTGTAAAAGTTTGGGGTTAAATGCTTGAAAGAATATCACCTATTTTGCAAATATTTAATAAATAAAACTTAAGATATTAACAAAGAAAACAATTTCTACATGGAAAAAATTCATGACTTTCCAGGCTCCTGACAAAAACACAATGACTCTAAATGTTTTTAAACAGAACCATACACTTCGAAATTATATTCTTTCTAGACCAGCAGTTTTTAAGATTCTAGAAAAGAAACAGTATGAATGCTCATCATTAACCTCTCATTTAACTAATTTTTGATATTTTCTACCCCTCAATCAAAATTCCTTCAGTTATAAATATTCACTAAATTATAAAACTCAAATTATCAGAATTTTGGATCTGAAAGAAACATTAGTGATCAAAATGAAAGCCCAAGGACTTCAGAGACTCAATTAATAGTTAGGCCAGGGATAAAAACTCGCTCTCCTGATTCTAAGGCCAGTGCTATTCCCACTAAAGCTAGGTTTCATTCAAATCTAGAGAAAACTAAGCTCTGTATAAGCAAAAGAAAAATAGAAAATTTTCTACCTTATAAAAGGAAAAAAAAAACCCAATACATTTGCTTTTGATACAACTGTTATTCAAGTAAATTTTACTTTTATTCAGGCATGAAATACTTTCAATGATTTCTTATACAGTGACTGACTCTAGGGAGAAAACTAAAATAACTACTTTTTCACAAATACATCTTTTGGACTTTTGGCCCCATATTCTACAGAAAGTTTTTCCTAACCTCTCTTTAACTCAAGTACCTTCCGTCTTACTTATTTCCTGTTTCTCCTATATTATTTGTTTGCTTATTGTCTTCCCCCCATTAGATTGTGAGTCCCATAACATCAGTGACTGTTTTTTGCTTCTTTTATATCCCCAGCACTTAGCACAGTGCTTGACACATAGTAGCAGTAAACCTTAATGAAGGCTTACTGATTGGCTAACAATGTTAGAGATGAAGGCAGTAGAAGAATCATCTAGTGCCCGTTTTACAGGTAAGAAAATGAACATGTCCAAAATCACATAAGCTAGTTAGTGGCATAGAGGACAAAAGCCCCAAAACTCTCAAGTGCAAAATCTCTTGCTGTTTAAATAAGAAAGCCCCGAAAAGTCCAAAAGTCTATGACATATATATGAAGAATATATGAAAAATATATAAGCCTTTATTGCATCATAAGCATTTCCTGACTTGTATTTTACTTATAGTGGGTACATTTCACTAAAATTATCAATATATCAAAATTACTGAAGCTTGTAAGCATAAGAACTTACATTCTAAAGAAGATTCATTTTGAACATCTTCAAAGATTGATTTCTCTGCATTTGAAAATTCACTTATATCTTGACCAGTGTGCTTCTCAGAATTACTAGAAGAAAAAAACAAGATTCATTAATGTAAAAGTCAAAAGTAAAGTTGCATAAAGGTACTTTCTGCCTTACTAATTTACCTCTGGAGTATACTCACTGTCATCTCTATGTAATTTCTAAAAGAATGTTTTCAGACACATTTTAAAAAACTATTATCTCAGGACCAATATGACACATCCCATAAAGATGCAAGACTGTTAAGAGCTCACAAAACTTATTCAGCAGTACCTGTATGCTATTCTTATTCTTAGTTTTTAAAAATATAGTATATAAAATAATTTACTTTTAAGGAGAAGAAATACAGCTACTGAATCACATTTATACATTTAAAAGGAAAACACATTTAAATTCAACTTTTCAATAGTCACACCTTCCTTGTAACGTATAATCATTTCAGAACTACAGATTAATTGTAAAAAAACATCTTAAGATTTGAATTACAGAAGTATTAATGTTGTAACAACTTTTGTTTCAAAAGAAACTGAACTCTTACTTAAAAAAAAAATTTGTCTTGTTTTCATCTATAATTAAGAGAGCCAAAGTTCCAAAGTACAAATATCTAGATATGCCTTTCCTTAGGCAATCTTTTGTGAGGCCATTCAATAAATATTAAGGGGAAACACTAAATTCAAAATAAGGATTGCATTAAGTACAAAACACCCATAAAATAAGTGAGAATTACACAGTACAGGTATCAGAACAACAAAAGCAAGAAATTCTACTTTTTATACCTACAGTAAAATTTTTCAGAGGAACCAAGCTTAGATCTAATAATACTTGAGAAAATTAAAAATTACAAAGATAGAAACAAATCTAATCTCACTCCCTCAGTTTAAAAGATGAGGAAACTGAGACCAAGTATTTGTAATCATATGGCTTAATAGTAGAGTTAAAATCCAAATCAAGACATAAGTGTTAAATTTATAATTATGGGATTTTATTTTTGATTACATCTTTTACTCATTTGTTACATTTTACAGTTTGTTCACATTCCCCTATACCCTACCATCATTACCATGTTTTCATATTTTTTTCAATAATTTTTCAGACATTATCTTTCTCCCATTTATGATACCACAAAATAATGAACTACCATAACCTCAATTATCTGACAGCGTCAACTACCAACAGCACAGCAAGGAAATAAGGAAGGCCCCTTTTTACAAAGTTCAGCTTGTTTCAGTCAGCACAGCCTTTTAAGCACTTGTCTACAACTCTTGATTTTTCAGATTACTATCACATATTATGGTTTTAATAGAACTTTCCCCACTATAATGCTGTGAATTGTAATATCTCACTACAGGAAAAAATACTGAGGGAGTTTGAGACTTGCCTATTAGTCACAGAGAAGAAAGAGAATACAGACTAAGGACTCTAAACTAAGTCAACTAGTAGTTCTAAATCTAGGATCCTATGGTTACATCCTTTAAAAAGATTACAGGGCTTCAGCAGGGAAGAGGAAGATGGTCCTATATACATGCCTCATCCTCCTCAAAACATTCCCCTAGCAAAATTTCCCTATTTCTTCTGAGGGCATCACCATTCTTGCAGTCTCCCAGCATGGTAACCTTAATATTATTCTTAATTCCTCACTGTCCCATAACCTACATATTCAATCAGTTGCTAAACTGTGGCCATGTTGATCTCCATACACACAGGCATGGTCATATTTCAGGTTCAGTTCTAGAACAAAACAATAAAGTGAGTCACAAGAGTTTTTTGGTTTCCTATGTAAAAGTAATGCTTATACCGTAGTCTAAATGTGCAATAATATGATGTCTAAAAAAAGAAAACCAAACATATATACCTTAATTAAAAAATACTTTATTGCTAAAACATGCTAGCATCGTGGCCCATCAACAAGCAGCAATCTCCTATCTCATGGAGGGTCCTGCCTCAATGTTTATGGCTGCTGACCTATGAGGGCGGTGGTTGTGGAAGGTTGAGGTGACTGTGGCAATTTCTTAAGATAAAAATAAATTTTGCCACATTGGCTGACTTTTCCTTTCACTTGAACATTTAGAGGCTATAGGTTCTTAATTAGCCTAATTTCAATACTGCTGCGTCTCAGGGAACAGAGAGGCCAGAGGAGAGGGAGAGGGAATGGCCAGTCAGTAAACTAAGTCAGAACATATAGAATGTTTATGGATATACTATCTCGTAAAGGAACAGTTAGTGATGCCCCAAAACAATTAAAATAATATCATCAAAAAGATCACTGATCACATCACCATAACAGAAATAACAATAATAATAATGAAAAAGCCTGAAATATTGTGAGAATTACCAAAATGAGATACAATATACTGTTGAAAAAAAATTACTCCAATAGACTTGGTTGACACAGGGTTTTCACATACCTTCAATCTGTAAAAAAAACACAGTATCAATGAAGCACAATAAATCAGGTATTGCCTGTATCTTGACTTTGCCTCAGTTTCAGTTCTAATCACCTCTCACCTACTCTGACAGTCTTTTTACCTGGTCTGTCTCAAGTCTTTTCCCTACTCCAGTCCAGAATGCAAAAATGCCAAAGTGATTTTCCTTTAGCACCCATCTAACCATATTACTCAATAATCTCAACAGCACTATACTTCCTTGTCTTTAGAAGAAAATATATACACCTATTTGGTTTTAAAAGCCCTTCAGAGTAACATGAATAATTTCCCCAACTGATAAATGGTCAAAGGATATGAACAGGTGGTTTTCAGATGACATCTTTAAAGGAAGAAACAATAAAAAGTTCCTAGTTTTATTCACCAATTAAATGTATTTTTTTAGAACTGATTTTAAAAACCAATTTTAAAAATTGGTTATCTACTTGGTCAATCTCACTTTTGATTTCAGAATTTCTAATGTGGAGAATTCTCTGGTTCATTTAGCTGCATGACTAATACACTGAACTAATACACTGAACTGTTTTTTCTTCTTCTGATGAGTGTTTTGAGACAAATCTTCCACAAAGGAACTGAATCCTCTCTATTGATGTTTAAATAATTTTTCAAAAGTCCTTTTCTGATTATAAATGGTCAGTAAAGGACAGTTTAATATTTGTTTTTTTACATTTGTTTATGAGGTGTAGGATCAATTTTTACAAAGGTGCCACGTACTGTTGAGTTATATATAAGCTCTTTCTATTCTCATTCAGTAGTTACCAGAGATGTATCATAGTTTTCTTATATTCTACTCTGGATCTTAACTTTCTTCTTGTTTTTTGTTCTGCTAAATTTATCTAGGTCTGAAAGGCACACATTGAAGTCCCCAACTAAGAAAAATCCCTAACACAGATAAATCATTAACTAATCCAATTTTTAAAAAGAGATAAAAACCAAACAGCCAATATTGTTAGTGGCAAAGGAAAATTCATAACAAATGAAAAGTAAATTATTAGAAACTACTTTGCCCAACAATATGTCAAGAAAACTGATAAATGAAATGGATGAATATTGTTATAAATATAAAATACTCAGATGAACAGAATAATATAATTAAGATAGCTCAATTTCAGAAAAAGAGACTAAAGTCATTCATGAACTCAAGTAAAAAACCCAGTACCAGACAGATTTACAAGTGAATTCTATCAAATATCCAAAGAATAATTCCAATACTATGTTGTTTTCGACAGAGGTAAATAAGGATACTTGTAAAATTCCTTCTATGACACAATTATGATCTTAATACCTAAACCAGAAATAGTTAAAAGCAGGGAATGGGAAGTATAAACCAATATCCCTAATGAACACTGACTTTTTTGTAAAAATACTTAATAAAACATTAGTAAAGAACTGAAACTAATAAGCAAAGAAGCCACAGCAACATATTAAAAAGATTATATGCTATGACCTGGTTGGATTTATATTTAAAAAAAGAAGAAAGAAAAAGGAAGCCAAAGTCTTCCACAAATTAGGGTTAAGTAAACCACCATATCATACTATATACCACACTAAGCTCCACATGCATACAGAACCTAGATATAAAAGGTAGTATCATAACAAATTAGAGAAGCAGGAAAGGAAGTAACTTTCACAATTAGTGAAGAATTCATTACCAAATGAGGGGTAAGAAGATCACAGAAGACCAAATAAGACAACTATGATTACACAAAAAAATTTTGTACAAATCAAACCAATGCACTTAAATTTGGAAGGGAAAGAGTTAACCGGGAAAAAGCTTTGCAGCAAGTTTTTCTGACAAAAAATAGCCAAGACATATAGCCATATGAGGATATATAGACATATAGACATATAAGGACTTATTAAAAGATACAGAGCAAGAATTATTTCCCCTCTGACAGATAAGTAGTCAAAGGATATAAAAACAAATTCTTAAAGGAAGAAATTCAAGCTATTAACAGCTAAATTAAAAATAGTTCCATTTTATATCCATAAGATCTACAAAGATAACAAAAAAGAAAAATAACAATTGTTGGAGGGGCTGTAGGAAGGCAGGCATACTAATGCATTACTGGTAGAGCTGTGAAATGGTCCAGCATTTTTGGAACACAATTTCCAAGTATACTAAAAAAAAAAAAAAAATCATTAAAATGTGCAACACCTTACACAGAAATACCAATACTAACTCTATGCCTCAGTGATCAAATAGAGAAAAAAGACTCTCGTACACAAAATATTTATAAACAGCTCTAGCTTCTAGATACTGGAAGCTACAGAGGTGTCCATCAACTGGGGAATAATTGAATAAATTATTGTGCCATAAGAAATGGTTAAAGGGACAGTTTCAGGGAAAGCTAAACTCATGCTGAATGAAGCAACAAGAACCAGGAGAACAATTTATATAATAATAATATGGCAAAGAAAAATAACTTTGAAAGACAATAAAATTTGATGGTACCAATGACTAACCAGAACCAATCATAAAGTGTACTACCTACCCTCCTGATAGAGGGGTGATAGTCTCAAGGTGGAGAATAAAACACACATTTCTACATTATGACAAAAGTATGGATATATTTCATTTGACCATACATATTTGGTACAAGAATCTGTTTTTCCTTTTTTTTTTTTTTTAACATGGAAGCTGGGAGAGTGAAGGGCACTAGCAACAGTACTGTTAAAATAGAAGGTCATTATAGCAATGAATAACTTTATAATTTTACTGACAATAAAATGTCCCACTTGGGGTGGCTCGTTGGCGTAGTGAACAGAGCACCAGCCTTGGAGTCAGGAGGACCTGAGTTCAAATTTGGCCTTAGACACTTGAAACACTCACTAGCTGTGTAACCTTCAGCAAGTTACTTAACCCCAATTGCCTTGCCTTCCCCCTCCAAAAAAATATTTTAAAATGTCCTATTTTCAAAATAAATCAAGTTATCTGCCTCCAAAAAACCCCTCCTCTTATATATGAGTTGCATGAAAAAAACTTATGTTTAATAGTCATGCTATACTTAAATGATTAGTACACAAATAAGAGCTCATGTTCATATGGCATTTAAAGGTTGGAATGGGAATTTGAAGATCTCTCCTGCCCCTTAATAGACCTCTAGATCTCATAGGTCTATATTATGGAACTCCCTAAGCTATTGTTTTATGTGCAAAGTTGTTCTATTATTCTGGTTATATTGCTGCAAAGTTCTGCTGATGGCAGTTTTTCCACAGTTATCCATAACCTCTCATTTATTGTTAATGTATTTTTGCTATGTAAGGGACATGAAAGATCTTGGAGTCAAATGTAATAGGAATGAGAATTTGAAGATCTTCTCTGACCCATAATAGATCTAGGGGGGAGTGTGAAGACCTCCTCTGCTTTGAAAGTAATCTCTGCCCTCAAGAGGGTGAATGTAATCACGTGGAGTCTGTGGAGGGAATTTGCTGAAGGATGAAGCAGAGCCCATAGGAAGCTTCCCTGCTGTGAATATAAACTCTGCCCCCAATAGGCTGAATGTAGTCACATGGAGGAATTTGCTGAAGGGAAGCAGAGCCGATAGGAAGCTGGGAATCAGAACCAGAGGGATGGTGGGAGAGGTAGATTTGTGAGTAAATACTGATCTTGTACTGGTTTGTAGGAAAGCTGAAAGATGCTGTGGCTCTCAGTGTTATTATGGCTTCTTAATATTTTTGATTGGCTTACTGGTTTTGGGATTTGGTTTTCTGGTGTCTAAATAAATGCTTCGGTTCTGTCCTCTATATGGAGAGTTTGGTATATCTTGTGATCAAACATCATGCGATATATATAATCACATTATCGTGATTGTGGGCAGTGTAAATATCATAATGGTGCTACAAAGGTATGGTGCTATCAAATATTCCTTACAACCTCAGAGGAGAGGTAGTGTAAATATTATCTCCATTTAACAGATTAAAAAACTGAGGCACAGAGAGGGTTGATCATGTCATTCCACAGCTCAAGAAGTTTCAGTGATTATTTACCTCCAGAGTAAAATGCTAACTCCTGTTATTTGGCATTATCATATAGCTTCTACCACAACAATTCCACATTATTCTACTACATTCCAGCCAAATGGCCTAATTACTGTTCCCTATACGTGATTTTTTTCCATCCATCGTAACATTACTTACAAAGGATGTCTCATCTCCTCCTTTTGAAACCTTTAGCTCCTTTTAAAAGACTCAACTTAAGCGCCACCTCCTATGACTTTCTTTCCTTCCTTCAAAGTTCAACTTAGGTTCCACTTTTTCCATGAAACTCTTTGACCCTGCCCTACTGCTAGTCTTCCTATACCGAATTTCTCACAACTCTGATTTATATTATCTACTTCTCCTTCAACTTCTATATTACAATTATTTGGGTACATGGTTTATTTTTCTATATACATATGAGCTTCTTGAAGGTAGCAGTTTTTTTAAAATTTCCAATGCGCATTTCAACACTTTGTACTTTTTAGACACATAGTGTGAATATTTATTTTTCAGAAAAAGGCAGCATCTTTCCTAATGTCATTATGATAAAGACCTTAGTTTTCATTATTGTTCTGGACAGCCTTGAGACTTGAGACCAGAGTGCTAACTGGACCCTGAAATTAGTGAAATCTCCTGTGTGGTCCCCTTCACCTGCCCCTGTGTTCTGATAAGATCAGATCGAGATTTCTAAAGGGAAGGCAGTTTGCTTTTGGGCTCCTCTCTGTCTCACATGCAATACCACCCTGCACCTGCATTCCGGTAAAAAGGGGAGGGGGGCTTTCCAGAGTCCTCTTTCCCTCCAGCCAAATATACACAGTGGTTTTATTTTAACCCCTTTCAACTGTCATATTGTAAGAATTTGTTACTATATAAACTCTGCTTAAACCAAGGCTCGGCACAGATCCAGGGTCTTGTTCCTGGGCTGCCACTGGCCAGCAATAAACTGATGCCTCCTGAGCTGACTATTGGTCTCGGTCCCTGATTAATTTCTCAGTCTCCAGCTCAATTATGAGGAGTGTCCCTTGTCTGAGAGTTCTCGATATTAATGAAATCTCAGGTCCAGTCCCTATTCCTGTATTTGGTATAAGGATATGTGTAAATGTTAGTTTACACAATAGAAAATAAGTTCCTTGAAACCAGAGACTGATTCTTTTTTTTGTCTTTGTACTCACAGCACCTAGTACATTACCTGGTATAAAGTAGATAATTGAACCAAAGTATTACTTATTACAAAGTATTATTGATTACTTAAATTCTACAAACCTCCCTTCCTCCCCACCCAACAATTATGAAATATATTCAGTTCAAAGAAAAAGTTTAACTTGAGAAACTTAGTTTGAACAATGCAAATTATATACTTGTACACAACCTTTAACAGTATGACTAGAAAACCTATGTCTAACACTCAGAAATAAAATGAAAGTATATACTTCAAAGAAATATAAGTATGATCTTTACCTTGTCTTCTGTTCATGACTGCTTGGTAAGCAAACAATTGAGATATTGGGAGCAGATACAGCAGATGAAAGTTGGGGTGTCTTTGGAATTGGTGATGGAATTTTGTCAGCAAGGTGACAGGGAGACATAACAAATGACCCATTACCTGAAAGGTATAATCTTGATTTCACTATATGTTGTAAATTTCTTAGGGAAGACATTAAGACTATTTTAAAAATTGCTATCAAAATATTATAGAACAAATATAACCAGTTTCTATTTTCCGAGGAATAAAAATTACCAGCTTCCTCAGATTTACGTACCTAATGGTACCTGATCATTTACAAATTACTTTCCTCCCAACAATCCTGTTAAGAATATAGTATGTTGCTAATGGTGAACTAGAACCATAAAACATATAACTCACAGAATGTTAAGAGATGGATAGAATCATATTACCCTGGGGAACTCCTCTTATCTTAAAAATAAGAAAACTGAAGATCAAGGTCACATACCCAAATACAGAGAGTAAGAACTCAGATTTTATGATTCAGTCTACAACTCTTTCATGGGATCATAAATTCAGAGCTGGAAGGGTCCTCAAAGGCCATAAAGTCCAACACTCTCATTTTAGAGTTGAGGAAATGGAAGGTCCTTCTACTGAGTCAAAAAACAAACAAACCCTATTTTTATCAATGTACATTATTTCATTACATCATTGGCTCTCAACACTTTAGCTTAAGTTTTTTTCCTCCACTTGACCTGAAAACTTCTTTAACAGTTATTATGTCTAGAAATGATCCTTCTTTTTCTAGACCCATCCATTAAACAGGGTGTGTAGGGTTCCAAAAGTCTCAAGACATTTGGGACAACCTGTAAGGTGTACCCTACATAATACTGTTGTGACCAAGGTTATTTTGTGGTCACTGAATATAACCAAGAGTCACCATGCTATGAGATCTCCAATGTAATATGATTCAGCAGTTATGACATTTCCTAAGGAACTAAACGGCCTCATAAGAAATAACTAATGTTTTGTTGTTGGAATCAACTGACATTAAGCAGGCTATACCTGTCATACAAAATTAAGCCAAACTTATGTCTTGAATAACGTTATAAATAATAACTACATCTTCAATAGTAACATTAGTATTAATAAAACACATTCTATGGCTATGCTTTATCTATTTATGCAAATTGTTTAAGGACAATGAAGCAGAGCCCACAAATACATATCTATAAAATTATTATTATTATTACGTGTTTGTAGGTTCTGTTTTTTTTTTACTTTTTCGAATAGTCAAGTCAACAAGCATTTATTAAGTACCTATCACCTGCTTGGTATTTCACTAAGTGCTGGGGAATGGAAAAAAAAGGCAAATAACAACAACAAAGAGAGAATAATGAATTAGTTATCTAAACTATTATTTTCTCAGTGGTAGCTCTATGAAGTGAGATATTCAGTAAAATAGCAGCTCACCTCCTAAATATATTTGGTTATTAAGGCTTCTCTTTGCTTTTGGACGTGGAGTAGAGGAAAGACGTCTAGGGGAAGGGGCTCTCCTTTGCTGTGGTGTTTGGTTATCAGTCATCTCATCACCCTTTTCTTCTTTAAGACTGTTGAGTGGAAGCTGCTCAGAAACAAATTTGTTCTCTGCAAACATAACTTTTTCATGAATGCTACTACTTAGAATTTCTGGTAAAAGTGAAGGAGATTGACTCCTTGCTAGTGAAGTGCTTTTCATTGCAGCTGGAATAACTCGTTGCTGGTAATTCCTAAAGGCTTCTTCTAAGTACTCTGCCTCTTTCTCTAGTTCTTTTACCCTTGCTTTGGTATTAGCTACAAATTCAAGGTCAGCATCTGTAGAAGTATTCTCAATTTTGGCATGTTGGCAAAACCTGCTCCTTTGAAGATCTTCTGACTGAACAACAGCATCAGAAAAGATCTGATTCTTCAAGAAATTATCTATGTAAACATCATGAGGTACAATCTTGTCACTTGTGAAATCAATGACTGAACGATCAACCAATGATGGCTTTGGGTTTCGGTATACTTCATTCTCTAAAGCTAGATATGAAAATAAGAGCAAATTAATTTCAAAAAATAAAAAAATCATCTAAAAATAAGGTTACAATAAACTTTTAGGATTTATTTTTTTTTAATATGAAGGAATTAAAAGTAAAACTAATGAGAAAATTCACATTTCATGGCATGGACTCTAGACTGGGCATCATGCCAAACAGGAGAGTGGGGGGCATGAGGATGAGAGGGGGGATGACGGAGGGGAGGGCAGGGTCTGGGGGAGGGATGCTGGAAGCACACACTTCAGGAAAGGGACAGGGTGGAGAACGGAGCAGGGGGAGGGGAGGATAGGAGGGAGGGACATATGATCACTGTCACAATATGTCCACTGTGAAGATGGCCTGTATAATTACACATCCACAGCCTGTATTGAGTTGATTGTCCTTCCAGTAGGGGTGGGTGATGGGGGAGGAACCAAAAGAATCTAGAATTTAAAGTTCTGCAATACCTGCAACTGGGAATTAAGACATACAGGGGCTGGGGTAGGGATATCCTCCCTGCCCTACCAGAAAGTAAGATAGCAGAGCAAGGGAGGGGCTTTACAGTAGGATTGCTGTTTTAGGGTTGGGGCGGGGGAAGGATGGGGGAAAAATTTGCAATTCAAAAATGTCATGAAAACGAATGATGTAAACAAGAAATCAAATAAAAAATATATCATGAAGAAAAAAATTTTAAAAAGGAGAGGGAAAAAAAGAAAATTCACATTTCAATAGTGTTTTGTGGGTTCTATGTGTATCTTATTTGATCCTCTAACTCTCTGAGACAGTAGTATTATTCCCATTTCATATTTGAGGACACTAAAGCTCAGAGAGATTAAGTACATTGTCTGTTATGTCACAGCTAGCAAATGGTAGAATTAGACCTTAAATCTAGGTGTTCTAAGTCTGCATTCAATGCTTTTTCCACTTCAATTCATATACATACATGTATACATATATACATTATATATTATACTAGGAAAAGCATTGAACACATACATTTATATGTCTGTATATATACATATACATATATATTCAGTACTGCAGAAGAAAGTATGTTTTTATTTTTAACATTCTTGAATTTCTTTTACTAATGTTCAGATATCACCTAGGGCTAAAACAAGTACTATTAAATTCATACTAAAAGTGATTCAGTTCTATATAGGTCCCATAATAACTACTGCATCTGCATACTACATACATCTGTTTTGATTTCTTCTCCAAATTTAACACAAATATGTGAATACAACAGAATAAAAATCAGTCCTAATCTCAGGTCAAAAACTTTAACACCTGGATCCAGAATGGGTTTCAATGTTCTGATGTTACTTTCTACAGCATTTAATGAACCATTCCAACTCAAGTTTTCTCTAAGCAGCATGAAGTCTACCTACTGTTTTCTTTCTTCCTTTTAAACCTAGAAGTCTGGAGGAACTTTAAAATAAAACTCTTAGATGCTACGAAAAGTACTAAGTACTTTTACTGATACAACCTCATTTGATCCTCACAATTTATGTTAACTTAGGAGACGGGAGACATTATGCCTATTTAATAGATAAGGAAATTAAGGCCAAGTAACTAGGAGAACTGGTGCTAGATCTCTGACTCTAAGTTGTGTACATTCCATTATACTGAGCCAATGTGGCTTCACAAACTTTTCCCTACATATGGAGTTAGAAGATAGCATTAATCAACAGTTATTTAGCCTAATAATTAAACAAGTTCACTAACGCATGAGGTAAAGAAGCTTTCGTGAAAGTTTGGTTCTGTGGCCAAGGTCAAAAGCTAGATTGGGCAAGGCTTGCATTTGATGGAGAAACAAAAAAACTTGAGTAGAGGAATGGTACTGAAATAAAGGACAAAAATACAACCTACGAGAGGAAGTGATGGCTTTGCTATAAAAACTGGTGACTCTGATTTGACATGTCCATATAGTTTGCTTTCTTCACTTAAATGAAATTAAGAATTTACTAACACTGTGAAGATTCAAAAAATTTTTCCAACATAGAAAAGTCAATCCAAAACATAGATGAGACTTGTACTTGGTTCTGATTCGCACATGGCATTTCAAAGAGAATTTTAACTTCCTCCATTCTTTAACCATATGCATAGTTGAAAACACAAACTTAAGTGAATGCATATAACCATATATATATATTTCTTATAATTCAAGGACCTGTGATTTTTTTCAATACTGTTGCCATAACTCTATGATCTGGTACACTATCTTCAAGAAATGTTGCAGCTGCTGCCAATTTAGGAATGAGTCTCTCTGAATTAACTAGGCTTGGCCTCAGATGACACAGCCTTCCATTTGGCCAACATTTGAAGACTTTCTAGCTTGGCAGAACTTGTCAGAGTTTAGTGGCCTACACTCTAAATAAATGAACATATTAGTTGTTCCCTTGAATCTGAGAGTCTTTTACCTCCATGTATTTACATTCTCTAGACCAGTGATTCCCAAAGTGGGTGCTACAGCCCCCTGGTGGGAGATGCAGTGATTCAGGGGGGCTGTGATGGTCACATGTGCATTTGGGCATTGATGAATAACTGTAAGCCTAGTTTCATAATTTCAAATTTCAATCTTTCTAATTTACACTTTTCTTTATTATATTTTACAAAAAAAGGTAGAAACATTAATACATATATCTTTGTTTAATTGCTATTAAAATTCAAAAAAAAATTAATTTCCGGGGGCGCTGAGTAATATTTTTTTCTGGAAAGGGGGTGGTAGGTCAAATAAGTTTGGGAACCTATGCTCTAGATCATACCTTTTCCTCATTTCTTTCTCTTATGTTTCCCGATACAATGTAAGCTTCTCCGTTTTCCTTCTGTCTTTACTCTGAGTACATGTAATGATTGGCAATGCTAGGTACTTAATAAAAGCTTGCTGACTGAATGATTTTACCTCAAGGCTACCTCCTCTGTGAAGCTTTCCTTAACCTTCTAGTTGTTAGAGTCCTCTTCTTCTTCTCTATTCAATTATCTGGCATTAAATTTGCTGTATTACCCCAGGAGAATATAAGCTCCTTGAGGATATCAGGAGCTTTTCAGGGATTTTTTGGTATCCTTAGCACCTAGCATAGGTACTTAATAAATATTTGTGTTTTGAATTAAGAGCACCTGATTAAGAATCAAAGAAGAACTTAAGAGAGTACTCAGAGATATGGCATATTAAATCAATATCAAAGTAAACTGGTAAGGCTCAAAACATTTTCTCTTCAGTCTTCAAACAGCAAAATTTACTTTCGAAAAATATGAGAAGAAAGCTTTCAAATAGGCAAATGTGGTAAAGTTCCAACTAATTTATAAAACAGAGAGATGCGATCAAGGATATATAGTAATCAGTGACTATCTCAAAACTCCTACAACACTACTGAACAGATTTGTACTGTGATCCTTGCACATCCATCATGGAAAAGGGAAAAGTAATGTCTATTTGAATGATAGAACTGCTATATTCCTCCAAGAGAAAAAAGGCTTTTGCCAATGATGATGATATTTTTCTAACTCTTCAAGGTTTATAAAGCATTTTACACATATTATTTCATTTTATCCATAAAACAACCCTAGAAGGGCAGTTACTATTATTATCATCTCCATTTTACAATTGAGAAAAATGAGGTAGAAACACAGCCCAAAAGTGTCTGAGGCTGGATTTGATCTTGGGTGTGTCTGACTGCAGATGCAGTGATTGATTCCCTGCTCACATTTGTAAAGCCCTGTAAGTTTTACAGAGCATTCATTATCTCATTTGACTTTTATAACAACTTTGTGATGTGGGTTCTATTATTATCTGTAAAACGTCTTAAAAGGAGCACAAATCCCTAAAGTATTACTAAGAAACTAATTCTCTTAGTTGATTGCAGATTTCTTTAGATATTAAAAAGTGTTTTAGCCAGAAAAGGTATAGTGATTGAATCTGATTACAGTACTTTAAAAGTTATTGATATGAGAATATTCTTAAGGTGAGCCTTAAGTAGTTTGTGAAAATTTCTGTAGATGTTTTAATTCTTGATGAAAAATAACATCAAATTTCCCATAAAGCTAACACAAATGAGTTCGTCTCTTTGATCATAGAAAAAAAATGTAATCTTAAGTGCTTTTTATCTTAAACAACAATTTTCACCAATCATAGCTCACAGTCAAATTACAGTTAAATTTATTCTCAAGGAACTGTAATAAACAATAAAGATTTATTAGGTCCCTCATACTTAATGGATATTCATTTAACATTTTTTCTTTCTCAAATTTAAACCTGTCCTGCTTTAAAGCCAATTGTTAGAAATCTGTTCTAATCTTTTGCAACTTCTTAGCAAGTAGGTTCATTTAAAAACTATATAACTAAAAACAAGTTCCTTTCCCAAACTGAATGACCTTGCCTAATAGAGAGTTTCCAGGGGCTTTGGCAATTTTACAATGTAAGGAAAACTGATATGAATTCTAAGGAGGAGAGACTGGGGGAAGGGCTAATGGTGATGCCCCTGCTTAGCCAATTCTCATACATGCAGGAGGAATGTTCTGAATGAGCAGAATTAATCAGACTAAAATTTTTTTTTATCAATCTCATCCTTTCTACAGACAGTAATCAATTAACAACTTTATAGTTTATCATTAAAATGGTAAAGTAACTTGGGTAATAATTTTCATATCTTATAGCCAAACTGTTTTAGCTGTAACCCCCTCTCAAACTACAGGTAAAGGTTATAAGATGTGACATAACTGTTTTTACACAAATTCTTTCCTCTAATAGTTTCAACAAAATTCAGATTAAAAACTTACTTTATCTAACACTATTTCTGGCTTATAAATGATCCCTCAATTTTCACTATATATTATAATTTTACCACAATTTAGGAAGACCATAATAATACAATGACATTATGATATTAATTGTATTTCCAAATCATCATTTGCAAAAATTATTGATAATAAACTGGGCTTTTCAAGTGCAGAGGTTTTTCTCTTCTCATAACTGCAGAGTCTGATTGTGTACTTAGAGGGTTTGAATGGAGAGATTCTTGCTTGTGAGAAATGTGTGGCTGTTGCTAGTGGGGTCCTTGATAAGTTTAGCATGCCTCATCCCTTTTGCCAGATTGAGGAAGGAAACTAAAATTCCTTATTATTCCACAGCACTCTCTACATAATCTGATCTAGGATGAGAGGTTTGAATAAATTTTTGTAAAATGTTTTCAGCTAATTTTTACTTGTAACTTCAGTAAACTTCAGTGCTATGTTTATTCCTAAAAATTTTCTTAAGAGTGCAAAGCTTTTAACTGGCCATTCAGACGGAGTGGGACTCTGGAAAATCCCAGAGGCATGCCTTGTCCCAACTCCCCCCAACTGGGGAGTTTGAAGTTTTCACCTTTAAATGTTTCTTTATCCGATCTAAGCAATATTTCAATCTGCCTTAGTGCCAAATAGTATAATAAATTGTGACTTCTCTTTAGCATCAAGTTAGGAGTGACACTATTCACTTTTTCATATATGCCCTACAATAACCAGAATGAGTTCAATTGACTTTTAGTTGCATTCCAATACACAAAATTTTTCTCTAATAGGAGAGGCAGGAAATGGTTAAATGCTTATCCGTTTGCCTCTTTGATCTGAGGGGAAAAAAATCCCTTATGTGATCTCCTTCTTGGCATTCAACCTGGCCAGAGTTGAATGAAGAGGAAGAGATTTTCAAACTTTCAAAAATCATACAACTTGTGTTCGCACTTTTCAATGCAAATAATTTATTCCTATCTTAAACTTCTTACCCATGCTCCTCTCTTTGCTACGTGCTTAAACTTTCTTGCTTTTCCTATTTTCTTCTTTCTGCTGGACTTTGATTAAAGCCCCTTTAAAACCACACATAACCTTATTTCTTTCTAATTCTGACCTGACACTTCTCCTACCCTTTTGCCATTACTATCATATAATAAAATACCTTTTCTCTTTTTTCCTCCCTCCCTTCCAGCCTGCTGCTTGCATTCTGGTGGGCAAGAAGGAAGCGGGAGTAAAAGAGATAACAACATTCCAAGAAAAGTTCAGTAGTCCAGCTGCATTTTAAATCCAATGACAAACTACTCCACTCACTCACACAAAGTCACAAAAACAAAGCAGAACAGAGAAAGAAAAAAAACACAATGGATGCAAAAGCTCAGAGAATTGCAGATCTCCTGAAAAAATTAGACAGTTGCTTGGCACTCCAGATGATAATGGAGGCCAAGTAAGACTTACTTGATACTTTTCTTTTTATCTGTTTCTAATAGAGACAGTTGTATCACACAGAATGATTTGAGCTACCTTTGGTATTTTCATTTCTGATGTTAAACATATCATTAAAAACAGAAAAAAGGTAGAAATGAGAAAATGCTTAAGTCCCTCCTTCACAAATCTCTCACTCCTCTGTTTCCTGCCTGGCTCCCAATTTACCAAATCTATCACCCTCTTATATGAAAACCAGGGACAACACATTTTTACATGTTCCAAGAATTCTTGTAAATGACTGCTAGTTAAAAGTAATCCTCTTTCTTTTACTATTTTTAAAAAAAGTTTTAGACAATTTTCTCAGTATCTACTTTCACTTTGAACCTGTCCCATTTTCTCCTGACAGTTTTTTACCGAGACCGGGTCCTTATATTAATGTTTCTAGTCTGTCATCTCCCACTACACCTGGCAATTCTTTTAGCCCTAAGACTGCTAAAAGTGTTCCCTAGGGGGTCCAGTCCTTATTTAGCCCAAAAACTGCTAAATTTTGATTCCTATCTTAGGAATAAAAAACTATAAAACTATCACTTCCTTAACCTCTTACCACTGAGGTACCTCTTCTGTGAGGATTTCTTTTCTCCAGAGTCCCAAGGAAGCCACTTCCCTTGTACATTCTTTCAGGTCCCTGTTTGGGCGCGAGTTGTAGGGTCAACACTAAGTGGTTTTTTTATGCCCGCTCTAAAATGATGTGCAAGACCATGGAAGTGTGGAAATTGTGGGCCAGGCGGGATTCATCAATGCAATCCATTTACTGATACCATAAGCAAGTTTTTTATAGAGTAATGAAACAAAGAAGGTAACTATAGGTCACTATGCTTTCTAATACTGCTTTCAAGATGACAGATGGTGATGTCAAATAGGCCTTGACAATAACCATGTCCTTGCTGATTCCATATCCAATGAATAGTATCTAAAAATGTATAATTACCATAAAAGGCATCTTCTGGCTGGAATCCCAGAACAGAGCAGAGACCTGGATCTCAGATAACAGGTAAGCTCTGATTTATAGCCACTTCTCATGGGAAAACCAGGACTAGACAGTATGGACTAGTCATATCATTAGAAAACCTGGAGCTAACTTATCTAGGACCAGCCTGATTCCTGGATCAGATGTTTTGGCCCCCTTCAATTATCCTCATTTTACAGATGAAGAAAGTGAAGCTGAGATGTCAAGTGACAGCTATTAAAAGTCTCAGTTAGGATTTGAACTCAGGTCTTCCTAGTAAGCAAGTCTAGAGTTCTATCAGGGGTAGGGAATCTGAGGCTTCAAGGTCACATGTGGCCTTCCTAGGTTCTTTGTTGTGGTCTTCTGACAGTCCAATTTTACAGAGCAAATCCTCTTATTAAGGGGACTTGTTATGTGAAGTCTGAATGCAGTCTAGATCATCTAGCTTCTTCATTCTATATTGGAATGAACTATAGTAAGTAAAATAGGTGAAAAATCCATTGCTCCAAAAGATATAGGAGTCTAACGGTACTATGGAGTAATACTTAGAAAATGAAATGATCACTAAGTAGTGTGGGGTTTGGCCCTTGTTCTTGAAGAGGACCATGATATGAGGAAGATGATATGACTTGCAAACGAATTGGATTTAAGTGAGGGAGGGTTGTGAAAGGTCACCAACCTCACTTTGTCCTCCTTACGGGGTGGGGGGAAAAGAGGGAGCCAAGTTGGTCAACTGCAACTGGCCAGCTGGGTCCCCACTGAGGCAGCACTGTCCTTAATTAAAATGTACACCCTATTCATAACCCTAACTTATTAATATTGCTATTACAACAACCATGTATACTACGTGTATAAAAAAGGAATAGACTTTAAAAAACAAGTTTCCTGACAGAAATAAAATTACAGGTAACAAAGCTCTAAATGATTAATATATAATATAGCCTGATCTTGTCCTGGATTAAAGATCACTACAACATATTTCCTTGCAAAATGCTTCCAAAATATAAACTACCACCTGAGGTTAGTTACCTTTACTTAAGAGACTTTTTGGCATCTCCCAAAATGGCTAATTTTATTTTCAAGAGAGCATATATTTTAGCTGTTCCCCTCTAATCAGACTCATAAAAATAGTTAATGACATTTCAATAGACAAAAGTTTTCTACAAAGAACCTTTATGTATTTATCTATAAAGAATTCTTCCAACCTGTTTGGGTTTGCCTAAGTTGCAATTTCAAGTCTCCAATATGCATATTTAACCTCCTTGTAGAAGCTTCATAATCTAATATCTGGTTCTTCAGGAGTGAACAATGTTCAACCTGAAATAAAGATATATAAATAGAAAAATTTCTATCATGCATGCTTTAATTTTTGCTTTTCTAATGTGGAGGTCAAGTTATTTTCACTTAGAGAAGCCTCTCATTTATACTGGTAGTATCTACTTTATTTGAAAAACAAACACATGACTTCCACTACATCTATGCTACTCATACCAGAAGTACTTACCTTACTCAGGCATACATTATTTGTAATCAAGCTGTGGCATCTGCACTTCTGCAGAGGGCAGTGAAAAACTTTAGAAAAATAAAGATACAGCCGTAAAAGAACTACTAAGGAAATGGGAAAATTTCTGGTGTTTTATTTTTGAAACACTGTTCTTTAAATTTTGACTAAGTAATTATTATTACTAGTACTATTCTTATTGCTGCTATGTAACCACAGGAGAATTTTCCTAAATAATATCTAAAAATGGGGATGGGGGTGGTGGACCCCAAATGGCAGATTGGAGCAGCCAACCAGCTAAACTCTCCCAACATTCCCTCCAAACTGCTCTAAAGTAATGCCATAAAGAGTCCTGGAGTAACAAAAGATCAGGGTGGGCATTTTTCTGGCTTAAGGAAACTTAAGAGGTTGGGAGGAAAAGTCTGTGGCACTGGGGTTCAGGCTGGTGGAGGCCTGTCTAGAGTCCAAAAATGGTGATGACAACAATAGCAGTCACAGCAACAGCATTAGCAGCTTCAGGAGCACTCAGTCCAGAGATGGTGAGGGAGTCAAAGATCTGGTCAGAAAGAGATTACAGGGGATCATTTGCTGGCAAAAGGTACAGCTGGGACTGACTGGCAACTCTACTGCCTACAACCAGTTCAGGGTTGCAGTTCCAGAATGGAGACAAAGAAGCGAGAACCCTGGTCAGAGTTCCAAGGCTAAGAGAGTGCTAGCATTTGTGGCAGTAGAGGAGCAGGGGCCCTTCCTGCAAAAATATCAGAGTGCATACCAGGCAAGCAGAGACCTCTCTTCAGATCATACCAACTTACAGGTATGGAAAACTTGCAGACCCTCATAACTAGCTTGAAAAGAGCATCATAAAAAAATGCCTGAAGCTTGCCTTACCACCCTGAGGTGGGCAGAGCCCAACTTTTACATAAACTTCAAAGTCAAGAAATAGGCTGGAAAAATGAGCAAAGAATCTGAACTCAAAAATCTACTATGATGGCAAGGAAGACCAAGACATAAAGTCCAAAGAAGACAACAATGTGAAAAGTTACCCAAAAATGCTGCAAAGAAAAATGCTAATTGCACCCATATCCAACAAGAATTCCTGGAAGAGTTAAACAAAAAACTAAGAGTGGTAGAGAAAAAAATGGGGAAAAGAAATGAGTGATGAAAAAATTATAAAAAGAGAATTAACAGCATGGTAAAAGAAGCATAGCTAGGTGATGCAATGGATACAGAACCAGGCTTGAAGTCAGGAAGACTAATCTTCCTAAGTCCAAATCTGGCCTCAGGCACTTACTAGCTATGTGACTGTGGCAAGTCATTTAAGTGTATTTGACTCAGTTTTCTCGTCTGTAAAATGAGCTGGAGAAAAAAACGACAAACTGCTTCAGGATTTCCATGTAGACAACCCCAAATGGCATCATGAAGAGACATGACTGAACAACACAGGCATAAACAGGCACAAAAAATGCTTCAAAAATAACACCTTAAAAAACAGAAGTGGAATCAGGCCTCAGACACTTAACACCTACTAGTTAGAGGGGCGGAGCCAAGATGGCAGGGTAGAAACAGCAAAGCTCCACAGCTCTCACACAACCACCCTAAAAATCCATAAAATGGGACTCTAAACAAATTTTCGAGCTCCAAAACTCTCCAAAATACAGAAAACACATCTGTTGCTACAGGCAGCTCACCAGGTGGGGCTCTTCAAAGCAGTCTGGGAGCCATGCCCGGCCCAGTCTGAAACCCCAGGGCAGTTGGGCAGAGCCGAGTCTATAGGAGAGCAGATCGGCTGCACTGGAGGCACAGTTACCAGATTTATCAGGCCAGAAGAAAAAAAGGCTAAGAGAAAGGTCAGTGGATTTTGCTAAATTTGGGGGCGAAGAGCGGTCCGGCCAAACTGCTACCAGGGTAAGGAAGCAGTGGGAGGCAGCTGTGGCAGCAGGAACGGCTGAAAGCAGCAGCAGCCTCCACTGGGCTGCTTCAGAGCCACCGGCCTGCAGATACTAGGGCGGCTAAGGCGATGGATCAGGGCCAAGGGCTCTTGCACTGAGCGGCCTGGATCTGGATCGTGGTCTTGAGTTGTGGTCCTGGGGTGTGCTTTCAGTGAGCCAAAGCTGGTGGGGAGTCTGCAGCACCCCACTAATAGCTCCGGCAGCTGTGAAGGCCCCAGCGATTTGGGACAGGGCTTCCCCCCAACCCAGGAAGCAGAGTTCCACAGAGCTAAAAAACCAAGCAATTAATAGACTGGCCAACATGAGAAAAAGGAAGCAGGCTAGGAACAGCAATAAAACTCTAGAATCCTTTTTTGTGGACAAAAAGGATTAAAGCATGGAGAGGGAGGAAGACAACACAGTAAGAACTCCCACACCAAACGCTTCCAAGACACTGGGAGAATGCCTACTAGCTATGGATCAACTTAGAAAGGACTTTGAAAACCAAATAAGAGAAGTGGAGGGAAAAATTGGCAAGAGAAATGAGAATGATGAGAGAAAGTCATGAAAAGGGAGTCAACAACCTGACTGAAGAAAACAATACCTTAAAGAGCAAATTAACTCAGATGGCAAAGGAGGCCCAGAAAGCCAATGAGGAGAAGAATGCCTTAAAAAGTCGAATTTGCCAGATGGAGAAAGATTCTCAAAAGCATTCTGAAGAGAATAATTCCTTCAGAATTGGAGTGGAGCAAGAAGAAGCTAATGCCTTTATGAGAAACCAAGATACTATTAAACAGTTACAAAGAAATGAAAAAATAGAAAGCAATGTGAAATATCTCCTTGAAAAAACCACTGCCCTGGAAAATCGATCCAGGAGAGACAATCTGAAAATCATTGGTCTACTTGAAACCCATGACCAGTAAAAGAACTTGGAAAGCATCCTTCAAGAGATCCTCAAAGAAAATGCCCTGATGTTTTAGAATCAGAGGGCAAAATAGAACTTGAAAGAATTCACCGATCACCTCTTCAAAAAGATCCCCCCAAAAAACTCCTAGAAATGTTATTGCCAGGTTCCAGAATACCCAGTTAAATACCCAAGAAAAAACCTTTTGAATACTGCGGAAGCACTATCAGGATAACCCAGGATCTGGCAGCTTCTACACTGAGGGACTGAAGGGC
>CM053600.1:26778615-26806031 GCA_028646575.1 Pseudocheirus occidentalis
AGGATAGGAAGGAGGGACATACAATTAGCCTCTCACAATTTGCCCACCATGGAGATGTCCTGTGTAATTACACAGGTACAGCCTGTATTGAATTGCTGCTCCTCCCAGTGGGAGTGGGTGACAGGGGAGGAATTGCAAGAATCTAGTATTTAAAGCTATACAATCAAAGGCAACTGGGAAATAATACATTCAGGGACGGCAGCAGGGAGCCCCTCCCTGCCCTGCTAGAAAGCTAGAGGGGTGTTGGAGGAGGGCATAAAATTTGTGGGAGGGGCCTTACAGTGGGATCAATGTTCTAGGCTGGGGGGTAGGGGCAAAAAAGGGGAGAAAATCTGTAACTCAAAACCTTGTGGAAATGAATGATGTAACCAAGAAAATAAAAAAAAATAAGTAAATGCATATGCGAGTGTGTATATGAGTGTACATGTATAGACAAAGGGCACAGCATCAATTGAACAGGAAGGGATGATACGTAAAAAAAAGAGTTGAGAGAAATATAATGGGAGGAGAAAAGGAGAGACAGAATAGGGTAAATTTTCTCATATAAAAGCGGAAAGAGAAAACTGTTGGAATGGAGAGGAAGAGCCGGAAGGTGAAAGGTCAACCTTTCTTTCACTGAATTTGGCTTAAGGAGGGAATAACATATACTCAGTTGGGTATCTTACCCCACAGGAAAGTAAGGGGGGAAGGGGTGAACATTGGGGGAGAAGGTAGTTAGAAGCAATCACTTTTGAAGAGACGGGGTCAAAGAAGCAAATAGAGTAAGTGGGGGGGGGCAGCACAGGATAGAAGGAAATACACTTAGTCTTTCACAATGTAACTACTGTGGAAATGATTTGCCTAACTACACAAGTAAACATACTGAATTACTTGTCTTCCCAATGGAGGTGGGTAAAGAGCAAGGGAAAGAATCTGAAAATTAGAGTTTAAAAAAATGTTTTAAAAAATTTGTTTTTTGCATGTAACTGTTGGAAAATAAGATATCCAGGCACTGAGGTATAGAAATACATCTTGACCTACTAGAAAGTTGGGGGGGCATAGGGGAGGATATAAGAGAGAACAGATTGGAGGAAGGGGTATTCAGTAGGCTCGCTATCTTGGGGTGGGGGTTAGGTGAAAGATGGAGAAAATTTGTAACTCTTTTGCAGAAATGAATGTTGAAAACTAAAAATTAATAAGTAAAAGATTAATTAAAGTTAAAAAAAACACCACTATAAAGACAGCTTTCAAAGTTGTAAGAACTCTGATCAATGCCATGACCATCCATGATTCCAGACCATTGATAAAATATTCTATCTACCTCTTGACAGGTAGACTCAAGGTGCAGAGTGCTACAAACAGGTGTGTGTGTGTTTAAGCATGACCAATGAAGGAATTTGTTTTGCTTGGCTATGCATATTTGTTACAAGGAAATATGTTCCTTGTCCTCCCTCGACCCCCTGCCCAGGGTAGATGGGGGAAAAATTTTTGGTTTATTTTAAAAATTTTAATTAAAAAAAAGAACCCTTCTAATGAGATCTCTTTCCACGTCTAAATATATAACCTTTGTTCTCCAAAGTTTTAAGTAACTAGCTTTCATTAAATAATCTGAAGTTTTAAGCTTTATTTCATATACATTTTATAATTTGATATATTTCCTACATAATTTTACAAATTAAAATGTATAATTTTAAAAAAAGAACCAATGGAAAAACTGAAGCATGAAAACTCCAGTGTTCTACATTCTCAATATGCAGGGAAGGGGTATTTTGAAAGTTACTACAAGGGTTCTGCCTCAAAAAGAATTTGGTATAATAAGCAAATATACTTTCCATAGCCTGAATGTCTCATGTATATGTGAATTATTATTTTTCTAATGTATACATGTACGATACTCTTGTGATTGAGAAAATACACGATGAAAAAAGTCACAGCCAGGTTACAAATGTGAGCTTAAGTAATGCAAAATTCAATTTAGTGTGATTTATAAAAGCATTCCAGATCACATTTAATGAGTCAAAATTCAATTAATGTGACTAGTGCAAACTAGTCGAGGATATCCACGTGATAGTCTGTACTTTTGCATATGATGTCCTGCTGTATACCATATTATCAAAAGTTGTGGGATTTTTTTTACAGGCCTTAAGACAGTTGTGTGACCTTGGGCAAATCACTTAACCCTAAATGCCCTGCCTTCCCTCTTCAAAAAAAATGAAAGTATTCTCTCCTTAGAAGAATACTTCAGATTTAAACACTGCCAGTACAAAAACAATACAAAACAAAAATAACAACAACAACAAAAAAAAAAACCTGGCTGGTTATTATATTAGAACAAAGATTTCATGTAATAACTTAACAGTACAAATTACTTGTAAAATAGGAAGATATCAGAATGTCATAAAATGTAAGTTAAATAAAAGAAAAATGCAAAGCTTCACCAGTTTTTTGTGGTTTGCAAATAACTATACAGAATAGAAATTTTATAAGAGAAACAAAGTATATTTAAGCTTTATGCATTAAAAACTGCAATCAGGGGTGGCTAGGTGGCGCAGTCAATAGAGTATCAGCCTTGGAGTTAGAAGGACCTGAGTTCAAATCTGGCTTCAGACATTTAACCCAAAAACTAGCCGTGTGACCTTGGGCAAGTCACTTAACCCCAACTGCCCTCCAAAAAAAAAAGGGCAAAAAAACCAAACTGCAATCAAAAGTGCATTCCTCTTATGGCAGTAATTCAGACAAAAGCCCTAAGTTTCTAAAAGGCAGTTAGAGAAAATGGAAATGATGTGGATAGTGAAAAAACTTTCAATGCAAGCATTGGTTCAGTTGCTTTAAAAATCAAGTTCATGGGGATGAGAGGGGAGGGGAGGACAGATTGGGGAGGAGGGTAGAAGAAGTTGGGGTAGGGGATAGGATAGAGGGAAATATAGTCAGTCTTTCACAATATATCCACTATAGAAATGTTTTGTGTAAAAACAATGCTCCTATGAATATCTTGCAACAGCTTCTGTTTTGGTTTATTGCTGTTTCTTTAATGACAATTGCATAAATAATCGCAATAATGGAATTATTGTTTTAAACACTGGTTATTTTTATCACTTTTAAAGCCTGGGGTGAACTGTCTGGAAAATACTTCTTTTAAAAATACACATATGCTTATCTCCAAAAAAAATTTCAACTTTTAGAGTAAAAGTTTTAAAAGCAAAAAAAAAAAAAAATCAAGTTCAATGGAGGGGTACAGCCAAGATGGTAGAAGAACAGGCAGAAATATAGCGAGCTCCCGTCAAAAAACCCTCCAGAGACCTGGAAAATCATCAGATTGAATTCTTATCAGGAATCTAAGGAAAAGTAACAATTAAACTGTTCAGAGTAGATTGGCAGAGGGGGTTAGAAAAGAGCTACAGGGTCTGGTCAGGAGTGCATAATGCAGGGAGGGTTGTGAACCAGGGCAAGAAAAGGTCCTAGACCTTTACCTCACATGAAAGGAATAGGTACTACCTGGCACCTTCGTTCCCTACTAACTAGTTGTGGATCACAGATCTAAGGTGGAACTAAGGAGACTTAAACTCAGAAGTGCAAGTAGTCGGAGGCACCTGCACAGAGAGAATAGCAAGTTCTGAAGAAACAGGACTGTGTGACTGTGACCCCAAGAGCACAAATAAGTCTCAATTCCAGCATAGAGTCTAGTGTCAAGCCAGTGAATAACCAGGGGAGGAATCCTAGACCAAAAGAGGAAGCCTATGGTTCTCTCACTCTGAACAAGCAAAGTTTTCTAGCTGGCTAAAAAACTGAGTCCAGGGGCTGAGTCCAGGAGCAGCCTATTGGTGCTCAAAATGCAGAGCTCAGACCAGGGGACAATAATCTGACTTTGCCTCTATCAGATCACTCTGAAAGCACTGAAAGTTCGTAGAGTTGTTCCTAAAATCCTGGTCAATACCTCAAGAAAGTAACAAAAGGATCAACAGAGACCTTCCTTCCAGAAGTATGCAGAATCTTGCCCTACCTGTGAAGACAGAAGTAGGCTAGAAGAACAAGGAAATAAAAAAAAAAATCCTACCATAAAAAGATGGTGACAGGTGCACTTGAGAAATAAACCCATGAAAAGAGAATGAATCTAAAACATCTACAAACAAGACATCAAAGAAAAACCTACAAATGGTTTTTTGGCCACAAATTCAACTATAGTACCTTGAAGAAATGAAAAATTTTTTCATTGCTTAAATTTTTTTTAATGAAATGCTAGAGGAAAAAAAATAAAAAATAAGCTATGGAAGAAAGAACCGGAAAAGGAATTCATGGGTTGGAACAAGAGGTACAAAACTTGCCCAAGCAGCAAACTCCTTGAAAATTCAAACAGAAACAGAAACCAATGATTCCATGAGATGGCAAGAAACATTAAAACAAGTCAAAAGACTGAAAAATTGAAGAAAATGCAAGATTATCTCATACCAAAAATAGCTTATGTGGAAAACAAATCAAGGAGAAAAAAATTTAAAAAATGGACTACCTGAATGTTTTGATCCCCCTCCACACACAAAAAGAGCCCAGACACTGATATTTAAAAAAAATCTTGTTCACTCATGTACAACTCTTTGTGACCCCGTGAATCTCTTAAAAGAGGTCAAAATAGAAATAATTCACCAATCACCTCCCGACTTAACTGGGGAATAACATACACACTCAACTGGGTATCTTACCCTACAGGAAAGCGGTGGGGAAGGGAATAAGATGGGGAATGATAGAAGGGAGGGATGAATGGAGGAGAGCGTAGTTAGAAACAAACATTTTTGAAAAGGGACAGGGTCAAAGGAGAAAACAGAAAAAATGAGATGTGGGATAGGATGGAGGGGAATACAGTTATTCTTTCACAACATAAGTACTATGGAAATGTTTTGCATAACTACACACATATAGCCTATATTGAATTGCTTGTCTTCCAGGTGGGGGGTGGGTGAGAAGAAGAATCTAGAAATCAAAGTTTTAAAAGCAAATGTTAAAAATTCTTTTTTCACATGCAATTGGGAAATAAGATATACAGGCAATGGGGTACAGAAATCCATCTTGCCCTACAAGAAAGTAACGGGGTGGGAGCAGAATGAGGGAGACTATAACAGAGAACAGACTGGGGAAAGCAATATTCAGTATGCTTGCTAACATGGGGTGGGGGGTAGGGAAGAGGTGGGGAGAAAATCTGTAATTCAAAATCTTTGGTAAATGAATGCTGAAAACTAAAAAGTAAAAAAAAAAGTCTGAGATGCCTTCTAGAACTTATATTTTTAAGAAAGAAAAAAACTCAGCCTGGATTTAAAGTGACTAAAGATTCCCTTATTGGAGGATAAAGAAGAAGGTGATTTTGAATTAAAAACAGTGATTATTAATCAGTTCTGAAATCTTCAAGTTTTCTGAGGTGTCACTTTACTGATATTACTTCTAGTTTACTGGCCATCAAATGAGACTGCAAGGGTCATTAAAGCTTGTTTTGGTCTTCAAGTTACTTTGGCCCAGCTGTTGAAAAACAGTACAAAGACAATAATATAATGTTTAAAACATTACTCATTTCTGATAATTCTCCAGGTAATCCAAATTAATTATGAGAATATGAGATATAAATCTACTGAGATATGGATAGAGCTCTCTGAACTTACTGTATGTGTGTATGTATATACATACATATATACACACACACACACACACACACACACACACACACACACACAAACACACACACATACATATATATGAAGATTTAAAGAAAGTTCACTCTAGGCTATTCAAATTTTAAATAACAGTAACATTTTTTTTCTCTTATCCAGGTACAATTTTCAGTAATTTTAATTTTTTTAGTTTTGCTTTGTATAATTATTACATTGTGACAAACAAATCAGAAATATTTTAATAATCTCTGTTATAGTATAATAGATAAAAAACTTATTTTAAAAATTTTACTGCCTATTTCCATTGATCTGAAACCAATTACCATAGTTTACATGTAATTATTCTAAAAGCTATTCTAATAATTTCAAACAGTGTAAATTTGAATGATGTGACCACTTCAAAGGATTCATTATCTGTAAGCTTTTAAATGAATTTGTCATTGAAAACTAATTACAGAATTACTATCACATGAGTCTGAAATTTTCTCCAATAACAAAGGTGTACTCATATTTGAAAAAGTTGGGAATCACTGTTCTAAGGCATTTATTGGGCATCTCAAGCAATGTAAGTGCTACAAAATCCAACATCAAGAATAATTTTATGATATAAAGAACTATAGTATCCAATGGCAGGTTAAAATAAATTTAAATGGATTCAACTCAAGTATTTATTGAAATAAAATGATAAGAAAATGACAAAGATGTCAGAAACTTATATGGTTTTTAAAAAAAGGAATTTACTAAAATCTGAACTTTCCTGAAATTTGTCAATAATAGTTAATATTTATATAGCGATTCAAAGTTTACAAACACATCTCCATTTTACAGATAAGGAAAATGAGGTAGAGGTAGAGCAATGCACCCAGAATATCACTGGGTCATACCAATAAGTAAGGCAGCATTCCTCCAACTAAAGTCTTCCTGACCTCAAGTTCAGAGCTCTTATTCACTATGGCATCCAGATGCCAAATACCAGTTAGTTACAATACTCTTATT
Organism: Pseudocheirus occidentalis; assembly: GCA_028646575.1. NCBI lineage: Eukaryota > Metazoa > Chordata > Mammalia > Diprotodontia > Pseudocheiridae > Pseudocheirus > Pseudocheirus occidentalis. The sequence goes on from CM053600.1 coordinate 26,785,242, forward strand.
TAATTTGCTATGAATTATGCTACTGTCTTCCATTCTTTTATTTTGGTTATCAAACATAAAAAGCAGCATGGTATGCTAGATTTGTCAAAGGTTTAAATTTTACCTCTACAGTAACTATAGAAGTGATATGGTTGTTGTTTGTCCTTTGTTCTTGAAGAGAGCCATGACATCAGAAAGGTGATGTTATGACTTGCAAGTGAACTGGATTAAGTGAGAAGGGCCATGCAAAATCTTACTCTCTCCTTTGGAGACATCTGGGTCAAATGGAAAGATATGACAACTGGGGATGAGCCCCATGTGACATAGGATTTATAATTACTTAACCTCTAGGTCTCCAGAAACTCCAGGAGTAAAAGGTGTTCCCACACTGAGGACATCAAAGATCCTTTGCATATTCAAAACATGATAAAGTAAAAAAAAATTTTTTAAGAGTAACCACTTTTTTCAGGAAAAAGGGAATGAAAAACTGTCAAAAACATACTGGAATTGTATTTGAAAAAAGAAAATCCAATTGTTTAATTTGAACTAAATAATACAAATTAAAACACTATTTTTTCCCATAAAAGAAAAATAAAACAGCTAATTTATATGTTTCTAGCATCATATAGGAATCTTGTACCTTTTTGGTTCTCTTTTTGAATCTTTGACATCTAAAAAAAAAAAAAAGAAAAAAAGAATTAGTTTCATTCAACTAATGGTTAGTAAACCAAAGCAGATTTATAGAATCCAAAATAATCCTACCAATGATTTGTAGAAACTGGATTTGGGATTGATTTTTATCAGTTGGAGTAGATCTTGCATAGTAAAAACCTTTTAAAAAGAAAATTAAGTATCAGTGGTATAAAAGTGATTAGGCATGTTAGGCATGCTAAACTAAAAAAAAGAATCATAACATATAGCAACATTCACATTAATAGCACAAGTATAAATATACTAATAAATGATTTTTATATACAATGACAAATGTTGAACCCTCAAATATATCATACTTATATAGCTTTTATAGCACAAAATTCAAAGAATTTATTAAATGAAAGGAAGCACAGGATCAGAACAAATTAATACTAATAAAAGTTAACATTTATATAATGCTATGCGCCAAGCACTCCGCTAAGTACTTTTTACAAAAATTATCTCATTTGATTTTCACAACGCTGGGAAGCAAGTGGTATTAATTCCCCAGTTTACAGATGGGAAAACTGAAGCAAACAGAGGACATAACCTGCTTCATGTCACAATTGCTATTAAGTGCTAGAGTGTTTCCAGGCTGCACACTCATCCACTGTGCTGTCTAGATTAAGAGAGAAAAATGAATCTACTGTTATTAAAACATACTTTCACATTACTCATTACATCTAATTCAGGAGAATTAGAACAAATGAGAGGAACCATGAGAAAGAAAAACAAAAAAAACCAAAACAAAAAAAGAGAAGCAACAGTATCCTTCAATCTGCATTTAGACTCCATATTTCTGTTCGTGGATATGGATGGCATTTTCCATAATGAGTCCTCTGAAGTTGTTTTAGGTCCTGACATTGCTGAGAAAAGCTAAGTCTACCAAAGTCAGTCATTGTATAATGCGGCTGATACTGTGTACAATATTCTCCTGGTTCTGCTCACTTCACTCAGCATCAGTTCATACAAGTCTTCCCAGGTTTTTCCCAAGTCCACCTCCTTATCATTTGTTAGAGCACAACAGTATTCCATTACATTCATAAACCACAACCTGTTCAGTCATTTCCCAACTGATAGGCATCCCCTCAATGTCCAGTTCTTGGCCACCACAAAAAGAGGTGCTATAAATATTGTTGTACATGTGAGTCCTTTTCCCATTTTTATGATCTCTCTGGGATACAGGCCTAGAAGCTAGGTCACTGGGTAAAAAGGGTATGCACATTTTTATAGCCCTTTGGGCATAGTTCCAAATTGCTCTCCAAAACGGTTGGATCAATTCACTGCTCCACCAACAAAGAATTAGTGTTCTAATTTTCCCACATTTCACCTAGCATTTATGGTTTTCCGGTTTTGCTAATGTTAGTCAATCTGAAAGGTGTGATGTGTTACTTCCATTTCTCTAATCAATAGTGACTGAATACATTTTTTAAGAAAGGAAAATAAACTAATATCTAGCATTTCTTACATAATATCAGTAGCTCTACATGAAAAAAGCTGCAATTAAAGTTATAAATAAACTAATATAACTCTAACATCTATAGCATTTCATGATTTACAATGTTTTCCTTATAATACTGTTATGAGAAAGGCTGTCCAAGTATTATTATAGTGGTACATGGGTGGCTATAATTCAGTTTTAAAATCATTAGATCATTTATTCAGATAGTAACTCAAAAAATTTTCAACATCAGGGCAGCTAGCTTGGAAACAGGAAGATCTGAGTTCAAATTGTAGCCTCAGACACTTACTAGCTATGTGAACCTGGGCAATCCTCAGTTTCCCTATTTGTAAAATGAGCTGGAGAAGGAAATGGCAAACCACTCTAGTATTTAATGGTGTCACAAAGTCAGATGTGACTGAAATAACTGAACAACAAAAATTATCATACTCATTGAAGGACACAGGGATAAAGCTGGTACACTGCTTCCTGGTGAACCACAACTTGTCCCAACCCCAGGCTCCTGATGTCCCCAGAATACTTTTAGTTGAGTGTATCAAAGGGTTTAAAATATTCATTTAGACTATTCAAAGAAGATCCAAGTTGTCTAAGACGTACTGTCTAGGAATAACAGGAATTCCTAGGAACAAGTGAAAAATCCAAAATATTATTTTTATTTAATCAAAGTATTAAAAAATGAGTTGTTTTCTTCCTTCAACATAGATTCTTTCTCCCCTATTAAAAGGACAGAGTATCTTTTTACATTAACATTAATTCTATTTTGTTGGTTTCTAATTAGATATGATAAGAGATTTAGGTTGAGAACTCATACAGATTTAAGGTTGATTAGAAATACTATGGTACTACAGTTTACAGATAAGAGGAAAGTAAAAGAGACATTTTGTCCACTTGAATCAAAAGACTAAGAAAGAATGATTACCTTTTCTTTTTCTAAGCCGCTCTCAGGAAAGAAAACAGAGAGTGAATATTCATAGCCACACCTACGAAGGTGATCAGCCACAAGACTATTAGAAGCCCCAATTAACAGTGAGCTTCCTTCAACATCAATGGGCTGTGGCTGCACTTCTCCATTCAAAACAGGATGCATCAACTCATGTATAAGCTGGTTTCGAAGTTGAGTCTACCTCAAAAAAAAAAAAAAAGGGATACATCAAAAATCTTACAAAAATATTATTTTTGTTTAATCAAAGTATCTGGAATATTAAACTGAATAAGTTTCTTTCCTTCAAACTCAGAAAGGTTCTTTTCCTCCTACAATGAGAATCAAATATCTTTTCTATATTACACACTGATTTTAACCCAGAAGAAATTACAAGTGGCTGCCAAACGACCTGACAAAGCAATTATGTTTGTCGTTTCATTAAAGAAATGACAACGAACCAGCTGCAAAGATGAAAAAAACTGGATACATCCTATCAGTTTGTGCCTATTTTCTTCTAGGTGTTAAGAGTTTAATCACTATCAACAAGTGGCTTCAAATATCACCTTAAGTGACAAGGTGTGCTGTACCCTCCTAACTGCAAAGTCAACTGTTAAATATTTGGTGTGAGCATTTACACCTGGGAAATAAGCAAACTACAAATGAGGGGTTGAAATACTTCTTTGCTGACTGTCTAGACAAAAAGTGATGAGAAAAATGTAAATAATGCAGAACAGTGAACTGTGAATAAATTATTTTTCTGGAGAAGTAGTTTTTAAACATTTACCAGCACATCCCAAATTGTATCAATTTATCTTTAAAATTTTTTTTTCTTTCCACAAGCTGCTACAGGAAGGTTTTCAGAAAGAGAAATTTTCTCCTTACTTTCCACTTATGAACAATAAGCAGAATAACATCCCAAGAGGTTGCTGACAAAATGAAACATTTTATTTACTATTCTATCCAAAACTTGAAATTATCCCTTCACAAACTACCAAAAGGGATTTACAAAAAAAACCCTTCCTATTATATTTCAAAATTTGATACAACCAACATTGTGAACATGACATTTCTAAACTTCTAAGAATGAATATCAGCTCTACAAAATATTACATTATCAAAATGCTTTTGTTTTTAATATTACATATTTCTATCTGAAATTTGTCTTTAAATATATGCAATTCTTTTTGCCTTTTTTTTTTTTTGGAGGGCTGTTGGGGTTAAGTGACTTGCCCAAAGTCACACTGCTAGTTTTTTGTGTTAAGTGTCTGAGGCCAAACCCGAACTGAGGTCCTCCCGAGTCCAGGGCCGGCGCTCTACTCACTGCACCACATAGCCTCCCCAATGTATGCAATTCTTAATTCAAGACTTCAAAACCAAACCACGCAATTCATAAGTCCCATCTATCTACCATGTAACTGTATGACCATCCATCTTGGATACTACCATCTCACATCTTTTGTTTATTATAAAAGCAAACAAATGCCCCATAGGTACCTTGAGTGTGTCCAAAATACCCCGATTCTTAAATGTCTGGTACAATCTCTTTCGGAGCTCATCCTGAGACAATGCCTGAGTTTCAAAAGGCATCTTGAACTGAAAAAGGAGACGGTGTCACGGGTTAAATGGAGGGGGAAGAAATCCCGCCGCTACCTGGTCAGTTATTTCAAAGCAGCACACAGATCTCTAATTATTTCAACAACAGCAACAACAAGTACTCGTGAGGGACGCTCCTCAGCAGAACACCCTGTTGTCCATGGGTTTGTATTTTCTAGAGGACTTCACAACATTGTAGCTGGACACCGTCCCCTCCTCCCCAGTCCCTACCTCCCACAAGGGACCGGTGTTCCTCAAATCTGCAGGAAAAAGGATGTAACTAACCCGCCACCCACCCCGCCCCCGCCCCAAGCCTCACCGCAGGAGAAGCGTCCTCCAGGCCCTCCAGCACGGGGTGCCGGATGGGAAGATCAGGGCCGAATTCAATCACCAGACGTTTGGGCTAAAGACTCTAGAAGAAAGACTGGGTTAATTATTGGATCCTGGTGGCCGACAAGGAGTTTTTACTGGCTTGGGTGGACACCCCGCAACAATTGAGGTCTACTCTAGGTCATGCTTATGGGAGTCCCTGCAGGACCAGCCAGGCCACCCATACAGCCAGGTCACCCATACTGCCTCACAGCCGCGCAAGCGCACCAGTTTAGTGATACTGGCTGTTAAACAACTTAGCCTCGCGCCAATACACGGCGGGCTCAGTTGTCGCGAGAGCTGAGGCACCGCGGAGCTCCGCGAAGCGCCGCGAGAAGTACGGGTGCAGAGGTTCTAACTGGAGTCAGACTGTCTCTATAAGGTGGGAGGCTGGTGGGGTTGGTGCTGGTGCCGGATCCTGCCCACAGGTAAGAACCGGAGAAAGCGTTGGAGAGGATGATTAAGGAGGGAGGGCTTCCGGTGTCCAGGGGCCCTGTGCTTACGATAAAGCCCCGCCCTCCTCTCCCCTTCCCCTTTTCCCCGCTTATCCTCCTCCTTTCCCCCCCTGCATTCCTCCTCCCCTTTCTCTTCTTGTCCCCTCCCCCGTCCCCAGGTTAGGCTAGGTCGGGGCGGCGAAGACCCCCTAGGACCATCTCCTTAGGATTAGAACTGCAGTGGAAGTCGCCTCTCCCTCAAGAAATGGGCGGGGCTTCTTTCCGCCATATTTACTAACTTCTCTTGGACCCTCGGTTGCTTAGCAAAGGGTAAGCTGCTTGCGGGCTTTCCCTGGTCTTCTTTATCTCCTTCCAGCGCCTAGCACTGTGTCCGGATGCCTAGGTAGACTTAACTTTTTCATAATTTTATTTTTAAATTAATCAGAAGGCAGACTTATTCAACTTGTTTCTCCAAAAACTCTACTGAGATCATTGTATTCAGCCCCTCTCCTTTTATTTGGGGTGAATTTGTTTTGTTTTGCTCCCTGGAGTTTAACAGGCATTTGGTTAAGATGCATTGATTGCTGTTCCGTATCCAAAGATAGCTCTTGCCCTCATAGAGCTCTCAGTCTAATGGACAAACAAGCTGCATGCAGATTAAATTGGAAATAATCAACAGAAAGAATGAGCTTGAATTAAGGGGGAGTCAGCAAAGTAGAAGATTTAGGAAATGCTTAATGAACTAGCAGAGGAGACCGAGAAGAACCATTCAGTCAGGTGGGATGAGAACCAGAAGACAGCAGGAGGAGAAATAATCTAGGAAGAGGCAATGGTTAATATTAAAAAGCTGAAAAAACCTAGAAGGATGAGGTCTGAGAAAAGATCATTCGGTTTCATAGTAGAAATGAAAGGGACCTTTGAGATTTTTCCAGTCCTTCCCTCAGCGTTTTAGAATGGAAAACATTGAGGCCTAGTGAGTCAATGACTTGCCAGAGATCATTCACACCCATTACTGTTGGCTGGGGCAGGATTTGAACTCTGATCCTCCCATTCCAAATTCAGCACTCTTTCCACTGCACTTCGCTATGACAAATTGTGTCTTTTATATTTAGCTAAATTTATTTCCCCATAGACTTACCCTTAATTTGATCAACTTTAACCTTCTGTATGCCAAACAGTTACAGAGACTCTCTGATCCCTCTTTTCCGTAATTACCCTTCACATGTTTGAGATTTGCCAGGAAAAAGTCTTCAGCAATTCTTGATATGACATGGTTGGTTTTTTTTTTTTCCAGATCCTTCACCATACTGGGTTTCCTTTTCTGAATGTCTACAGTTTCATCTAAGTTCCTCTTAAAATGTGATAGCCAGAATTGAATATGTCACTATGTGTCATGTTAGCAATGCACAGTGCCATAGGGTTATTACAGTACTCTCTTGTTTTAGACGTTATATTAATGCAGCTTAGCATTCATTTCTATGCTAGCCACATTATACCATTAATGTTGACCGTGTGGTCTTTTTCCACATAAAAAGTGCTATTTCTACTATTGCAACATTTCTTGCATCTGTCTTATCTCCCTCCCACACTAAGGGAGTATTCAAATAGTAGCAAACAGGGGTGTGAAAGTAGTGAAAACTTATATGTTGGGAAAAGATCAATATTAAAAAGACAAAACAAAAGGCATCAGTCAAACTTAAAAATATATCTGGCGGGAAATGAACCTATACCCATATCATACCATATGATAGATTTAAAACATAAAAAGAACTATACAAAAAGTGGAAGGGAGAGGATAGAATAAAGTATTTGTTTCAATCTTTAGGGGAATATTTCTGTTACAGAAATAGAAGAACTTATTGGGGAAAAGATAAGCTGCTTGATTACATTAAAATAAGTTTCTGTACAAAAAAAAATGGTATTTTTTTTAAGATGTCAGATTGGAGGAAATCTTTACAACCAACATCACATATTAAAAACTTGACATCCAAACTAGAGAACTGTTAAAAGTTTTACAGAAATTCCTAGCTCCCAAAGGATACAAATAGGCAGTTTAAAAGCAAACACTAGTTATTTAAAAGTACCCAAACCCACTAATAAACAAGTAGAGGCAAATTTTAGTAACTAAAGTGCTACCTCACATTTAGCAAATTGGCAAAAGCCTTAGATACAATGTAACAAGTCACTATGCTCGAGACAAAGCTCCTTGAAAGCAGACTTTTTTTTTGTATTTTAAGTATACATTTAATTTAACATGGTACTAACACTGTCAGCTTGTCAGTCCTCTCTTACATTTCCTTCTCCCTTCTGTATGTGTTTCTTTTAACATTTTACTGATAGATAGATCTTTCTTTCATTTCTTTGTGTGTATGTGTCAGTTCTCTATAACTCTCCTGTTCAACCCTTCCTATTCCCCCAAGCACTCCTTCGTAATAAAAAAATTTAATGAAGCAAAACAAACCCACACATTGAATTTGTCTGAAAATTTGTGTTTCATTCTTATTTGGTATTATTTGTCATTGTAAAAACTTTTGGAGAAACCTAAATGCCCTAAAAATTGGAGGCCATATTAATACAATGAAAATTATAATTAAATTTAGATTGATAAAGAATTGAAAAAATTCTGGTTAGAACTTTATGAAATGATGCAAGGGGAAGGGATGGAATAAAACCCAAAGAACAGAGTACATACTAACTATAATTATGTAAAAGTAAATGGGAATTAATAGGTAAAGAAACCTGGGAGAAACTTAAGACATTTTATACTTTAAAATACATTTAATTAAATGTTAACCATAAAAACAAGCTCAATTGTTACATGAATTAATTTAAAGCTTATAACAAAGCATTTTAAAAATAAAACATTTCCTATGTCCTTAATCTCTCCCTGCTACTTGTGTTATATTAGATATTTTGTTTTTCTATCATCACACAGATGATTTTACTAATTTTGCTTCAATAACATGCATCTTCCATGTAGATTTATGATACTTTAAGACTTTGCTAGACTTACATTTCTATTTTTAGCATAAAATTCACAAAGAGATGTATTATCTCATTTACTTAGGACCTGTACATTGGAGACAATGTCTGGAAGCTTCTACTTTGTAATTGTAGGCCATCATGATAATCCAATTTTTGAAATGGAATTTTTACCAGCTGGAAAAGTGGAATCTAAGGTGTGTATGTAACCTTAAAAATTCTTTAAAGTGATTTTTGTTTTGTCATGATAAATATAGGATAAGATCTTAATGGTGGAACAGAGAAAGAAACTAATGTCCAGTGAGTTGAAGTGATTTACTCCTAGGTCACACAGTAAGGTATGCAGCCAACATTAGTACCCAGGTCTTTACTCCCAGTTTAGTAAAACTTGTTGCTGCACTGTGCTTCTTTTTAGATTAGGAATACTATGGTACTACAGTTTTGCAGATAAGAGGAAAGTAAGAGACATTTTATCCACTTGAATCAAAAGGCTAAAAAAGAATGATTACCTTTTCTTTTTAAAAAAAGTTTGCTTAAAAAAAGCAAACAATAAAAGCATGATATTCTATTTTATAATACAGTGCCAGTGTGGTAATAATTGTTGTCTTCAGAGTAAAATGAAGCTTGTTATCCCACAAGTGATCAGATTTCTCATAAATTATAAACCTCTGAATGAAAGGGTTAAAGAGGTCTGTTACTTTATATTGTGCCATTCTTGAATATTCACTGTATCATTTGCTGTATTCATTATTCCTATAGATTCTCCTACCTGGTCTCAATGTGGGCCAGCATCAACATGTTGTATTACTTTGCACTGATCATTGACAGACATGTTTGAAGTATAACTTCAAGGGCAGCAGTACCCAGCCCAGATGAGAGCAGCAAGAGGCAGACATGAGAGTAGCCTTGTCTGTCTTTGTCCATTATTCTACTTCTGAAGCAGTACATTTCCGTATCTAATGAGTAGCAATGAATATAGGTTATTATGTTTGTTCTATTTTTATACCCCAGGGACAGACAGTATTGTTGGGCACTTAATGTCCTCTGAGACTCATAATTTAGTCTCTTCCAAGGCATACTGGTGTAGTAGAAAGAGCACTGGATTTGTAGTCAGGGGACCAGGATCAAATCTCACTATATCTACTGCTTACTGTTTGTGTGATGTTGGACAAGTCATTTCATTCTCTTAGTTTACATATCTATAAAACTAAAAATACTATATGAATTCTATGGTTGCTATTTAGCTCTATGACACCAATAATAGTATATTGTTTCCAGAGTTTAATTCTAATCTTTCAAAATATTTTGTTCATATCCCCACAGTACAATAATTTCTTCAGTTAGAAGATATTTTTGGTTCAGTTGTTGGTTTCTTTTGTTTTCTTTTTTGCTAAGTCAGTTCTTACATCAGAGAACTTATTTAATAAGTTATACTCATTAAAATTTTATCTTTAGTTCTTTAGGGAAATCAGTATAGCTGAGCGTAATATGTTGGTAGCATGATGCATATTGCAGAAATACTTATGCTATTTCCTGATCTTAGCTCCTTTTCCTAATATCTTAGGATACTTTTTCAATTTATTTTTCCTATTAGCACCTTAATATTGGAAAACTTTGTCTCAATCTTTTATCCCAAAAATCACATTGTTAATCACGAGTGTGAAGCACCTGGCAAATAAAGTGTTCTTGTGAACAAGACATAAAGGAAACCCATTTCATTGGAAGTTAAATTATATATGTTAAAGTAGCATAGGATCATAGTTTTGGAGTTGTAAGTGGCCCCACAGAGCAGATGGACCAAATTCATTTTATAGATGAGGAAACTGAGGCCCATAAGTAGACTCTCTGACCTTTTGCTCCCTTACTTGTCATCTCACACACCCCCAGTTGCTCCATTACCTCAAGACTCTGGCCACAAACAACACTACATCTCTTAACTCCAGATGTTTTTACTGGCTGTCTTCTATGCCTGGAATTCTTTCCCTCATCTCAGCCTCCTAGCTTCTTTAAGTCTCCCCTAAAGTCCCACCTCCTACAAGAAACCTTTCCCCAGATCCCCTTATTTCTGTTGATTATCCTGTAAAGGTCTTGTTTGTATATATTTGTGCCAGTGTTAACTCTTCCATTAGACTGTGAGCTTCTTGAGCTTAAGGGACTGTTTTTTGCCTTTGTGTCCCCGCCATTTTGCATGCTAAGTGTCTTGCACATAGTAGATGCTTAATAAATGCTATTTGACAAACTCACATGCTGCGGACATCAGATAAGCTTTAGCACAGCTAATTTACCTCAAGGACAACTCACAAAAGTATACAGGAAATTAAAGGAAGATGAAAAAGTATGACACCTTCAGATACCATATAAGTTGTGTTGAACAATGCCAAATATGATTTAGCATATAGATTAAATATAAGAACCAACAAATGTTTTCTTCTATATTCATGCATTCCCTTTCCATAACCACCACAACAGAAATGTAATAAATGCATATTCTGTGTTAGGCAGTGGGCATAAAACCAGTCTCTTCCCTCAAGAAATTTATCAAAATATTTATGTTGGGAAACACATGTTCAGAGAAAAGTAAATTCAAAATATACATAGTAATTTCAGGGATGGTGGGTGGAGAGGAGAAACTAATAACTGTTGGAATCAGGATATTTCCTTTCTATAGAAGATGGCAACCTTTGAAGAATCCAGAGATTCTTTGAAGCAAGAGAACTTCCCAAGTATGAGGGATAACTGTGCAAAGCCACAGAGGTGGGAGACGGAATGTCATGCATAGAAAACAAATAAGCCAGTTTCTGGAAAGGTAGGCTGGAACCAGAGAAAGTTAAAAGCATATACAGGGGTTCAAAAAGAAAACTTACTTCATCTAAAGCATAATTTTCTATTGTAAGATGTGTAGCTTGAATACTTTTAAGAAATACTATAATTAGGATGATATTAAAATGATTGGAGAAGCCTTTGTTTCTGTCCACTATATCCTATACAATATAGAGATTCACAATAGCCTTTGGGGTTTAATTGTCAGATAACAGAAAATTGTCTTTTGAATAGCCCTCAAAGCCCCTGTTGTCTCATGGATTCTGAATTGTAGCTACTATCAGTATTTCTTCCAAGCAGGAGAGCTCAAAAATCATTAGGACACTAGTGTTTTTTTTTCCTCTTTCCTGGAGATATGTTTTTGAGGAAAGTTTATCAATGTTGAACATCTACTTAGAAAGGCAAATGGGTGGAGGTGGAGCCAAGATGGCGGCATAGAAGGAGGAAAATGCCACAGTTCACACATAGTCACCTCAAATACCCATAAAATATGACTCTAAACAAATTTTAGGGCTCCAAAACTCACAAAAACACCTCCCCACTGAAGGCAGCTCTGGAGGAAGGGCTCATCCCAGCACTAGGAACCAAAACCAGCCCAGCCTGAAACAGCAACTTGGCACCAGGGCAAGCAGGACAAGCTGCAGCTGGAGCCTTCAGGAAAGTGGATCCGCTGCAGCTGTGGCAGTTTCCAGAATTATCAAGCCAGAAGAAATAAGGACTAAGTGAAAGGTCAGTGGAACTCAGCTAAATTTGGGGGAGAAAAGCAGTACAGCCAAATTGCCTCCAGGGCAAGGAAGCAACGAAGTGGTGGCCCCGCAGCTACCTCCACATAGCTGCTTCAGAGCTCCCAGCTTGCAGACTGCAGGGTGGCCAAGTGATAGTTCAGAGGCTAAGTGTTCTTTTATTGAGCGGCCTAGATCTGGATCGTGGTCTTGGGTGGTGGTCAGGTGTGTTTTCAGTGAGGCAAAGCTGGTGGGAGCTTCACCAGCCTTCTAATAGCTCTGGCAGCTGCAAAAACCCCAGTGATTTGGGACAGAGCTTTCCCCTCCAGAAGCAGAATTCCACAGAGGTAAAAAGACAAGTAATTCACTGGCAACATGAGCAGGCAAAGGAAGCAAAGTAAGAACATCAGCCAAACTCAAGAATCCTTTTTTGGGAACAAAAAGGATCAAAGCATGGAATGGGAGGAAGATAACATAGTCAGAACTCCCACAACAAAAGCTTCCAAGAACCACGAAGCCTGTTTACAAGCCATAGATAAGCTTAAGAAGGATTTTGAAAACCAAATAAGAGAAGTGGAGGAAAAATTGGGAAGAGAAATGAGAATGATGCAAGAAAATCATGAAAAGAGAGTCAACAACTTGACTGAAGAAAATAATACCTTAACAAACAGATGAACTCAAATGGCAAAAGAGGCCCAAAAAGCCAGTGAGGAGAAGAATTCCTTAAAATGTCAAATTTGCCATATGGAAAAAGAAAAAACCTTTCTGAAACAGATAATTCCTTCAGAATTCGAGTGGAGCAAATGGAAGCAAATAATGAGAAACCAATATACCATTAAACAGATCCAAACAAAAAAATAGCAGCCAATGTGAAATATCTCCTTGAAAAAAACCACTGACCTGGAAAATAGATCCAGGAGAGAATTTGAAAATTATTGGACTACCTGAAAGCCATGATCAAAAAAAGAACTTAGAAAGCATCCTTCAAGAAATTCTCAAGGAGAGGTTTGAACATTTCCCTAATATCTTTAGCCCACTTGATCCACTCAAAGCAGTTCTTAATAAAGTATATATGAATAGATAAATATCTTAGTATACCCTTATTTTTCCCACCTGTTTTTCTTGCTCTTGCCTTGAAGATCTTTGTGTATATTGAATTCTGTTACTAATTTGGTGTCATGAAACCATCAATCTGTGCCCACTGTATCTTTTTTGAAAGGCTAATGGTTTTTTGATGCCCATTCAATAAGAAGTCATTTTATAGTACCAAAAGTATTACAGCTTCTGATTAGTTGTTGATGTTAGGCTAATTGTTGTACACAAATAAAGCAGCACAGTGTGTATTACAACTTTATTATTGTATAGTAATAAAATTAAGGTCAGTCTTCTGCATCAGAGTGCATGCTCTACCTGTTCTACACAAGGAATACACCATTCCTGTAGAACGGCCTACCTTCCAGTTCTGCACTCAGAACCAATGTTTCTTCCCTGTTTGCTGTACTATAAATTCCTGAACGAGAGCTAACTCATTGTTCAATTTTTTGTAGAGCAGAGAAGGGGCTTCAGGGGAAGTAGAGGTGGCCGAGGTTGGGGAGGACGAGGAAATTGCAGTTGGGGAAGACTCTACTGAATACATTATATTCTTCAACGCTGTCACAAGCTTAAAACACTCTTAAACTACCACTCATTGGGTTGCTGGGAATAGCCCTTTAAAGACTGCTGCCTTCAGGTAAAGACTTCAGTGTTCTTTATACCTTTGTATGTCTGATCTACTTTTCTAATGGAATACAGACGTGTCCAAGAAAAAAAATCACAGCTGTATTTTTGGATGCTTTGTCAGCAAACTTGCATTGTTTGCAGTGTCTTCTGGATTTATTCAGACTTGGAGAAACACAGTGTATGTGGCTTCTCTTAAAACATCTTGACAGTTTATGTATTAACAGAGAGCTGTTTGTGGCTAAACCATGTAAAATGATGTAGAATCTTCTATGATAACGGATAGAAAGGATCATTCATGAAGGCTCACATCAGTTAGGATGTGGTACTGGTTTTCCTTTCCCGTCCATCCTCTTCCCACTCAATATATGAGAAGAGTGTAAAAGTCAATGTTCACATTTTTTTACTTTTATTTCTTTTAACTCAGCTGCCATGCACTGATGCAGGCCTACTGATTTCTTTGTCATAAATGGAAAATATTTACTAGCTTTTTCTTAAAGACAGACATTGATTTAGTTAATCTCTGGGAATGACATTAATGGGGCAAAGTAAGTTGCTTTTACACTGCTTGTATAACTCTTCTCCATGTGTTGTGATGCAAACTTGTTTGGAATATGGGGTTTTAATGTTCAGTATAAAAATATGTGTGTGCACATATATATATATATATATATATATATATATATATATATATATATGCTGTGAAACTCTATTATACAAAAGAAATTAATAAAAAGTAGAAACACTCCAGGAATGGGTGGTCTGTGATGCAGTGATTGTCCTTTGGAGTAAGTTGGTCAACTTTTCTCCCAGCAGTGAGGGCTTTTAAGTCAGCTTGCACTTTGTTACTGGTTTTTTATTCAGGTGAGGGTTATCTTTTTGGGTCAGGATGTATAGGGCTTACCTATACCCACCTCAACAGGCCTCAGGCGTCCTCGGCTCCCGTCCACTCCGGGAGAAACAGCTGCACAGAGAAACTCAGGACACAGGACTTGCTTCTAGCTTTTATTGAGAGTTCATCCTCTATCTTAGTGTGGCTGGACTGGACTGGCCTGACTGGACTGGACTGGCCTGGCCTGGTTCCACTGGACCTGCCCCTGCCTCCGAGTTGCCTGTATTTAAGTACTTTCTCCAGGGCCCCTTAGGGCCCCTCCCCTGGCCATGCCCTCACCACAGTGAGCCAATGTGTCTCACCCCAAAGGCAGAGAGATTATCTTGCTTATTGTAAGCAGGTGCAGCCTTTGCATTCTGCCCCCAGGTGATCGACCACGTGCACTCCTGTTAGCTGAGGATTGGCTCAACCCGTCCATCTCACGTGGAGTATCAACGACCCTCTTTAGGAGTCTCCTCTCCACGTGAGGTATCAGAGACCTAACAGCACTTAACATTATTGTTATTTAAAAATGAAAACACATCAAGGCTACACATACAAAAACAGACCATATAACCAAATACTAAATCTGACTTGAATGTGGGTGGTGTAATCTAGGATTCTTTTGACCAGAGTTTCCCTGAAAAAAAATGTATTATTTCAAGAATGGATAATAAAGAAAAGATGCTTTCTTAGTTTTGCTTTGTCACTTTAGGAATTCGTAATTTCTCAGGTGAATCAAAATTCAAATTAAATGCAGAATAAGTTATAGAACAGTGGATGAAGCAAATCTTTGAGGCATCGCCAGAAGTGAGTTTAAGGAGTTTTCAAATGTCATAGGTATTTTTTAATAGCATAGGCTTTTTCATATTTTTTGGTTCAGCAGTTAGTCTTCCCCTTCCCTAGTTTTCACCCCCAAATCAAATACCTGGATGATATTTCCTAGGCATTTTTATGTCTTTGTGGAAAATAGTTTGTGATTCCAATGCAGGTGTCTTCATTAATTTTTATTGTTGTGCTTTAGTAGTTATTGCTGCATTAGGGGAAATGTAAAGCCCCTTTGTTGGTACTAATGCACGTTCTCATTTTTTTTTTTAAGGCTAGAATAATGATAAGGAGTGAGCCAAGGTAATAATTGCTCAGTTTGGAGTGGTGGCGATAGCACTCAAAACATTCCATAAGTTTTGAACTGAACCTGAGCTCATTTGGAATCTGGGCAGGCATAGGAATAGACGGCTGTCATTGAGGAAGATGGGACCGGCTGGTCTGGCCCCTGTGTTTCAGACCAGCAGGTGGTCTAAAGGCTATTGTGAAGGTAGATACTGTATTGGGACTCCATCTTTGTGAATTTGGACATTTGTATTCTTATTTTCCTCTTAATTTGAAGAACATGTTTAGATCCTTAGAACTGAGCATAGAGTGATTTTGCTCACTGAAATTTGATGTTTGTTTGAGTGTCTTCCTCTCTATTCTCCTATACTACTGCTACTCTTTATCCTTTAGTCCTTTCAGAGGCAATAGTGTGTACTATAGGAGGGTTATTTTTGCTCCAAAATTGACAATGAAAACTTCTCACCTGTGATTATTTCCCCCTTTTTAAAGACACGTATTTATCACCTTGTTCAAATGTAAATGTTCCCCTATGCTTTTGGAATAAATTCATTTTGTAATTTTGAAAAAAAAAAGAAATTCTTCAGGAAAATATCCCTGATATTTTAGAACCAGGGGGCAAAATAGAACTTGAAAGAATTCACCGATCGCCTCTTGAAAAAGATACCCGAAAGAAACCTCCTAGGAATATTATAGGCAGGTTCCAGAGTCCCCAGATAAAGGAGAAAATATTACAGACTGCCAAGAGAAAGCAATTTGAATACTGTGGAAACACAATTAGGATAATCCAGGATCTGGAGCTTCTACACTGAGGGATTGAAGGCCCTGGAATATGATATTCCTGAGATCAA
Organism: Pseudocheirus occidentalis; assembly: GCA_028646575.1. Lineage (NCBI taxonomy): Eukaryota > Metazoa > Chordata > Mammalia > Diprotodontia > Pseudocheiridae > Pseudocheirus > Pseudocheirus occidentalis. Next base: position 26,801,766 of record CM053600.1, read on the forward strand.
GGGAGCTAGGATTAAAACCAAGAATCACCTACCTAGTGAAATTGAGTATAATGTTCCAGGGGAAAATATGGTCATTCAGTGAGGTGGAAGACTTTCAAACATTCTTGCTGAAAAAAACAGAACTGAAAAGAAAATCTGACATTCAAACACAAGAAGCATAAGAAGGTAAACATGAAAAAGAAATCATAAGGAACTTATCAAAGTTGAACTATTTACATGCCAACATGGAAAAAACGATAATTGTAACTTATGAAACTTTTCTCAATATGAGGATAGATGAAGGGAATACAAATATACATATACATATATTATATATATATATATATATACACACATATGTCTGTATAGGAAGGTATATATGTGTGTATGAATACATATCAGAGTATGTATATATGTGTACATAGATGGCACAGAATCAGATTAATTAATAATTTTACCTTTAAAAGGTAAAATTCTGAGGTGGAGAGGATTAGAATGAGAGGAGACAGGGGAGATAGAATGAGGTTAATCATCTCATATAGAAGAGGCAAGGGATTATTGTCACAATGGAAGGGAAGAATAGGAAGGCAAAAGGGAAAAAGTCAACCTTACTCTAATTGAATTTGACTTAGGGAAGGAATGACATAAACTCTAAACTGAATATCTTGCCACACAGGAGAGTAGAGGGGATGGGGATGAGAGGTGGGATGACAGAGGGGAGGGGGAGGTGGGGAGAAGGGTTGCTGGAAGAAAACACTTCTGTAAAGGGACAGGGACAGGGTAGATAATAGAACAAGAGTAGGGGGCAAGATAGGAAAGAGGGACATATAATCAGTCTGTCACAATTTGTCCACTGTGGAGATGTTCTATGTATTTGCATATGTACAGCCTGTATTGAATTGCTTGTCCTTCCAGTGGGGGTGGGTGATGAGGGAAGAAGGGAAAGAATCTAGAATTTAAAGTTCCGTAATTAAATATTAAAATATATATATATGTATATAGATTATTATTAGTATTAACTACATTAAACTGGGAATTAAGATATACAGGTACTGGGGTAGGGAGACCCATCCTGCCCTACCAGAAAGTTAGAGGGACAATGGGGGAGGACATAGGAAAGAGCAGATTAGGGGAGGGGCTTTACAGTGAGTTCACTGTTTTGGCGTGGGGGGTAGGGGAAAGATGGGGAGAAGAAAATGTAACTCAAAATCTTGTCGAAATGAGTGATGTAAAGAAGGAAGTTATAAAGAAGAAAATTAATTCATAATGGAAAAAAAAGGCAAATGGTTTACATAATATAGACGGATAGATACTTGCCACTGGGGAATTTTGAGGGCTTCTTAGAGAGAAACAATGGCTTTTGTAACAGTTTCATTTAGCCCTCATAACATTTGAGGGAGATACTGCAATTATTATTGTCTTTATATTATATATTTAAATAATAATGATAATAGTGGCATTTATATAGCGGGAGTAATTAAAATTTTTTTCCACTTGTAACCCACAGCTTAAAAAAGCACTTAACTATAAATAGCACTTGAAAATTTGTTGTTGCTCATGTGTGCCCAACTCTTCATGTCCCTCTTTGGGGTTTTCTTGATAAAGATACTGGAGTAGTTTGCCATTTCCTTCTTTAGCTCCTTTAACAGTTAGCAAAGCGCACCATACCAATGCTGACTCATTTGATGCTCACAACAACTCTGGGTGGTAGCTCCTGTTGTGATCCGACTTTACAGATGAGGAAACAGGCTGAGAGAGGTTAAGTGACTTGCCTGGAGTCACACAGCCAGTTTGTGGGTCAGGTACATTTAGAGATAGAAAACTGAAACTTAAAGAAATACATTAACCAGGGGCAGACAACTAAATAAATGAATGACACAGCTAAAAGTGAGTTCCAAGGTCTTAGGGTTCCAAGTCCAGTATTCTTTTGTGGAATTCCTGTGATCTGTGGTTTACTTCCATAGTGAAATGAAAGAATGTTTTACAAGGAAGAACAAACAAAAGACCAAAATAATCCTTAGAAATGCTGTTCATAGTTATTCTTCAAACATTTTTAGGCTCTTATTTGTTGCACCATGTAAACACAATAACACTTTAGAATTCACATCAGGGTATGTACGATCCATATATTTAAGCTGTGTCAGATTTCCTTTGTTAACAAAAGGATAAATTTCAGTGTTGTGGTGTTAGATTGTCACATAATGCAGAGAACATTAGACATTAGACACTTGTTTTATGACCTTGGCAAGTCACTTGATCTTTTTGAGTTTTGGTTACCTACCTTTAAAATGAAAGGGGTAGAATGAATCTTCGTAACCTTTAAAACCTATTATAGTTTCTCAGCTTTTAGAGGTACCATGGTATAATAGAAAGAACTTGGGACTTAACCTAAATTAGGTCATTTGTGGCCAAATACATATATTAAAGTCAAGTCTGCAAACATTAAGCAACCACCACGTGCCTGGCACTGAGCTGACCACTGGGGCTAAAAGGCAAAAATAGTGGCTTTCCTCAAGAAGCTTTTAGTCCAGTGAGGGAGAAAACAAAAAGAGCTATCTACAAAGGACATAGAAAGGATAAATTGGAGGTGTTCTCAGAAGGAAGGCAGTCATGTTAAGAGGGACCAGGTTCTTGCAGAATGTTCAGTTTTAGCCAACACTTGAAAAAAGCCAGGAGGCAGAAACAAGGAGGGAAAACATTCTAGGCACGAAGACCAGACACTAAAAGTCCAGTCGGGTGATGGAATGCCTTGTGTGAGGAACAGCAATGTGGCCAGTGCTCTTGAATGTCAGTGTATGTGGAGGGGAGTAAGGAATAAGAAGACTGAAAAAGTAGGAAGGGGCCAGGTGTTAAAATATTAGAGGAACACTAAGAGTAGTCAGAACTAGACTTTAGTAAGATCACTGTGATAGCTAACTGGGAAATGTGGTAAGAAACTTGAGGCAGGGAGGACAACCAGAATGCTATTGGGATAGGCAAGGCATGAGGTGATAGAGCCAGCATCACGGTCAACCAAAAGTGAAATGCTGAATCATCCCTTTTGCCAAATAAGTTGTTTTTGATGAACAGGCTTATTTAGAGTAGTTGCTTTGATCTCACAACAACCCTTCCAAGTAGATGCTGTTTTTAATCCCTATTTTACAGTTGAGGAAATTGAGGAAGTGACTGAGACCAGAGCTTTCCAGTTATTAAAGCAGCATTGCCAATCATAGGTCAAGATAATCTCAATGGATAACACTGCTGTAAAATTAACAAAAACTAATGTTTCCATGTATCACTGTTGTGATTTATATAAAGGATACAAGCAAAATAGCTATTCAAAATAATATACACAATTGATAGTGAGCAAGTAAAAATCAAGAACTACTGACCAGTATTTCTTCTCTGCCATCTATATAAAATATGAAGGTCCTGGATAAGGATATTAGTAGGAAATAAGCAGGCTTTCAAAAGACATATAGAATAATGGGTCACATTTTTACCATTTCACAAGTGATTGAAAGATGTAGAGAACAGAAGATCCCTTTGTGTAGAGGCGGCTAGGTAGCACAGTGTATAGAGCACCAGACCTGGAGTCAGGAGGACCCAAGGTCAAATGTGCACTCAGACACTTAACACTTACTAGCTATGTGACCTTGGGCAAGTCACGTAACCCCAATTGCTCTGCCTTCCCCCTCCAAATAGAAAAAGATCCCATTGTGCCTACTGTTTATTGATTACATCCCCTGTCCAAACCCCCAAAACCATTGAATTTCATAGAACAAAAAGATGCCTTATAATCTCTTTTACAACAAGGTGTCTTGTTCATATATCAAGATTATTTAGACTGAAAAAGGACTTTGAAAAACAAATAAGAGAAGTGGAGGAAAAATTGGGAAGAGAAATGAGAATGATGAGAGAAAATCATGAAAAGAGAGTCAACAGCCTGACTGAAGAAAACAGCACTTTAAAAAATAGATTAACTCAAATGGCAAAAGAGGCCCAGAAAGCCAGTGAGGAGAAGAATGCCTAAAAAAGTCAAATTTGCCAAATGGAAAAAGAATCTCAAAAGCATTCTGAAGAGAATAATTCCTTCAGAATTAGAGTGGAGCAAGTGGAAGTTAATGACTTTATGAGACACCATGATGCTATTAAACAAATACAAACAAATGAAAAAATAGAAAGCAGTGTGAAATATCTCCTTGAAAAAACCACTGACCTGGAAAATAGATCAGGAGAGTCAATTTGAAAATTATTGGTTTACCTGAGAGCCATGACCAAAAAAAGAACTTGGAAAGCATCCTTTAA
>CM053600.1:26806531-26821546 GCA_028646575.1 Pseudocheirus occidentalis
CAGCCCAGTGGAAGCTGCTGCCGCTCCGTTCCTGCTGGTACAGCCACCTCCCGCTGCTTCCTTGCCCTGGGAGCAGTTTGGCCGGACCCGCTCTTCTCCTCCCCAGTTAGCAAAATCCACTGACCTTTCTCTTAGCCTTTTTGTCTTCTGGCCTGATAAATGTGGTAACTGTGCCTCCAGTGCAGTGGATCTGCTCTCCTATAGTCGCGGCTCCCCACCCGATGCCCCAGGGCCTGACCCTGCCGGGGTTTTGGCCACGGCTCCCAGACTGCTGCGAAGAACCCCACCTGCTGAGCTGCCTGTAGCAACAGATGTGCTTTCTGTCTTGTGGAGAGTTTTGGAGCTTGAAAATCTGTTTAGAGTCCCATTTTATGAGTTTTTTTAGTGTGTTTGTGTGAGAGCTGTGGTGCTTTGCTGCTTCCACGCCGCCATCTTGGCTCTGCCCCCAGTTTAGCAGTTTCTGATGGCAAAGTATAGTTATTAACAAAAGAATGAATATCCTTAATTAACAAAGATAATTGTTCTATATCTGAAGAGGCATTATTAGACAAAAATACACCTTGTAAATGTTCCTTGACCTTTAACCAGCTACCATTGAATGTAGAAGTAGAATTAACACGTAATCTAGTAACACAAATCCAAGGCTGATATTTATAATGACATGATAAAGGATTTAATAATTCCTGTAACACCAATTCATCACCTATCATAATAACAGGTTCTTCCAATGCAGATACTTCCTTTTGTATGGTTACATCAATATGCAACTGCACATCCCAGGCTTTAGCCTCATTTTGCATAAATGTTTTCAATTCTGATACTAAATAAACTAGGCCTTGATATAATTGTTGTACCTGAAACTCTTCAGATAATGAAAAACCAAGATTAATTATCTCATAAATAAAATCCACTATCTCCCTCATAGTCGTAGTGTTTAAACTTTCTACTACTGAATTCCATATTGCCTCTCCTACTGATTCAGCCCAAGGTTTTTCTGCTTTTACAGGTAATAACACATACTGCGTTTGTTTTATTAATAACAAATTATCATATGTGTTAAAAGACCTCCTATCAATGTAAGTCGTTAATTCACAATTATGAACCTTTGTTTGGAAAAAACCAGTCTCAGTTTTTTTAATATCCATTGTTGGGCATAATAACCAGGCTTACCCTTTTGGAGTCACCAATTGACCCGTAAATTCGTACCTAAAGATGTCACATTTATCATTGTGAGTTTTTGTATAATTCTTTCCATTAGCAAATATTTGATTCCATTCTTCCCATGAATAATCCTTACATATCTTACATTTACATGTTTCAATAGATACTTTTATTTTATCTAAAACTAATCCCACTTGCCACAACGAGTGATGACAATGACCATTTTTTGTACAAGGGACAGGAGCAGGTATATTGGTATATCTAACAATTCCAGGGTATCGATCATCATGCATAATATTCCAAAAGAATAATTCTTCTTCCTCACTGCTCCCTCTGTTTTTTTGTACATGTCTTGTGGAGCAAGCACTTAAAGGAAACCAAATGTTCATGAGTCCTTATTCACATGGCTTTACATCATTGTGAATGTCACTAACATCCATATATTCCTCTTTAGTAGCAATAGCTAGAAAAGATATGTTAACTCTTCCAGGATGAAATGCTGTGTCATTCCTTGGTCGCAGTCCAGACGTAACCTCAACGGATTGCAAAGTGTTACAATGAAAATAGAAGCTCAGTGTAAAACAAAGAGACTCATATACAGTCAAGAACGTGAAGTTCAGACCCCATCTTTGTGGCAGATCCCTTTTTGATCTCTCTTTCACCCCACTTAGTATGGAAAATTACCTTCCAATGTAAAAGTAGGTGTCTTTTCCATCCAACTGACCAAATGTACTACTGGAGGCTTTTTTACTATTGTCCATAGCCACTCTCCTTCCTTATCCTTTTCCTTTTCATGTGCTGGAGTCAGTTCTGTCCATTTGCTTCCCGTCATTCCTGCTGTCATCTGTATCATGATCCCTAATCCCCATATCACAAATATGTCTTTCCAGAATCCATCGCCCTTCCTTCTCAGTTTTTCCATCTGGAATGACAAAACATGTCCTGGCTCTCTTATTAGTACCCTCCTGGGACCTTCCCAAGATCCATCCATATTTTTCCAACTTTCTAATTTCTCTCTTTCTTCAACCCTGTTTTGAACAGGTTTGTTCTTACCTAATCTTACTGCCTCCCATGTATGCCAAAATTTCATAGCTGGTGTCAGATTTTTATCATCAAATTTTAAATAGTTGTAAGTAAAAATTGCTGTGTCCAATTGTGTTCTAGTTAGACGTCATCTTGATGTTGTCCCCATAACATCTGTCTCTCCCTTTTCTTGTTTTACAAGTATAGTTTTTAATATTCTGTTAGCCCTTTCTATAATAGCCTGACCAGTGGGGTTGTAAGGAATTCCAAATACATGTTTTATACTAAATTCAATACAAAAGGACTCAAAGCCTTTAGAACTGTATGCTGGACCATTGTCAGTTTTTAACTGGAGAGGAACACCTGCTATCGAGAAGCAATGATACAAATGATCACGTACATGTTTCAATGCTTCCCCTGTTTGCAAAGTCGCCATTAAAAAGCCTGAATGAGTGTCTATAGTAACTTGTATGTATTGGGTTTTCCAATGTGTCACATCCATCTGCCAGATTTCATTTGGGATCCTCCCCTTAGGGTTAATAGGAGCATTTTTAGGGGGCCTTTGAAACGGTATACATGATAAACAACGTTTGACAATTGATCGAGCATCCTCTTTAGTAATACCATATAGCCTACATAAAGATCACACGGACAAATGAAATATCTTGTGTGCCTGTGTAGCCTCTTGAATTGGAGAGTCGACTGCATAGAATACAGGACTGACAAGGGCATCTGCTATCCGATTGCCCCCCAAAATATGGCCTTGGCCACCAGTATGTGATCTGATATGCATGATATATATAGGGGATTGCAATGTTTGTAATAATGCCTGTGCTTGTTGTAGCAATTCTCCTATTTCTGATGCTCTGTAGTTTATATAGACCTCAGGAAGCTTTTGTATTACATGGGCAGGGTACATACTATCAGTAATAACATTAAATGGAGGACAAAACTTTTGTAATACCTGAATAACTGCCCAAAGTTCATTCTTCTGTGTAGAATCATAAGGAGGATACAACACTTCACTAACACCTAATGCAGGACACACTATGCTGGCTTTATAATGTTTAGCTGCATCTGTGAATATATTAGGGCCTTCCACTGGTTCCTTACTAACTATATTTATATAGTTTGTTAGTTAGTTTGGTAATACAGGAGAACTTAAAGAAATAAAAGGAAGTATTTCATACCAATCAGCAAAGCATATGAAGGTCTGTATATCTTGTATTCCTTGAATCCATAGTCTAGGGGGTTCTCCACTAATTGCATAGTCCCTATTTACTGCACCCTTTAAAAATTCCATTACTAAATCTAAGCAGTTTTCTAAAATCTTCACATGAGTTGTCGGATAAGCCCACTCAATGACTCCATGTTTTTGTATAAAAGCTCCGAAAAAAGGAGTATCCTTGAATATGACAAAATATAAAGGTTCCTCTTTATTCCTTCTTACTGTACAGTTGTTACAAATTTCTTGTATAGTCTGTATAGCCTGCTTGACTTCATTAGTCCATGTCCTCATGGATTTTAAATTTGAATCTCCTTTCAATATATCATATAAGGGCTGCATCAGTGACGGAGGAATAGGTATAGTATTTCACAGCCACTGTATAGCACCTATCGACTTTTGAAAATCATTTAACATCTTATAATATGTTAAGACTATCTCAGGTGCCTTCTTATTTATTTTTATACCATCCAAAGTGTAGCCTAAATATTGAAACGGGGATTTTGTTTGTATTTTTTCTGGTGCTACTAATAAATTATAGCTACTTAAAGTTCTCAGAACTTCTTTAATAAGTTTCTGTAGTGCCACTTTTGTTGTTGTAGCCATCAAGATGTCATCCATATAGTGTAATATCACTGCCTCAGAGTTCTTCTGTCTCACAGGCTCTAAAATGTTAGTTACATACCATTGACATTATGTCGGGCTATTAGCCATCCCTTGTGGTAGCACCTTCCATTGATACCTTTTTGAGGGTGCAGCTAAATTTATGGAAGGGACAGTGAAAGCAAATTTCTATCATCAGGATGTAATGGGATAGAATAAAAGCAATCCTTTATGTCAATTATTGCTATTTCATAAGTGGATGGTATCATGTTAGGTAAGGGCAAGCCTGGTTGTAAAGCTCCCATGGAGACCATTGCCTCATTTATTTTTCTAAGATCAGTGAGCATTCTCCATTTGCCTGATTTCTTCTTGATCACAGAGACAGGAGAGTTATAAGAACTAAAAGATTCCTCTATGTGATCTAATCTTAATTGTTCTTTTACAATTTCTTCTAATGCTGCCAATTTTTCTCCTTGTAGGGGCCACTGTTCTACCCATAGAGGGCTTTTGTTGTTCCAACTTAGCTATCTCTTCCCCATAAGGAGGTCGATAAATCTGTGACCACTAGAGGGCGAAATAGTCCTGTATTCTCTTCCATAACCCATCGCAAAAATCTAGCAGATCTTTCTGCCGCCTGAGCCCCACCTATTCCAGTTACGCCCACTAATCCTTTAGCTAACTGCCACTCTTTTGGCCAGTCCTCGCCCCTAATAACCGAAATGTCTGCTCCGGTGTCCAACATACCCTCAAATGGTCTCCCCTCTATCCATAATTTGACCAAAGGCCTTTCCAAATTTATTGGTTGAGTTAGAGCTATTTATAGTCCCATGCTCTTTCTTTATCTAGATTCCATTTTCTTTTCACAGGCTCATCCATTGACAAAGTAAGTGGAAACAGATGAGGATTAGTTAAAGATATATAACTTTCCCCAGGATATAATACTGTAGAATGCACTACAGCCAATGAAGGTGCTGGACACCCAACAATTACAGCTGGCTGATCTAAGGCACCAATATCAACATCAATAGTAGAGAATGGCGGAATTATCAAATCTCTAACTGGAAATAAAGGCACATTTGTTCTGTTTATTGTCTGCGATAACTCCTGAAATTTTTGTTGGTATTGTTCCAGATTGGTTTCGGTAAGTCCCTCCTGATCCTGCTTTTTTTTTTTTTTTTTGCTTTTCGGAGGGCAGTTGAGGGTTAAGTGACTTGCCCAAGGTCACACGGCTAGTTTTTGTGTTAAGTGTCTGAGGCCGGATTTGAACTCAGGTACTCCTGACTCCAGGGCCGGTGCTCTATTCACTGTGCCACCTAGCCGCCCCCAATCCTAGTGCAAGGCAGAGCCTTTTTTTTTTTGGAGGGCAGTTGGGGTTAAGTGACTTGCCCAAGGTCACACAGCTAGTTTTTTGTGTTAAGTGTCTGAGGCTGGATTTGAACCTGATCCTGCTTTTCTAGGGGAAACAATTTCAGGGCCCGCTGGGGGCCCCTCTGGGACTTTCCTGACCCATTTCCTGGTTCATTTCTGCAAAATTTAGCAATGTGTCCAATCCTACTGCAGCAAAAACAGACAGGTTTAGGTTTTGTTCCCTTATTAGAAAAACTGAGGCACTGGCTTGTGTATGTCCAAGTTTTCCCCACTTAAAGCATTCCTTTCCCTGTTACCTTCATTGAAATGCCTTGTCCATTCCACTAGCCAAGGCAGTGGCCATAGTCTCGAGAGCTAAAGCTTCATAGTCCACAGAATTACATCTCTCTAGAATTTCAGGGAGTAAAGCAGTTTTTGGAAGAGTCTCTACTGCCTTTTTACAAGGTCTATTCAATCCTTCTCTTAAAAGTTGCAAGAATATTATTGTAGCTGCATCTCTTTCCCACTGTTCTATCTACAGCGGTTTGTAAACGTGAAGCAAAGTCAGCAATAGGCTCTCTGGGTCCTTGCTTTATTGATGTCAAATGGGTGCAGACTACTCCCTCTTTTTCTAACTTTTCTCAAGCTGCAATAGTACATTGACTAACTCCCGCATAAAATCCAGCATCGTGATGCCTTTGTGCATCCAAGGAGGCATACGCCCTTGTGCCTGTCATTCCCTCAAATAATTGCTCAGGATTAGGCAAATTCTTACTATTTATCCACAATCTTGTTTCCTTATGCCATTCCATTTCCAATTCAAGTGTTGCCCTGGAGTGAGACATGCAATAGCCATAGAATCCCAATCTCCAGGAATGTAAGCTATTCTGGAAGCCAAATTGTGTAAGGTCTGAATAACAAAAGGTGAATTGGGGCCATACTCTGTGCAAGCTTGTTTTAAATCTTTTAGCATTTTAAAGGGAATAGGAATAAGTTCCCTGGTTGGATCATTTACATTAACAGGAAACGCAGCCCTTCCCCAGTCTGCGATGTCTTCTCCCTTGGAAATAGCCTCCTCTAGTGCTAAGTCCACACAAGTGTGGGACTTTATCTTCTTTTCTTTGTTCTTTTCTAATGTAGTGTATAATGGCGGTGGGGAAACGGAACTATTCACCATCCTGCTCAATTCTTCTATTTGTTTTCTAAGGCTTTCGATTCATGAGTTCATGTTGTTTTCTTGTATCCTGTCGCTGCTTCTTGTACTTTTAAACTTATTGGTAACCCTTCATATTTTTGTTTTGAATCCTTTTCGTTATTTTTAGTTTCACCTAATGGGCTCAAGTCTGGATATAATCGTTCGTACTTCTTGGTATGTAAAGGACTGAGCAAATCCTCATCCTCGCTATCAATCGACCCCCCCCCCCCCCCAAGGGATTCCCCTGTCTGACACTCATTTGGCACTGTTATTGCCACTTTTGGACCATGCAAAGCAGTTTTAACTAAATTATATATTATAAAATCCAAGTCCCATACACTCCCAGGCTTTCCCCTTTCAAAAGAAGCTAATTGATTTCCAATTACCACCCATTGTTTACTATCTAATCCCTTATGTTCAATCCACTGAGAAGTGTCCCATAAGAGTTGGATAAATTTATTACAATCTTCCCTTTTTACTTCTACACCTTTTCCCTTTACTAAATCGTATATCTGTTTGGTATAGACCTCTGTATCGCTGGGTCTTATGATCGGGATACTAAAAGTTTGTCCCATATTATCTTCTCGCAACTTACGTGGCTATGAGGTCTTCCAAGCCCTTTTCTAGTCCCTGTTCAGGGGCCGCTTTTTAATGGCTTGGGTATGCTAGATTTTCTGACCCTCTGTAAAGCCCAGGAATCTCTCTTATCTTCCCAGTCTTCGGACGTCTCCAGCACCAGTGATCTCTCACTGGAGAACAACCTCACAGAGCACCCAGAGACACAGGAATTTCTGTATTATTCGTTTATTCAATCATGCCATAGAATGCAAGTATTTTACAGGCAGACTCTGACTCTGGTCTTTTCCTTCCTCTTTTAAATCCCCTCATCTTCCCCCTGGCTCCTGTCATGTCCGCACATCTACATCTGTCCCTTTCTTTTTCATAACATAATAAGTACTATGCATGCCTAGGTTGCAGCAAGCCACTTGTGTTTTGCCCCGAAGACATGCGTAACATGGTCTTACAATCAGGAAATGTTGTTCCCAAAGATCTGCCATGTAGGCAAACATCCCCAGGCAATCATGTGCTCTTCTGCTTACACTAGGCTCATTCCTATTTAAGGCATCTAAGGTCCAGATACAAAGGGCCTCGACCTTAGATGTATATCTGAGATTTTGTTATAGGTTACTCACACGGCAAACTTTATCATCCCGACCAGGACATTCACTGGCTGCTGTTTGTTCCTACAGCATGTTCTCATAACACTCCCCTTCCTCCTACCCCCACCTTCCAACCATGAAGCAATACCAGTCCCCAAATCTTGACCTAAGCACCTAATCTAGGCACCCCTCTTCTTCCCCACAATGTACAATCCTGCTGAACCAGATAAAAATCCTATAATATCCTTTTGCCCCACCCTTCACCGGTTTTAGTACAGTCCTCCTGCCCTCCACTGGGGATAACAGGAGGACCTAACTTGTTTCCTTTTTCCTGACTGCCCCTTCTCAATAAAGCTAGCTTGTTTGACTTTCTCTCTGCTGACTGCTGTATTGTGCTGGGTTACATCTTGTGTTGCTCCACTACTTTGTACTACATACTGTGTGCGACAGGACTAGCATTTCCCTGACAAAGCTTATTTTCTCCCACCACAACACGGTGAGCCTTTTACAAAGTTGCATCCAGGACACCTAATTGATCTCTGCTTCCCTGACACTGCTCTCAACTAATTTAATGTCTATAAGTTTTCATTCAACATTTCAATGAGTCACAAATTTTGTTTTTTCATTTCTTGAAAAAGCTAAATAGATAGAGAAGCCTAACAATGAAAAGGTAACAGTATAAGTGAAAAGTACAACAAAATTATATGTGTAAATTCTTGTGTGTTTATTAAAAATTAGTCACACTATTTTATAGCTATATTTGTCACTTCAAGTAAGTATACCCACATCACAGTAAAAAAAAGTCGTTAAATACTGCTGCTAAATCAATGTACTAATTCTGTCATTTTTGCCTTTCAAAATAAACAAGGGTCTACTTCCAAAAATATCCTTTTAACGAATCTCCCTGTAGTCACTTTGTTGACTTTCGAAAGGTTATATCACCTATTGCTCTGTCCTCAGATTAGGCCATTTTTCTCTTCAAAATCCTTTCAAATGATGCTTTTTTCCTTTAAGATGTCAAAGAGACATTTTCTCTTAGCTTTTGCAATGGGATTCCTGTCTGTATTTGAAAATTCCTGTGCTAAGCCAGTAAACGTATACAATCAGTTGTCATATTTCTCATTTTTAATGTAAGGATTATTTTTATCACAAGAGGGAGCTACAATATAGAAAACTAAATCAAAGTTTCAAAATGTTAAAGTCTATGGCATTAGTTTATCACTACTTTATTTTTTTCAAAACTCAGAATAATTTGCAATTTGTTTCTTTCAAACAAACCTAGGTTTAAAAGTCTCAGGTACCTTTTTTAAAAATCATGTTTTAAAGACACAGAAAATTCATTCATTAATATCAACAAAGGATTGTTTATTAATATAATAATTATGTAACATATAAGCATAAATTATATATATGAATGATATATAAAATAATTATTATTTATTAATTTTCAAGTATGAAAGAGTTCAGTGCCCAACACAAAATTTGGCAACACTTGTTCTACTGCACAGGAAAAGGAAAATAAAAATTCTCAAATTTCAGCAAACTGACTTTCAGTTCACAGAGTCACAGAGTCATAGAGATTTATTTTCTACAGAGTTCATTAAAAAAACATGATAACTGAAAGGACTGAAACATGAAAGAGCTTGATGTTTTGACAGAATATTCAAATCTTTATTCTTGGCTCAAGAAAATAAAAGCTTTTCAGCACAGAACATAAAGTATTACATATGTACTTTAATCAAAATATATGAGTTTGATTTGGCTGTCAGATAAAGAACTGATCAAGGCAAATATAAAAATATCCTAAGAAAGCTTAGATAAAACACTTGTCCCTATTAGGCAGACTTGATTAACAAAGAGTCACTGAAATTTTTTTTTTTTTTGCAGACAGCTTGATTTTTAAAGTTTAAAAAAAATTAATTTATTTAGTTTTAGTTTACAACATTCAGTTCCACAGTCTCTTGAGTTTCAAATTTTCTCCCCCTCCCTTTCCTCTCCCCTGTGCCATAGCAACATGCCATCAAATATGGGATCTACAAATATCTTCACATTAAACATTAGTCAGGCTATAAAGAAGGATTATAATCAATTGAACTATCAGTGGAAAAGAGGAAACAAAACAAAACAAGAAAAAGAAAGAGAGCAAGTAGTTTGCTTCAATCTGCATTCAGACACCACAGCTCTTCCTCTGGATGTGGGTATCTCTTTTGATCATAAGTCTTTTGGAATTGTCTTATAACCTTACATGGCTGAGAGGAGCCCAGTCTATCAAAGTTAGTCATCACACATATATTGTGTCTGTGATTGTGTACAGATTTCTCCTGGTTCTGCTTTTCTCACTCAGCATCAGTTTATATGTCTCTCCAGGCTATTATAAAGTCTGTCTGCTCCTCATTTCTTATAGCACAGTAGTATTCCATTACATTCATATACCACAAGTTATTTAGCCATTCCTTGATTAATGGGCATCCCCTTGATTTCCAATTCTTTGCCCAAATGAAAAGAGCTGTTATAAATATTTTTGTATATACGGGTCCTCCTCCCACTTCTCTGATCTCTTTGGGATACAATGCTAGAAATGGTATTGCTTATTTATAGCCCTTTGGGCATAGTTCCAGATTGCTCTTCAGAATGGTTGGATCAGTTCACAACTCCACCAACAATGCATTAGTGCTCCAATTTTTCCGCATCCTTTCCAGCATTTATCATTTTCCTGTTTTGTCATCTTAGCCAGTCTGGCTGGTGAGATGTTGTACCTCAGAGTTGTTTTGATTTGCATTTCTCTAAGAGCATTTTTTCATATGCTTATAAATATGAAGCCTCTCTGAGAGTTTACTCCTGATCAAAACGACCCCACATTCATTTTGTATATATTCTTATATGTATGTTGGCTCCCTGGTAAGACAATAAGCTCCCTGAGGAGCTGCTGCTTCACTTTTGTTTCTATGTCCCATGAATAACAATTGCTTAATTGTTGTTGATTGGTGGAGAGAGAACCTACTTTGTTTAAAAAGTGTCTGTTTTGTCAAAACAAAAAGTATCATATAATTTTTTAAAATTATCATTTTTAATAAATAGATTGGACTCAAGAACCTAGGTATAGCTATCTAATATTAGGGAACTCCATACTAACTGGGCAAAGCTATATATACTATTAAGTGTGCTACAGATCTGTAATTGCCTATCTACACACAGTGTGTAAGTTTATATCATCTTTCCTGTCCTCAGGTGGTGGCAAGAAAGGTAATGATAGTATTATCATACTCTGTCTGCATTTTCCAGTATTAGTTATTCAGTTCCTTAGCACTTATGATTATATGGTAATTCTTTGCATTACATCAGGGACAACTGGCCTTTCAGAGATAATGTCTCTTCAGAATTTTCTCCTTTAAAAAAACAAAACAAAACAAGAAAAAACAACTACCATCCTGTGATGAGAACTGGCAGAGATTTCTTTGTATGGGCCAAGGTCTGCAGTTTTATTCTTTAGCAAGAGCTTTCTGTCCATTCTCTAAAGAGGTTTTTTTCTACACAGGCACTTAATTGATAACAATTGTTTTTGTCACCACTCTAGTCTCCATATTTATTCCTAGTTACAGAGCAAATTTTACTTTATATCTATAGACACCAAAAATTTCTTTCAAGAGGGGGTCCTATTTCCAATTGAACAGTCATGAACATGGTTACAATTTGCAGTAATTCTAGGAAGTGGACAGTAAAAGTTACTTTTAGGTACACTGTGATGTAAGCAGTAATATATATAAACAACTAATATATGTAAATAATTATGTAAATACTTTATAAAGCACTTATATATGTAATATATGTATGTAACTAATCATATGAATTTTCACAGCTGCCTTCTCATATGACAAGCTGTCAGTGATGGGAATATCTATTGGTGAAAAGCTCCCCTCCAAGTCCAGGGGCAACAATAACTTGCATGCTGGGGGACCTACAAAGGATGATCTTCATTACCGTGTCACTTAATGATGACATTTCACTTTGTTTTGAGAAATGTAATCTTTAACTAGATTGCAAGTTTGCTTTGTCTCAGAAAACAGCACTAGGACAGATATTATATAATCATTGAGAATTGTACTCAATGAAAATGCTTCTTTCTGGTAACATATGAATGAAGATAACAGTCAGTCTTGGCTCACTAAACTACACTACCCTTTTTCCTACCTTAGTTCACCTCCCACCCCTGAGTATGAAACTCAGCTGGAGTTTTTAAAAGATCTGAGGTCCTTGGATGTCTCATCATTCAGTATACCCTCATATATTCTGCATATATCTTATCAGAATGTGCACTCCCTAGGAACAAGTATTGGTTTTTTCCCCTTTTTTGTGACTTCCCTAGAGACTAGCCTAGCATCTGACACAGTTAATGCTTAATAAATGGGAGTGATAATCTAAAAAAATTCTACTTTTATCCCCCATCTCCCACTATCACCAGCAGATGATCTACCACTTGCAGTCAAACCTTTGAGATTAACTTTATGTTAACTTTTGCGCTTGATATTAACTGACAGTAACTTTAACACACGCCTTTAAGAGGTAGGGAAGCGGGGCGGCTAGGTGGCGCAGTGAGTAGAGCACTGGCCCTGGAGTCAGGAGTACCTGAGTTCAAATCCGGCCTCAGACACTTAACACAAAAACTAGCCGTGTGACCTTGGGCAAGTCACTTAACCCCAACTGCCCTCCAAAAAGCAAAAAAAAAAAAAACAAACAAAACAAAAGAGGTAGGGAAGCAACATATGATAGACTAAAAACTCCTTTGCTTATCTCTCACATTTCATAGTATGGTGCTGGGAACATTGTGTAAGTCCAATATATCTATGAAACTGACCTGAATTTGTTTCAAGCAGGGCTCTTTAGTAACAGCTGTGTGCCCTAAGTTGCAGAGTTGTCCACTTGTATTCAAGGAGGGTGTTTCTTCACTGGAATACAATGAAATCTCAAGTTTCTAACCCTCCTCCCTTTAAAAAGAATTCAGAGAGGAAATTTCCTTTCTTGCTGCTGAAATTCAGATAAAAATGTGGGAAACTTAAAAACTTAAATTTAAATAAAACTAAATAAACAATTCCATATGTGATAGCCAAATGAAATAGCAAGTTTTAACAAAGTGACCACAGAGTCCAATTAAAAGTTTTAAGGAGCTTTAATAGTAATTGAATTAGCAGCTGGGCTGTCTCATAAGCCAATTAGAAAGAAACAGAGAGCAGCCTTGTAATCCAGAAGTACAGAATCTTTTATACCATATAGTCCCATTGTTTGGAGGTGCAAGTTTAGTTGCTGAGGCAAGGGAGTTTGTGATTACAGGGCATTATGACAGAACATGAAGAAGAAGGAACAATAGGCATGGAGGATTTGTGATAGCATCTGTAGGTAGGGGACTGTAGGGTAAGCAGAGAGGGGCATGGGGCATGATGACCTGGGCACATAGGAGAAGAAAAATGAAGACCTAGATGGGTTCCCGCACTCCAGTCTGGCCCATAGGTGGGTTCATTGTCTTCTAAATTGCTGATTTCTAATTTCACAAAGTATCACTTAACTATTTCGTGGCTGATCGCTTGAGTCCATAGCTTAACTAGTTCCTGGCCATTTCACATAAGAATCAAATGTTTTTGAATATTGAATTTTAAACTAAGTGTCTTCACCAGTAAAATGAGGGGTGGATTCCGGGACTTTTAAGATCCCTTCCAATTCTACATCTTGGAGGCTAAGAAAACAAAAACAACTTCCAGTCCCAGGCAGGTGGAGATCGGAAACAGGAGCGAGGAGCAAGGGCAGGGGGTGACCTGAGGTCACAGGAGAGGTAGGTAAGGGGGAAGAAACGCCGGACTACAGCTGCGGAGTCCCCTTCTCCTTCTTCTTTCTCCTCCCCTACCCGCCCCTCTCCTGAAAAGGGCGGGGCCATAACCATCAGCTGACACACACTTTCCTCCCTTAGACTGACCTGTGCGTCCTGCTCACCTGTCCGCAGGAAGACAAGACAGTTAGGGGTCACAAACTGTCAGGACACGGCTTCTCTACACAGAGGGCTGGAGAGGAAGGAAGAAGAGGGTTGGAAAGAAGGGAAGACACTCAACCAATCAGTTAAGATGCCTACGTGATGGAGCATGTGCAGTTTGATCTGAGACTTTTGCCTCTTTCCTCACCCAGGGAGTTTTCTGTGTCCTGTTCCTGTGGGTGGGAGCCTGTGACTTCTTTCCTGCTTTTTCTCAGCAGTGTCTGTCAGTCATGGAAAGGAATCTCATTTTTATTTTGCCCAAGATCCCAGATACACGTTTAAGTTGAAATTGAAAATGTCCACTCTCCATGACTTGAAGACTTATTCACGAACCTCCCTCACTTTAAATCTAATTCACTTGAAAGTCATGGCACCACCTTCCTGATGCCTTGAAAGAAGGATAAGGGGGGGAGCCAAGATGGTGGCGTAGAAGCAGGAAAGCACCACAGCTCCCACACAAACACGCTAAAAAACTCATAAAATGGGACTCTAAACAGATTTTCAAGCTCCAAAACTCTCCACAAGACAGAAAGCACATCTGTTGCTACAGGCAGCTCAGCAGGTGGGGCTCTTCGCAGAAGTCTGGGAGCTGTGGCCAAAACCCCGGCAGGGTCAGGCCCTGGGGCATCGGGTGGGGAGCTGAGTCTATAAGAGAGCAGATCCGCTGCACTGGAGGCACAGTTACCACATTTATCAGGCCAGAAGACAAAAAGGCTAAGAGAAAGGTCAGTGGATTTTGCTAACTGGGGAGGAGAAGAGCGGGTCCGGCCAAACTGCTCTCAGGGCAAGGAAGCAGTGGGAGGCAGCTTTAGCAGCAGTAACGGAGCAGCAGTGGCTTCCAATGGGCTGCTTCAGAGCCCTCAGCCTGCAGATAGCAGAGGAGCTGACGCGATCCATCGGGGCCAAGGGCTCTTGTGTTGAGCAGCCTGGATCTGGATTGTGGTCTTGAGTGGTGGTCCTGGGGTGCGCTTTCAGTGAGCAGAAGCTGGGGGGGGGCTGCAGCACCCCACTAAGAGCTCCGGCAGCTGTGTGGGCCCCAGCGATTTGGGACACAGCTTTCCCCCTCCAGGAAGCAGAGTTCCACAGAGCTAAAAAACCAAGCAATTAATAGACTGGCCAACATGAGAAGAAGAAACCAGGCTAGGAACAGCAGTAAAATTCTAGAATCCTTTTTTATGGACAAAAAAGACCAAAGTATGGAGCAGGAGGAAGACAACTCAGTCAGAACTCCCTCACCAAATGCTTCCAAGACACTGGAAGAATGCCTACTAGCTATACATCAATG
>CM053600.1:26822046-26836235 GCA_028646575.1 Pseudocheirus occidentalis
CAAAAAGGGGAGAAAATTTGTAACTCAAAACCTTGTGGAAATGAATGATGTAACCAAGAAAATAAATTAAAATTAAAAAAAAAAGGAAGGATTAACAATGCAGGGGCTAGGTGGCCCACTGAATTGAGCACCAGCCCTGGAATCAGGAGGACTTGAGATTCAAAACCGGCCTTATATGCTTTACACACTTTACTAGCTGTGTGAACTTGGGCAAGGCATTTAACCCCAATTGCCCTCCCTTACCCCCTCCAAACAAACAAAAAAGACAAGCAAGATTCATCAGCATAAAGGAGGCTCCCAGAGGACAGGGCCTGCTTTTTTGTCCTTGATTTGCTACCTCATACATGAGAGATGCTTAACTAAATATTTATTGGACACCTTGCTAGAAATATGGATTGTAACCAGATGGAAGAAAAAGATCTCTCTTCCATTAGAAATTGGTTGGGAAACATTTTATCTCAAGTTGTTTAGTGGAAGTAGAAAATGTTTCTGAACATTTCTCATCATCTGAAAGGGCAAGCAAATATAGGCACAAAGTTAGAATTTGCCTTTGGGGAAAATATTTGTTGGATTGCATCTCGGTATTGGATCACCATAGTCAGGGGCTCTTAATTTGGGGTTCATGAACTTTGGAAAAGGAACATTACATAATTTAAAATATAACTGGTTTCTTTTGTAATCCTACAAATGTTGTACCCAAAACCAAATCCCAGGTCACTATACACCACCTGACTTGTGGCCCACAATTAAGCCCTTCTTATATTTCTGTCTTTATCCCTGTTTTATATTTTATCATAGCTTGAAACTGTTTAAGGCATGACTGGGCATTGCTCAAGGTGTTCCCTGATTCTGTCTTCCCTCATAAGTATTTCATATTTTCTTCTTGAATCATTATAGTGTACCAGGCTCATTATGGTGCAAGGATCTTATCTACTGACCATCTTTTTCTGTCCCACTGACCAAGCAGGGCCCTGACCCCTTTCTCCCAGAACATGACCCTGGCCTGTTTTGGGAAATTCCAGTCCTCCTCACCCCATGATCCTCCATACTGCTCTGAAAAGCTGACTACAGCCCTTCACCCTGTGCCCTCCACCCAATTTTAGGATGTCACAGGATAGATCTAACCAATGGGTGTTCTTTGCCTCTGTATGTCATAGCGTCTGCTTAGCTCCCCTCCTTAATTGTGGTTTTTGTGGTTTTAGCCTTTATAATCAGACCTGTAATCCCAAGAAGAGACTGCCAATTTGGGTGGTGAATACTCTGGTAGGCACACAATTAATCATTAAATCCACATCTAAATTTATCTTGAACCCAGGTCTTGGCTTGCTCATATTCTCTGAACAACACAAAGAAAAAGTTGAAAATTAGAGATCAATGAGCATCAAGTGCCACTATATGCCAAACATTCCGGGGTCAAAAAAAGGCAAAACCCAGCAGTTCTTACTCTCCAGGAACTCATAGTCTAATGTGGGTACTTATAGACTAAGGGGAAAATTTCTGGAAGAAATGGGAGAGTATGGGATCAAGGGTCCATGCAGAAGCCTTTGATCTTGGTAAGGAGAAGGTCAAAAAGAAAGCATTTTCATTATCAGAGTCTAGGGAAAGGAAGAAGAGTATGGGAAACAATATCAAGGGGTTTTGAGATGAAGAGAGAGAGAAGTGAGAACTCTTGGCAATGGCATCAACTTTCTAAGTAATAGACAAGGTCCATTAGTGAGAGAAGGGAGTGAGGGAAGTGTGGAAAGCTTAAGGAGACAAGGGAAGGTTTGAAATCGTTTTTCTGGGTAGTGAGATAAGAAATCAGTTAGGAAGGAAGAAAAAGATTGCCATGCTGCAGTGAGGGAGTGGTTGAAGTTATATAATATGAAATTACAGTATACCCAGTCATACAGGCTGTGAATTCCTCAATATTAGAGGAGTGACAGGATCTGTGTTCTGTGATTATATATTGATATAAGAAACTCCTTGGATGAAGAGCACCTGTTGGAATGTAGGTCAGCCCTATCTTAATACCTTACAGTCTTAGAGCAGGGGCCTTGAGGCTACATGTGGCCCTCTAGGTCCTCAAGTGTAGTCCTTTGACTGAATCCAAACTTCACAGAACAAACCTTTAGAACAAAGCTAGATTAGAAATACTGGAGTGAAGTGTAGGAAAATAAGGTTTGAAACCTTTCAAACTCATTCTGATTTTTTAGTTCGGGCATCAGTAAGAATCAACTTGCCGTAGCATATGGATTGTTGCTATGGTTCTTGGCAAAAATAGTTTGTATTTGTATTTGTTTTTGTATTTGTTACCTTCCAGTCCATTTGTCTTGTTGCCTTCCAACTTCCAATATCCTTTTATTAGGGGAATTTGTTCTGTGAAGTTTAGATTCAGTCAAAGGGTTGCACTTGAGGACCTATAGGGCCACATGTGGCCTTGAGGACACAGGTTCCCTACCTATCTTAGAGAATTACATAGAACGTGAATTAGTTAAGTGATTTGCCCAGGATCACAATGTGTCAGAAGCAAGACTTGAACCAATATGTTCTTGATAATTTATCCACAATAACATGCTACATTTCAACTTATCCATATATTTTGAATATTGCAGTAGTTATTAAATTCTTTCAATTCTCTAAAACACATTTTTTTTGCTTTTTTGAGGGGGGAAGATAGGGCAGTTGGGGTTAAGTGACTTGCCCAAGGTCACATGGCTAGCAAATGTTAAGTGTGTGAGGCCTGATTTGAACTGAGGTCCTCCTGAATCCAGGGCCTGTGCTCTATTCACGGTGCCACCTAGCTGCCCCTAAAGCACAATTTTTATAGTTGAATGAAAGAAAAATATTAAGTGCTTACTTTCCATCTTATTAATTCAGTTCTAAATCTTTTGGAAATAGCATTATAGCAAGCCTTTTGACTACATGCAGGTTTCAATAAATATTTATTGAATGAATGAATACATAATCCTATGAACTTCTCACCCCCCCTCTCTTTAAAAAAGTATTCTGGTTGGATAAAAATAAAGTTGACTCTAGTGTAGGAAGAACAATTTCATGTTGTTGGAAGGAATTCTGTACAAAGGTCAGTTGCCTCCCTATGTGCCCCTCTCATATTGCTAAATGAGACGTTGGAGATAGTCTGCCTACTCCTAGGTCCAGTTGCTAGGACTGGACTAGCTGAAAGAAATTTACCTAAATAGGTAAACCTGGAGTTTTGACTTAGGACAGTGTTTCTCTTTCTCAAAAGCTGCGACCCTTTAATACTCGTATGTCGGCGTATCTGCATGTGGGCAGACCTGCCAGGAGACAAATAGAGGAGCAATGTCTTGGTTCCTAAGACTATTGGAAATATGTGCTTTCCGATGGTCCTAGGTGACCCTGTTCAACCCCCAAAGGGGTTGCAACCCACAGGTTGAGAACCACTGACTTAGGAGGAACTGTAATAATCATTATATTTATATACACACACATATACATACATACATACATACATACATATTGCTCTCATAGCTGGACTGGGTCTGACTCACAAAAGAAGTCAAATAGTACTGAAATTATGAGATGATTCACAAAAGAGCTTTAATTATTCCCCTGTGGGAAAGAAGTCACCTGGCAATGGAGAAGTAGCAGATGGCAGGCCCTGTGTAACAGAACAGCTCAGTAGATGACTTCAGCACATGACATCATCAGCTCTTTGAGGAAGCAACAGGTGGACGTTTTGGAGGTCTAGGACATCTAGATATCTGGGGCAAAATCCTAGGATCCTGAGTTGGTCAGAATACTTGTGTTCCGTCTCCCTTCAGTGGTGTGAGAAGCTGTGAGAGAGTTATGCCTGGTGTATATGGAGAAGTTTTTCTCTTTATTTTCCAAAGCTATTAAATGATTTTGTTTTGAGTGAATGTGTCTTCTCAAAAGAGGAAAGTATCAGGAAGCCTGTTTGCTATGGAAATGAAATGAACTTTACTGGTGTAAAACTTACCTTAAATTTAGGGGTAACCAGGAGAGAAGGTTGGGACGGCTATACTACAATAGAATGACTTTTCTCTAGGTCATAAAAAGTAAACACTTACCAATAAATTACCATAAAGAGTAAAAATTACCAAGAATTTACCCTTATTTCTATCCTACTCTCCCTTATTCCTAATATACCAAGCGAATCATTAAGGTAAAATTCTAAAGTTCCAAAGATTTAACTGGACAACATACTGATAATATGGCTGTAAAGAAAAAGTGTGTGTGTGTGTGTGTGTGTTTGTGTGTGTGAGTGTGAGTGTGTGTGTGAGTGTGTGTGTGTTTCTCTGTTTCTTCTTCTTAGCAAGGAAGGGTGAGGAGAAAATATTTCACTGAACTTAAGAAATGGGACTTGACAAAGCTAGATTAGAAATACCAGGGTGAAATGGAGGAAAATGAAATTTGAAGCTTTCAAACTCATTCTTATATGTTAATTCAGGCATTAGTAACAATCAATTTCTACAAATGGCTGTCTGCTACTTCTCCATTGCCAAGTGACTTCTTTCCCACAGGGGAATGATTAAAGCTCTTTTGTGAATCATCTCATAATTTCAGTGCTATTTGACTTCTTTTGTGAGTCAGACCCAGTCCAGCTATGACAGCAATATGTATGGATTGTTGCTATTGAAGTGGTCAGGAACTCGTTAAGTAGAGATCTCAGGGACTCAAGATAGGAGTCAAGACATCAGCCAGGAAATAGTTAAGTGATACTTTGTGAAATTAGAAGTCCAAGTAAGAAGCCTTATGAACTCGAGCTAGAAGTCACTGAGCCGGCCTGAAGGAGCCTGAGCATGAGCTTGGAGAATTTGTCTTTCCTACCTGCTCAGGTCTTCTTGCCCCATGCCCATTTCCCCATCAATCAATACTGAAGGAATCATACTCCCATGGTGACAGAAACAAACAAATCACTTGCACCTGGATACCAGTTAGTTTCAGTAACAGATTATGTTGTTAGAAACCCAAAATGGTATAAAAGGTTCTGTACTTCTGCATTATGGGGCTGCTCTCTTTTTTATTGGCATTGAGACAGCCCAGCTGATAAATTAATTACCATTAAAAGCTCCTTAAAACTTTTATTTGGACTTTGTGGTCACTTTGTTAAAACTTGCCATTTCTCTATGGTCCTTGGAAAAAAGTAGTTTGTATTTGTATTTGCTACTTTCCAGTCAATTTGTATTTGTTACCTTCCAGCATCCAAACCAACCAATCTAATCAAATAAACATTTATTAAGTGCCTTTGCTGTATGAGGAAGGCACTGGAGATGATTCTTGAAAAATGGGAACTATGCTGCTCTTAGAGATCTTCTGACAATATACTATCAGGATGCAATATGTAAACAGGTAAAAATATACATAATTGGAGGAAGAGGGAAAAAAATACTAACAACTAGAAGGTCCAATAAAAGCTTCTGAACATCAACTTGAGCCTTGAAGGAAACCAGGGATTACAAGGTGGGTAGGGGTGAGGTGTGTGTGTGTGTGTGTGTGTGTGTGTGTGTGTGTTTGTAAGGAGTGCACTCTGGGGAGAGAAGACAACCAATGTGGAAATATAGAGAGTGGAGATAGAATGCCAGTTTTGGGAAAAGGCTGAAACACAGACAGTGCGAATGGGACTAAACCTGGGAAGGTAGGCTGGAATCCAAATATGGAGGGCCTTATAGTGTTGGGTTATTCTGAAGGCAGTAGGGAGTATCTCAAGATTCTGGAGCAGGCCAACGATACCACCAAACTTGTTTTTTAAGGAAAGTTATTTTGACAGCTGTGTGCAAGATGGATGGGTGTTGGGGTGGGGGAGGAGAGACTGATATCTGGGAATCCAGTCATGAGGCTACTTCAGTACTCCAGGTAAGAGCTGACAAGGTCCTGATCTAGGGTGGTTTCAATGAGAGTAGAGAGGAAGGCAATATCGTAAAGAAAGAAGCAGTGAGTCTTGACAATTGATTGGAATTGGGAGGTTCAACAGAGAGAGGACTCAAGGATGGTGTAGAGGTTATAATCCTGGGTAACTGAAGGGATGGTGGTGCTTTCCTTTATAAACCTCTTCACCTCATATCTTCCTTGGGCACCTGTTGTCCTTGTGCTTTTCCTTCCTTCCATGTCCAAATGGTTAAAATGATTGAGTAGTGGTTAAAGCTGATTAGTACAATTCTTTGCAAGGTAAATACTCAATAATTATTGAAATGAAAATTTCTCTAGGGGTATTTACATTTTTGTCAACAACATATACATTGTTGCATGAAATACCATTTATTCATATGGTATAATTTGGCTTTAAATTATATAAAAAATTATGATTAAAAATACTGTTAGATTAGGGGAAAAGACCCAGAAAGGTAAAATTTTCCTACAAATTCCTCATATTTTGGAGCTCCAGTCTTCTAATACATTCTTGAGATACTTTGGTGAGTATCTTCATGAGTCTTCTGCCTGATATCCAGCCTCTTCTAGGAAGAGGAGAGGGGACTTTAATTTACTTATTAACATACCCACACCTCTAGATTCTGAACCCTTGTAGATTATCATTCAAACTACGTTCCCTATCCCCTAACACACAATTAATTATTTTCATCCCCCTCCTACAACAAAGTTCCAAACAAATTTTCCACCTCTTCCACTGTGCCTTCCAGAATACCTGGTCTATAGGTATAGAAAACTTGCCTTCATCTTAAATCTTTTTCCTCTCCTACTCCTTCTGTCTTCTGGCAGTCACTGAAACTTGGCTTCCTCCTGATGACAAGCTCCCTGGCCAAACTTTCCAGTATTGGCTGCACTTTAACTCATTGCCTTCTGCTTACTTGAAGTAGGGAAGTTCTTATTCTCCATTTCCAAGTTCTCTCCCCTTACCACCGTCACTCGGTTACCTCTCCTCCTTTGAAAGTTGGATGTGGATATATATAAGATGTGGATTTAATCCACATCTTTCCCTCCAGTTAAAACCCTAAATGTCTGCAGACATTCAGAGCATCCTCTTTCCTTCCCCAGGATGTTGAGTGCCTGGCTTGCAGTCTTTTTCTCCTCCTCAACTCCTGTATTCATTCTAGGGGATTTTAGCATCCTATCAATACTTGTTAAAGACCTGTAAAGCCAAACACAAGCAGCTTTTCCAAGGACTACTACTGTGAATAGATTTAAGATATATATAGATTTAATACTATATATCATATAGTATAGTCTCTATTTATTCAGCGGTAAACTAAAGCAAAACATTCACAGAAACCAAAGTAGGACATTCACATAGCAACTTATCACTAAAGTGGCTACATAGTTTTAAACAAAAGCTGTTATTCAGGATTCAAAGTACAAAGTTCTCCCACCCCTAGGTCACAGTAATTCATGATCTTGTCAGTCAGAACAAAGTATCCAAAGGAAGGTCCTTTCATCTTGGTTCAAGGCTGGCTCCCAAATTCCAGGATTCCTCTTCCATGTTGCCAACTCTCACCTGAATTCAGTCAACTGTCACCTGGATTCACATCATGAGTCCTTTGGAGTTTTCATAGATCATTGTATTCATCAGTTGCTAAATCTTCCAAATATGACCATTGTTACAGTCTTTCTGTTACTATGCAAATTGTTTTTTCTAGTTCTTCTCATTTCACTTTGTATAAGTTCATAGAAGTCTTCCAAGATATTCCTAAAACCATCCCCTTCATTATTTCTTACAGCACCACAGTATTCCAATCACATTAATATACCATAACTTATTTAGCCATTCTCTAATTAATAACCATGCCCTTTCCAATTCTTTGTCACCCATTCCATGTTTTAAAACTCCTCATAGCTCTGACATTCATTGTTCTAAAGCCCTTCTCACTCTGATGTTCTCTGTCCTAAAGCCCCTTCTAGCTCTCCCATTCTGTGTTCTCAGATCCTGCCTAGCTCTGGAATCCTATATCTGAGATCACTCCTAGTTCTAGTTTCCTCTGGTCTAAGGCCTCCTCCCAGCTCAGACTTTCTATGATTGTATAATTCCAGGCCTCTTTTCCTGTTGTTTCTGAAGCAAGCATCCTGATTGCTCTCCCTCCATTAGGTAGGCATCCTGGACAGGTGGGGGGCTCCCTACCAAGCCCCCAGGTTCATTTCTAACTACAATCACCAGACCCTGAAGTCAGTATTTTTCAGCCATCCTTGGCCAGCTACCTGCTCTCACTGTTGGACTTTGCTCCATGGATGGTACTAATGACTTCCAGGGCTCCTTGAAGGAGTCATCCTAGGATCTAGGTTATATGTACGTGTGTGTGTGTGTGTGTGTGTGTGTGTGTGTGTGTGTGTACTGCATTTGCTAAATTCTCATTATGTTCAGTGCTTACCACCCCACTTTCTGGTCAATTTCATTCAATTCCATATTTATTCTGAGCAAGACAATTTTGGTGAAGCCCAGGGATAACCAAATGGGAGATACAGCAGAAGGATGTCTCCACCACAGGGCCACATTCTACAAATCCCCCCTCCATGCCCCCCACACAGACCATTTTAAGTGGAATCAGTCCCTGGGGACCATGTCAGCCCCATGTCAGTATGGAACATACATAGGGTACTCATACTTCATAAAATCTGGAATGGAATGAGTTCTTTCTAGATTCTCCCTGCCCTTCAAAACAGCTGGCTTCCTAGATCATCAGAAGTTGACACGCTCAAAGAAAGTAAAGTCTTTGCATAAAAGATCAAATGTCAGACCTGGGGAAGACTTCAGGACAGGAAATGTCAGTGCTAGGAAGGGCCTTAGAAAAGAGAAGGTTGGGGCTGGGAGGGGCCTTAGAACAGGGAATGTCAATGATAATAGAGATTATCAGAGCTGGGAGAGATCTCAGAACACAGAATGTCAGAACTTGGAGGGTTCTTAGAACATAAATGCCAGAGCTGGGAGAGGCCTTAGAACAGGGAATGCCAGAGCTGGGAGGGGACTTAGAACTAATCTCAAATTTACCTCTAATGTCAAATGAAGTATCAGATCTGAGGCAATATCTACAAAGAATGAAACAATTCCTGCTTTCAAGGAGTTTCCATTCTGGCAGGGAAGGACAGTTTTAGGAATGAGGCATAGGGAGAGATAGAAGGAAAGAGGCTGACACTAAGTAAATATCATTCCCAAGACTTTGTCCTTAGAAGTGGAACTGAAAAGAAGCAGGAAGTGATCATTGCTGTGTAGAGCTGCAGTGAAAGGGCTCTGAAGGGTTGAGGATATTGAATAATGTACCTTAGTTTCTTTGAGAAAGCATTAACATTTATTTTCAAGGCCTTTAGTAGAAGGCAAGAGATGAGATGGAGATCAAAACTGTGAACAAAGTAATTAAAGTCATTTGGGTTCCCAAAGACAAGACAAGGAGACACACATTACTCTGATGTATTTCTGTGGCAGAGGTCCCCCAAAGTCAGTTTGGGGGCATGGAAACTCCACTGCAACTTCAACGGAGAGCCACTTAAAATTTTCCAACCCTAAGTTAAAGGGTAAACTCTCAGAGAACTAATTGAGGCCCCAGTGGCCAAGAAATACAAGTAAAAAAAATCTGGGTTTTTCAAATCCAGGGGGCTCAACTGCATATACTTTCAGTTCTTTTTTATCAGACAATTAAATGGTTTTTCTTCACCAAAAATTAAGCTGGCATGAAATAGTTATGGAATATCTGTATAACCTCTGAAGTGGGGGGGAAGGCATTATGTAGCATCATGCATTTCCAAAAGCAACCTGCTCTTTTATTGGCAATAGGTACATCAGATAATGTGCACTCAAAGGTGAACCCTTTTAAACTACCAATATTTTCATCAAAGATACCCTCAGTTCATATATAGATGAGCCTCATAAAGATTTTGTATAGAGAGCAAGAGTTGCCATTTAGGTAGACAACTTATGGTTCCTCAGTTACCTTTCCCTGTCCATTGTGCCTTTGGAATCTTCCTCTGCCTCCAAGGTCTTCCAAACAGGAGTGGGCTGGAGGTAGCTTGAATTGGCTCAAGAGGAGAAATCATTAATTTGTAGTGAGAAGATTAATACCTTGAAAATCAGTAAATGCTACAAATTAGGGCTTGACTGTCAGTTTTGTGATTATTAATTTTAAAAATTAATTTACCAGGCACAGGGCTAAGTGTTTTACAAATATTCTCTTACTTGATTCTTATAACTGCTATTATTATTCCCATTTTATAACTGAGGAAACTAAGGCAGACTTGCCCAGGGTCACAAAACTGGTGTCTGAAACCAATTTTAACTCAGCGGTTTTTTGTTTTCAGACCCAGGGCCCTCTCTATTGTGCCACCTAGTGTTGATGATGCACATGGTCACCTATGGTTGGTGAGGATGAAAGGTGTGTGTACTGCATGCAATAGATATGAATGTGCATGCATGCATGTATACAGATCATATAGATAACATTATATATGTGTCTGTATAATTATATGTATGTGTATATTATTTCTATTTCCACTGTGAAAACCTTAGCAGTTAATATGTTAGGATCCAAATATGGTTGTTCCAAAATCCTTGATGCAGAAACTAGTTTATTATAATAGTTTTTGCAAATCTTTTCAATTTTTCATCAATTTGTAGTCCTATTTTCATTCTAAATTCCTTTTGGGATGACTTTGCTTAGTTATATACCTTGCCAACCTTTTTTTTGAGTCACAAGGTTTTTATAATGTTAATAAACTTTAATTTGACTTCTGGTACTTCAGATGTGAGAACTTTGTCAAATGACCAGTGTCTGGACATTGACCAGAGGAACTGACTTATTAATCTTGACATTCTTGACATCAATGAAACCAGAATAAAGGAGGACGTTGCAGCTAAATGGAAGGATGTATCATGGATACTACTTGGATAGGCGAAGGAAGTGTAGGCTTTAGGGCACACTCATATAGTACAAGAAATATTATTTCATGGGTCATTCAGTCATCAGGTATGGAGATATTAATGCAAAAAGTACTTGAAATTTCTTTTTGAAAAACAATTTTTGTATTTGCAGAAGTCTACCATGAAAACTGCTGCTTGGTGGTAGTGGAATTTTATGAAGTACTGTTAAGACCCTTCAAATCAAATCAGCATACAAATGACCCTAGGTAACTTCAATCAAATGTGGTAAAGCTCTCTGGGTAATTATGGTTCAGGAGAAAGAAATATAAAGATGCTAAAAAAATTTAAGAAGCTTGTAGATTATAAAGAATTCTCTTTTCAAAACAGGAATTAGTGGCACTAAGGCAAGGCAAGCACCAAATAGCATCATGAAGAATAAAACTGGCTACATTTTAACAGACAGGAAAAAGCTTATTATAGACGTGGGAGTTATCCCTGAGTCAACTTTCTGTAACTAGTCATACCATAGATTCATGAGAGCTACAAAAAGAATGAATAGTAATGAGAAAAAGATACGGCACAAAATTAAGATTTAACCCTGCAATTTAAAGGAAGCTACCAAAAATTAAAACTGAGAAATAGATGAGAAAGAGGTGTTGAGAAAGATTATAATCATTTCAGTCAGAAGTTAAACCAATGTAAGTTAATTGTTAAAATGACTCCAATAGGGCCTGGAAAATGTCTTAGTGAGCAAACATCTGACTTACTTATCAAATGGAGAGAGGTAGGTACCAAAGGCAGCATTGGAGTAAAATGCAAATTCATGTATAAAATTTTTCAAAGAACAATGATGAACAATTATGAGCAATATTATCTTATAAAGCATAGAGAAGCAGTGGAGGTAAAACTGATTAACAGAAAAAAATCCTGCTCTAAATATACCCAAGGGTAAATAGAACAAAGAAATATATTTAAGGACTAATTCAACAAACAACATTAAGATAAATTTCATAACTCTTTAAGTGTCTTGCTTTATCAATTGTTAAAGTGATACTATAGCTTTGGGAGTCTTAGTAAAGAAAACTTTCACCAATCATCAATCTCTTAGACATCTTATTTTTTCATTGCCATTTGTGTAGGTCAAGTCATTGATGTTATTTTCAGGACCAGTTTTCCAACAGATTTTAAGCCAATAAGAAAAAAATAATGAGACTTTTAAAAGTCTGTTTTCCATTTGCCCCAAGCCTTGCTACCTGCACATATTCCCATTATGTGAAGACACCAGGACCACAAAAAAGTTTTGCAAGGCCTACTCTACCCAGGATCATGGGGTCTAGAATTTAAAGTTATCTTAGGTATCACCCAGTCCAGCTCCATATCTTATGGCTGAAGAAACTGACCTGGAGAGAAGCAAAGTGATTCGTCACAAGGTCTCACAGTTAGTTAGATCATCTGATTCCAAGTCCAGAGATCTTTGCAAGCTGCCTGTGTATTATTAATGGTCAGTGGGGATAGAACTTAAGAGCAGTGGTTGTCAGTCGCCAGGGGCCAGCTAGGTGGCACAGTGGGTGGCATGCTCAGCCTGGAGTCAGGAAAATCTGAGTTCATATCTGGCATTAGATATGTACTAGCTATGTGACCCTGGACAAGTCACTTAACCTTTTTTGCCTTTTTCTCTCATTTATAGAATGATATGAAGAAGGAATTGGCAAAAACACTCTAGTAACTTTGCCAAGAAACTTCAAATGGGGTTACAAAGAGTTGGACATGACTGAAACAACTGACTAACAACTACAAAGTGGCAAGACCTTGGAGTAATACTAGGGGACTTCCTTTTTATCTATGCATCCAGGAATTAAAGTGTGCTGATGTGGAGGTGATATGAGGTGATCTCTGCCTATTCTGACCTGGGCCACACCTTAGCTTTTGCAGCTTTTTTTTTCCTGGGGGCCACTGGGTAGTTCAATGGCCAATATGGAGTCAGAAAGACTTGAGTTCAATTCTGGCCCAGACACTTCTTAGCTGTGTGATCCTGGGCAAGTCACATAACCTGTGTCTGCCTCAGTTTTCTCATCGATAAAGAGGGGATAATAATAGTGGCTACCTCTCAGGGTTACTTTGATGACTGAATGAGGTCATGTTTGTAGAGCACTTGGCATTGTGGCACATGGTTGGTGCTGTATAGATGCTTATTCCCTCCCCCTTCTCTTCCCAGAATCTACTTACTTATCGCAACTCAGACAATTAGTTGAAAGGCAATTGGAATAATTGCTAACAGTTTCTTTGAGAGGCCTACTAAGTAATCATTTTACATTTCACCTCCACCTAGTACAACACCAAGTAGAATCTTTCTTTCTAGTGATCTCTCTCTTTGCAGGTCTGTGTACTGGCCTATTCCTGCTGCTGCTGCTGCTACAGCTGTGCTGATGCCTGAAAAGGAGAGGATGCCAGCTGCCTTTTGAAACTTTGCAAAGTTCTATACCAAAAAAAGAATATGGAGCTTGGAGGGAACCACTTCCCAGGCACAGGCGTGCCTGGGAGGTCATGAGTTCATGACACCAGATCTAACACACCCTCTGGTTAGTGCAGAGAATTGTCCTTGCTCTTAGAAGCCTTTTGAAAGAGGAAATCTCAGGGGTGAGGATAAATTCTTTAGTATGTCTGCAGAGTTCTAGTTCTACAGCTAATTAAAAGGCTTCTACTACCCCAGTCATCATGATTGGACCAGAAGCAGAGGCAGTTGTTCATCCTTGGTTTTGGAAGAACAATGGCATCATAGGATGGTGTCTTATTTTGTGTGTGAATTGGATTTAAGTGAGGAAGGATGGCACAAAGTCATCAACATCACTCTCTGTTTAAGAATCATGGAAGTCCAGTGGCAAGACAAAAGTTGGGATAACTGGTAATATCCCTAGATGCATTGGATGACCTTGGTGTCTTCAATGTGCCTGCTTCAGTGGCCTTCATGGTCATTGGAACAAATTGTTCTTCATTATCTCGTTCTGCTGCAGAGACATCCCCCTCATTCCTTTGTTAAAACTACTCAATGTTAAGTTGTTAAAAGCCTAATCAATTTTCCTCAACAATAATAGGAAAGGTAAGTAATTAAGCCAATCAGGGCTTGAGTTGAGGACAGAAGATACCACAAACCCCTGAGGACATTTCCCTAGAATCCAACCTGCTGACCCTGGGAGAGTGGGATCATAGCTTATATACTACAGAATTCCTCCTTCCCTTCCTCCCTTCCTCCCTTCCTCCCTTCCTCCCTTCCTCCCTTCCTCCCTTCCTCCCTTCCTCCCTTCCTCCTTTCCTCCTTTCTTTCTTTCTTTCTTTCTTTCTTTCTTTCTTTCTTTCTTTCTTTCTTTCTTTCTTTCTTTCTTTCTTTCTTTCTTTCTTTCTTTCTTTCTTTCTT
>CM053600.1:26841878-26863696 GCA_028646575.1 Pseudocheirus occidentalis
GGGGTGGGGGTGCAGGATAGGAAGGAGGGACATACAATCAGCCTCTCAGAATATGCCCACCATGAAGATGTCCTGCGTAATTACACATGTACAGCCTGTATTGAATTGCTGCTCCTTCCAGTGGGAGTGGGTGACAAGGGAGGAACTGCAAGAATCTAGAAATTAAAGCTATACAATCAAATGCAACTGGGAAATAAGACATACAGGGACGAGGGTAGGGAGACCCTCCCTGCCCTACTAGAAAGTTAGAGGGGAGTTGGAGGAGAACATAAAATGGAACAGATTGTGGGAGGGGCTTTATGGTGGGATCACTGTTTTGGTCTTGGGGGTAGGCGAAAGAAGGGGAGAAAATTTGTAACTCAAAACTGGAAATGAATGATGTAATCAAGAAAATAAATTAAAATTAAAAAAAAGAATATATGAGTTATGGGTAGAGTTTTGTAATCATCTTCTCTGAAATGAACAATAGTTAACAGTGTTAATCCCTCCCATGTGCTATAATCTCCTCAGCCTTTGGAACATCATCTGGCTTCTGTTTTACCCATACTTTAGCTCCCAATTATATTCTATTAGTAGAACCAAATCCTTCTGTTCCTCTGATAGTTATTTTGGAACGAGGGTCAGTTTTTACAAGTGGTACTGTTTTACAAGAAACAATAATCACTTGAACTATCCTGTCATTTTTACAAATCTGTATGAGCCATTCACTAAATTATGGAATATCACAACAATTTCTCCTTGATAATTAGAATCTATTACTCCAGCCAATACATGTATTCCTTGATTTGGGTAAAATCTGTCCAAAGTGGTTTTTAGAGATTCTTATGCATATTCCAATGGAGATTTTTCTTATTTCCTTTCTGTCCAACCAAAAGTCCTCTAAACAATGTAAATCATACCCCACCGAACCAGGTATTCCTCGGTACGGTGCTAGGACATCTGGCTTCAAAATCCAATACTCAACATTTGGAATTTTGCATGTTTGCTGTTTTCTAATTTGCAGATTTGGGATCATGATTCTGTCTAGAGGTACACTCCCCCCCAACGATCTATTATTCAAATTACGTAAAGCAGTGAATAAATTATCCTTCCAATGTTGATATGAATTATTGGAATTTAATTTCCTTAACTGTTCTTTCAGTAATCCATTCATTCTTTCAATTAACCCAGATGCTTGTGGATAATATGGAATATGATGTATCCATTCTATATCGTTTAATACACAATACCTCTTCATTTTCATTACCTCTGAAATGTGACCCGCTGTCACTTTGAATCTGCATTGGGGTTCCATAATATAGACTTATGAGATCTAGAGTTTTACAGGTGTTTTTCTCAGTTGCACTCTTATAAGGACAAGCCACTAGTACACCTCTGAATAGGTGTCAACACAAGTATATATAAATCTGCATCCTTTATCTTGTGGTAGTGGACAAATATGATCTATTTGCCAGAGTTGGGCTGGGACCTTTCCTCTTGCTATTTCTCCAGTTACTACCAGAGGAGCAGTTTGCTCCTTTTCCAATGGACATATATGATTTTTTTTTGCTCTCTGTTTTAATGGTGAACGAGAGATACCAATACTTCAATCATGTGCCCACTGGTGTGTGGCCTGGACCCCCAAATGGCTGGCTGTTTTGTGGACCCATTTAGCTAATATTGGATCATCAGTTGTTGTCAAAGCAGGGACAATATGTGCAGTAGCAATCTTTGCCAGTTGATCAGCATGAGCATTGTACTCACATTCTGGTGTGGTGAGGGCCACGTGAGCATCTACATGAAAAACTGACAAGTCAGTGACTAAAGACATGTTCCAGATATCTCCTCATAATTCTTTGTCCCTGACTTGTTTGCCATGAATTTCTCATTTTTTATTTTTCCACATGGACATCCATGTAGCTAACCCATTAGCTACTGCCCACGAATCAGTGAATATATGACACTGTTCTCTTTTCATGGCTTGATGTACTACCATAAGTTCAGCCTATTGATTACTTCCACCTATCCCAGTACTTTCCAAAGTCCTTCTAGCTACTGCTTTCCAATGTCTTCTTTGGCCCAAATATTTCACTGATAAACAAGGAAACCATGCACATCTCCTTTGTTCTTCAGTTAATCCATCGTATCCCTCACTCCATTTAACAGAGGACTGTACCAACTGTTGGTTTGGCTCAGGGGGTATGTCATTCCCCTCAGTTTCTATATTTGCCACAGATTCATGTAGAGCAGAGACTCCGCTTTTGCCTGGTTTTGCTCTATTTTGAATATATCACTTCCATATGATTATACTAGCCTCTTGGACATGTCCAATTCTGTCAGAAGCTAGGGTACTCACTACCCAGGTCATAATGGGGATTCCAGGTCTTAATATCACTTCATGGCCCAGAGTCAGTTGTTCAGTCTCCACCAAAGTCCAATATGCAGCTAACAACTGCTTTTCAAAAGGTGTATACTGGACTCCAGATGAAGGGAGTTTCATACACCAAAACCAAGGGTACATTTCTGCTCTGTTGTTTTTGCCATAAATTCCAGTTTGCATAATCATTCTGTACAGTCACTTGTAATTCCACTGGACCACTTTGCATTGGCCATAAATCTAGAGCCAATTGTATGGCAGCCTTGACATCTTCAAAATCTTTACTCTGTTCAATTCCCCAATCAAATTCATATTTCTTCCAAGTGACTTTATATAATAATGGTTTCAAAATCTGTCCCAAATGTGGAATGTGGTGCCTCCAGTATCCAAACAATCCTATGAACTTTTGGGCCTCCTTCTTATTGGTAGGGGTGGGAAAATCCTGAATCTTTTGTCAGGCTTGAGGAAGAATCTCTCATAATCCCTTGTTCCATTGTATACCTAAATATTTTACATTCTGAGCTGGTCCTTGAACCTTTGCAGGGTTAATTTCTCACCTTTTACCTTTCATATACTCAATTAGAAGGGTCAAACTCCTCTCCACTTCTTTTGCATCTTTTCCCTGTATCAAGATATCATCAATGTAGTGGGGTTAGCTGTAAACCAGGTAGCTTTAAACCTGTTCAGCCACCTGTTCAGCCACAATTCTGTGTCAAATAGTGGGCCTATGCAGATATCCTTGTGGCAAATGGGTGAAGGTATATTGTCTACCCTACCAAGTGAAAGCAAACTGGTCCCATTGTTTAGGGTCTATTGGGATGGTGAAGAAGGCATTTGCCAAGTCAGTAACTGCATACCAAGTCCCCTCATATTTCTCTATCCTTTCTTTAAGGTGATGGTACATGGTACCATGTAGTACATGGTACAGCAGCATACAAAGAAGTCATCTTGTTCAATTGTCTCTAATCTCTGGTCATTCCCTGTGTCCCATCTGATTTTCTTACTGACCAGACAGGATTATTCCATCGTTTGGTTGTAGGGACTAACACTCCTGTTTCAACATATTCCTTTAATAGTGGTGGTAATTTCATCTTGTCCACCTGGCACATGATACTGCTTTAAAGTAATTACTTCTGAAGGTTCAGGTAAAGTGATTAGGTCCATTTTTATTTTTCCAACTAAAACTGCAGTAATTCCTATCCTCCTTATAACAAATTGGTATCTTCTTTCAGGCAAATTTAGATTCATGCCTTTCAATGTATCTATTCCAATGACATATTCAGGAATGGATACAACAACCACAATATATTCTTTTTTAGGTAATTGCCCAATTTTTGTTGTTAATTTAACTTGTCTGGCTGAGATTTCAGCCCCTCCAAGCCCTGTGATGGTAATAGGAGTTCCATGTTTAAACTTATCAGGATTTCCACAGATAAGTGTGGCCTGAGCCCCCTCAGTCCCCACTGAGCAACGCCCTTGTTACATAGTTGATTCATTCTTCCAATATATTGTTAAATCAGTATGAGGTATGCAATCTCCCCACTATATTTCTATTTCCTTTTCCTATATCCTATTCTCCCTGAAGATGGAGCAAACTTGGATACAAGGATTCAGTTTCTACCTGAAGGTGTGGCAAACTTGGATATTAAGAAGTACCTGCAGGGGTGGTTCCTGCTTCTCTATTCATTCTGAAGTTAAGTACTTTTTCTTGGTACACCTCATGCAGCTCTTAAATTGGAATACCAAGAATACTTCTAAAATCCACTCCTGCTCTCAATAGAGTAGTAAATAGTTTCCTGCTTGTTCAGTCTATTTTGTTTTTGAATCCTCTGGCTATTTACTCTTCTCTCTTCCCCATTCCCCTAAGTCACCCAATTAATAGAGTCAGAATTAGGTGCTTATAAGCAG
The DNA here is from genome assembly GCA_028646575.1 of Pseudocheirus occidentalis. NCBI lineage: Eukaryota > Metazoa > Chordata > Mammalia > Diprotodontia > Pseudocheiridae > Pseudocheirus > Pseudocheirus occidentalis. The sequence goes on from CM053600.1 coordinate 26,846,143, forward strand.
ATAAGCAGGAGGAGCCCTCTTCACTATGATATTTCTATGAGGAACTCTTGGGGGAGGGGGGAAATCATGATATTCATTTGCATCTCCAAGCACGAGCGGGGTTTCCATTACCTCCTTTAGCTTTGTCTTACAGTCTTTATGTGACTACCAGGGTCCGTCTCCACCAGGCCACACAGAGTCAGTAGGCCAGTTCAAGGGTGGAACAGGAGGCTCAAGGATGGGAAACTGCTGGACAAAAGAGGGCTAAAGACTTGGGCAGAGCCACAATTTAAGGCCCATGGCCTCAGGCAAATGCCTTACATGGGAAGATTCAAGGAGAGCTCTAGGGGCTCCAGGAGCCTGCACCTCATCAAAGAGTATAATTGCAAGGCAGATGAGATAAAGGAAAAATTGTTCAGTAAAAAAGCTTCATGCAGAGTTAAAATGTAAGAGAAAAAAAATCAGTAATTTGATAAGGAAAAGAAATACCTAAAATCTAATTCCACTTAAAAAATGCCTCGAAGTATCTTTGCCCATGGAACCCGAAGACATCAGAGAATATTTGTGAAGTCCTAGCACAGACAATAATGCTCAGGCATGCATCCTAGTTGGTTAAATGAACAATGTCTTAAAGATTATGTGCTTTGCAATTCTCCTTGGTTTTGCTGCTTTTTTATTTACAACCTAAATAAATTATTAAGCTATTCATGTGTAATAATAAAGATAAAACATACTTGCTGAAATACACCTTTTCTTTCTCCTACCAAGTGTTTCTTCTTTCACAAATAAGATAGACACATACTTCTAGATAAGAGCCCACTAAAGTAATATTTCTTCCTTCCTCAGTTCCTTAACATCCTCTCTCTCTCTTCCCCCCACCCCTATCTGATCCAAAAGTCTCTAAAGGCATTTCCACAGTCAAATCAGTATCTTAGAAGGAAATGATCAGAGAAAGTGATTAGAATATTATGCAAGGGAACCCTTCTCTAAAGCAAAAATTAAAAAAAAAAAAAGACCAAGTTATCTTCAGTTTATGGTAGAAAGAGTGGGGGGGCAGGGTGGGGAGTGAATTATTATCCCTAAGAAGTGAGAAATGTAGAGGTCATTTACTATACAATGAGATGCTGAAGCTATTGTTCTTAAGTAACTAACTCAAGTTAAATAGTATTTCCAATTTTTTTCTAAGTTCCCTAACAGTCAAATAATCAATGTATTAAATTAGTTAATAAAGCTACAAAAATACTGTCAAATAAATGCTATGCATCACAACGTTTCTAGAATTCAATTCTGCTCAACTCAATTTCTTTTCATTTAATAGGCTTTTATCAAGCACTCTGCTTGACTCTGGAGACAAAAGACTTAATGAAACAGAGTAAAAACTTTGCTTTTGTTGACTCACATCAATCATGTCCAACTCTTTGTGACACCATTCAGGGTTTTCTTGGCAAAGATACCAGAGTTAAGTTTGCCATTTCTATCTCCAGCTAATTTTACAGATGAAGAAACTGAAGCAAAAAGGGTTAAAGTGACTGTCATAGGGTCACACAGCTAGTAAGTGTTGAAGGCTGGGTTTAATTCGGATCCTCCTGATTCCAGGGCCCAGTGCTCTATTCACTGTACCACCTAGCTAACCTTGCATACTAAAACAGAATCATCTCATTTTCTCTTGTCTTCAGTCTATCACCTAGCCTATCCTAGTAAGAAAGAAAGCTCATAGATTTATGAAAATTTTTTCTTCAGGAATTAGAGAGATATGTGATAATTATTATTTCAAGTGACTATTAAAACCAAAACAGCAAACTGCCAGTTAAGACTACAAAGCATTTTACCCACAAGAGTCCTTTGAGGTCTGTGGTACCAGTGGTTTACCAAAATATAAGGAAACTGAGGCCTGAGAGATTAAATGATTTGGGGGGAGCCATTAAGTGTTGAGTCAAGATTAGGACGCAGGTCTTTCTGGACTCTAACTCCAGACTTATTTATACTCTCTGCACCCTCTGTGAAGACTCCACAGAATGAGAAGGGAGAGAAACTATCTGGAAACCAGAGACAGATTTTTGTAAGACTGGACAGACCTGAGTCCTGGGTTTACACAACCTGGGACCCTTCCCCCTTTCCCATGTTGTCATGAGTTAATGCCCCTTTCCAGGAGTTTTTGACTTCCACCCTTGCTTGTGACCTTTTCCTCTCCCTTGCTCTGGTCTTTACCAAATAAGGACATGGATGATACCTTGGCTTCCTGTCCCACCTCCCTGCCAATAGGAGATAGTGGTGGGCTTCTTTGTTATCTGCCACTGGGTTAGATTTCGAGCCAAGACTAAGAGCCCGCCTGCTAGCCAATGAGAGAAGGGACAGCCAGGGGGAGGGGGCTTGACTGAGTTGGATATAAATTGTTGTTCTGTCTTTTGTAACATGCCTCCTCTCCTAGATCCCGCTATGGGAAGGACCGCCCTCTTCCTGTGGGAGAAGAGAATAAAACTTCCTGTTCCTTCCTCAAGATGCCCCTGACTTTTGATTTTTCTTGGGTAGGGGATTTTTGATGTCCCCATACCCCACATACCCCCTTATAATTCTTTCTTCATCAGAAAGAAAAGACAAGGATAATTTTACAGTTTCTGAGCAACACTTTCCTATGTGTATTGCCAACTCACCCTTCTAGCTAACAGGCACACAAAATAACATGTGGACAAGTATGCTCCTATCTGGAATGGCTACAAAATGTGCTGGTGGTTCAGATGGCACTCCAGTGATGCCAAGCAGTCCTGCAATGCAAACATTAATGATGAATAGCAGCCAAGTCTACATTTTATAAATTCTCCTCCTAAAAGCATACACATCCTTAAAAAGTGCAGGTATTAATTTATTTACTCTGGGTCTATATGGGGCTACCAGATATACTGCTGTCACGAAACTGGTTGATTCTGTTCAGTCTTTTAAGTTAAACTACTTTTTGGGGAAGGGGAAGGCTCAAGTAATCAGCGAGTCAAATCAACTTCTGCTTCAGATGGATATGACATTCTTAACAAAATGCTATTTATTTTCATTCTGAAAGTTTGGTTAAGAAATATTAAAACTATAAATAAAAATCACTGGGTTGTTAACAGACATGGTTTTACATTGATTGTGTTATGCAAATGTATGTCAATCATACTACATTGTTGCTAGTTGAGAAACTCATTCTTAGTGATTAAGGGTTTAAGAAATTTTTTAATGAGGGATACTGAGGTTTTGACATGTTTTTATAAGAAACAGATCCAATAATATTCTAATTAGATACCCTGAAAGCCAATTTACAAACTAACTTATCTACTTAGGTTTTAGCAAACTAGTTACTACACTGAATTTTATACTCTTTTCCTGGATTTTCTTTCCTTCCCTTCAACAAAGTTTTACTTTGATCCTATCTTTCTATGAAGTATAAGATCTCATAGCAGAAAGAGTAACAAAAGGTCATATGCCTTGTTTAGCTTCATTTGCAGGACCACCCATGTCACAGGAAGTAGACCTAGACTCTCTTTTATCTTATTCCTGGTTCTTCAAAATAAAATTAATTTGAACAAGAGAACTTTAAATGAACTTTCTGTTGCTATATAGCTTAATTGTATACAATTGCTTTTTTAAAGTTCTCAACATTCCAGCCTTCTCCAAACATGCCCAGCCAACTGCTACATTGCAATCAGTTCCAGTAATTCTTATACTTATAGTATACCATTATGTCATACGTTTGCTTCATGAAATAAATTCCAAATTTTTGTTTTTAGAAGTCTAGAATATGCCAAACCTTCTTGAACTCCTGGCAGAGAGGTAAAATAATCAAACTCTACTGAAGAAAAAGTATCATAGAAAAAAAAGCAAAGAACTACATAGGTAAGCTAATTTTCCTGTTACACATAATGATCCACCAACTATTGTACAGATTCAATGTAAAACAAGCTGTCTTTTAAATTATCAGTTTGTTTAACTGATTGATACTCAATCTTGGATTGTCAGTCACTGACATTCATTCATGACCGAATCCAGTCAACTGACTTGGGAAGTAGGGGGAAAAATTAAATTCTTGATCCAACCTTATTATCTGGTTCTGTTTAATCAACATGTTTGTGTAAGTGAAAACTCAAGATGGAGAAGTAACCTTAGTTCCAGTGGTGAAATGCCAAACTGTTAGTTTTATAAATGCCAATGAAAGATACTGCCCACTAAACTACTGCAAGACTATTTACCACAACTAACTAGGTAGTGAAATTTTCCTCAATGAGCACATGAAAATAAAGCAGGAAATCTTCCACTATCACTGAATAACAATGTGCCAAACACAGTAATTAGTACTTCAGTGCAGACACTCTTGAAACACAAGAAACAACAGCTAACTCTTAAAGAGTAATATTTTTACACAAGAATTTTTAACACATTATTTCCAAGAGCTCTTTAATTGCATAAATGGGTAGAATAATTTCAAAATGATTAAACAATTATATTCTCATGAATATACTTTATACAACATACATTTAAGTAGGGAAATTACTTGGTTACACTCTAAAACATTAAAATAGTCATATCTAATACGCTTAAGGATTTTCCAAGTTAAGAAGACCTCTATGATGAAATCTTGGTTCTGTGCAGAGAATTTTGTTAGCAAACATGTTGGTAGCTAGATTAAGATTTGAGTTTTTGCCTATAGCACAGCAGTGGTACCTAAAAAAACTAATCTGCCTCTCAAACTACTTAATTTTGAATGTAAGAAGATATTAATAGCATTTGATACTTATCAAAATGCTATGTTGCTGAAGTTTGGAGAGAGGGGCGATAAAACGTTTAGGATCTGTGTGGAGTGATGGGTGTTGAGCATATGCTAGCTATTAATTATTAGGTTGATGCTCTAAAAATTAGGTGCCTATCAACTGTGGCAGAGACAAATCGTAAAATGTCAAAGTGTAGGCTGCTAGGTGAGTTATTGCCTAGAACACGCTAAACTGATGATATGCTCTAAAAATTCAAACTGCTCTAAAAGACTTCCTAAGCAGTTTCCTACCTTACAAAACCTGAGATCTATCTCCACCAAGCAACACATCACTTTTATGTGTCTTCACTTGAAAAACTGGAGTCAAACTCTAGGTTAGGTTCTGTAAACTATGAAAACACAGGGAACTAACTCACCCCAAAAGCAATAAAAGCTGATTCTTCAGATTAATGTTCCAGTGAAGGCACATCAACTGATCAGTTGAAAGAATGAAAGGAACTGCAAATTATGGAAGTTTATGATCTTCTGCAAGATCTCTGCTTGCCTCCCTAAGCAGTCATTCCATCACCCTTCAGGCACCTCCTAAGCACCCTCCATTCTTTTTCCCCCTTTCTAATCATTATCAGCTCCTTGGGACAATTCTCTGGAGGCTGAACCCCCATGAATAATGATAATCTACATGTAATTATTCCCCAATGACTAACATACTCTTACTCTATCATACTCACTCCAACCCAGTGATTTAAACCTCTAGTTGCCACTGTTCAAAACCCATTCTTTATTTCCCACTGACTGCCCCAGTCATTTAACCTCTCAATTTAAAGGTATCCAAGTCTTTCACTGTGCTCTCTAGAATGCCCACTCCACAGGTAACAAATTAGCTTTCATATTAAACCTCTTCCTTTCTTGTTCCCTCTATCTTTTTGCACTCATTGAGATCTATCTCCCTCTTGATGACACAGCTTCCCTACCTACCCTACACTTTCTAGAACTGGTCATATCAAAACCCCAACAACTCACCAATTTAAGTGAGAGAGTTGGAATAATCCTTGCTCTCCATTGCCACTTTTACCTCTACCACCATAACTTGTAGCCTCTTTTGTGAGGTTCATTTAATCAAGATTCTGGTGCCTGTCCTCAACAGACCTCCAGGTCACTCCCCTTCTTTCCTCAGGAAGAATGTTCAGTGCTTAGCTCACAGCCTTTTTTTTTTTTTAACATATATAATGATGTTCCCTCAAAAGCCCTAACCTCTCAATTCCTAATTTATCAAACATTTTTGCATGACTTTCGTTTTGACTCCACTTCAGCTACAGAAATCATCATCCCCTTCATCTTGCCATCACACATATACTCCACATCCATATTCATGAACTTTAAAATTCCCTTATGTGACCATAATCATGAAACCGTACTGACTGAATCCACTACAAATTTATGTAACACAACTTCAAATGGGTCCTCACTAAGGCAAAGCAATCCTTTCGCCTTTCTAATCACATTCACTAGAGCACTTTTTCCAAGCCTGTTTTCCCATCTCAAATCTCTCACAGAAGCCTTGTCCCTTGGTCCCCACTTTCTCAGCTGAACTTTGTCTCATATAGAATAGAAAAAAAATTGCCCCTATCTGAAAACAAACAAAAAACCCTTGAGAAGTCCGTCCATCCCTGTGAACTAGCATCATCTTATATGTCTCTTCCCTTTTGTGGCTAAATCCCTTGAGAATGTCATCTAGAATAGGCGTCATCACTTCTTTTCTGCTCACTTTCTTAACACTTTGTAATCTAGCTTCCAATTTCATCCAACTGAAAACATTCTGTCCAAAGTTGTTAACGATCTCTAATTGCCTTTTTTTCAATTTCCTTATCCTTCTTGACCTCTCTGCAGGTTTTGACCGTCTCACTCTCTTCTCCTTTGCTTTCTTCTCTATTGGTTTTCGGGGTACTGCTCTCTCTTGGATCTCCTCCCTACCTAACCACTCCTTCTGTCTCCTTTGAAAAATCACAATCTAGGTCACCCATGGTAGCCATGGATGTCCCTCAAGGCTCTATGCTGAGCCCTCTTTTCTTCTCCATGTATTAAATTGTATTTGATGAGGCTCCTATGCTTTCAATTATCACCTCCAAGCAGATGAATTTCAGATCTACATGTCCAGTCCTGATATTGCTAATGATCTCCAATCTCCAAGCTATTGGATCTCTCAAACTCAGCATGTCCAAAATGGAATTCATTATCTTTCCCCCTTCCTAGTCCCCCCAACCTCCCGCAAACCCTCTCTTCTCCCCAACTTCCTTATTATTGTCAAAGACACAACAATCCTTCCAGTCTCCCTAAATGCAAACTAAGAACCATCTTCAACTCCTCACTCTCACAACTTCCCCCTCATATCCAATCTGTTACCAAGTCCAGTCATTTCTACCTTTATAACATCTCTCACACATGCTCCCTTCTTTCTTCTGATAATGCCATCTACCTTGTTCAGGCTCTCATCATCTAATGGCTTGACTACTGCAAAAGCCTTTTGGTTGGTGTCCCTCATCTCTTCCCACTTCAATCTATCTTCCACTCAATTCTCAAATTGATCTTCCTAAATAAAGTACAGCTCTGCATGGGGTGCACCTGTGTCACACCCCTACTCAATAAACTCCAGTGGTTCCCTATGAACTCCATGATTAAATATAAAATCCTCTAAATAAAATTATATAAATATAAAATCTCTTATAAACCCTCCACATATTTCAGCATCCAGTGAAACTGGCCTACTTGTTGTTTCTAAAGCATAAAATTTTGTTTCCTAATTCCACGTATTTTTGTTGGCTATTCCTCCCCATCTAAGCCTCGTAGCTTCCCTGGCTTTCTCAAAGTTCCATCTTTTGCAAGTTTTCCTTACTGTTATTGTTTCCCCCCTGAGACTTTTCTCAAGTCTCAATTCTCTCCTGTATAAATCCTGTTTGAATGTAGTTGTTTTAAAGTTTTCTCACTCACTAAACTGTGACATCCTTGTGAGCAGAGTTGGTTTTATGCCCTTCCTAGTATCCCCAGTGCTTAGCACTGTGTCTGGCACACAGTAGGTGTTTAAGAGATGCCAGCTGACTCACAATCCCACTCCACTTCTGAGAACAGCTCATGCAGCTATGTGGCACAGCACAGCAAGAATTCAACTGAGAATCAGGGAGACATGAGTTAAAATCTGGTCTCAGACACTTGCTAGCTGTGTGACCCTGGGCCAGTCACTTAACCTGTGTCACAGCCTTACTTTCCTCTTCTGTAAAATAGTGATAATAACAATAACTACCTACAGCAACCACAAGGTTGTGAGGATTGAGATATTTGTAAAGCACTATATAAATGCTAGCTACTCTGACTGTGACTATTATAGTCTTCCCCCAGAGCAATTACTTTGCATTTATTTTATATACTTGACACATATTTTGTATCTACTTCTCTGTGGATATGGTATCACTCCATATCCTCACCCTGGTCATATAAAAGATGCTTAACAAATGAGCATAAACAAACTTAATAGATTTTTACAATTCAAGTACCAACAGCTAAGAAAATAAAACCATAAAATTTGTAACATATAAGCCATTCAAAATTTCACCTGTGAAGAATACAGAATTGAGCAACAGCTGAACAAATTATGACATCTCAAGGTAATGGAATGTTACTGTGTAGTAAGAAAAAATGAAAAGGACAGTTTAAGTCACACCTGGTAAAAACCTTTTATGAACCTACGTGAAGTGAAGCAGCCAGAACCAGAAGAATAATTGACAAACTATAAGTAATACTAAAAATGGTAGGCAACTTTTTAAGTCTTAAGAACTGTAATCAAAACAGGGACCAAGCTCAAATAAATTCACAGAAATAGAAGCTATTTAATGAACTCCCCTCCCCCATCTTCAGCAGAGGTGAGGTCCAACAGGGAGTAAAGCACTGCAAATCCAATCAATTCTTACTCTACAATTTCATGTATTCTTCCCTATGTCTTTCCAATATTCTTTCTCATTTTTTCTATTGCCCCTGCCAGCACACACTCACACACTCACACACTCACACACACACACACACACACACACACACACACACACACTTTCAGTCATTATTTTTGTTACAGAAAAGATCTGGAAACTAAGTGGATGACTGTATCAAGTAGGGAAAAGATAAATTATGGTATATTAATATACTGAAACATTATTACCATAAGAAATGACAAAAGGGGCAATTTCAGAGAAAACTGATAAGACACATATGAATTGATATACAGGGAAGTGAGCAGAACCAGGAGAACAATTTATACAGTGATAACATTAAATAAAAGACAAAACTCTGAAAGACTCCACTAAGCTCAATGACCAATGGTTCCTGGGGACTAATGTGTTATGTTACTCACCTACTAACAGAAGTAACAGACTCAAGCTACAGAATGGGACATACATTTTCAGACATGACCAATGTAGGATTTTTTTTTTGCTTGACCATACATATGTTAAAGTGGCTTTGCATTTCTTCTACACATAACAGACAGAGTTTCAAGTACAATCTTCTTTTTCTGTTCTTTGTATGTAGAAATGCTATATTTCATGTTTAAGTTCAGAACAAAAAAAGTACTTCAAAAAGAAGAAATTAATAGTACAAAACATAGAAGAAAAGTCTGAGAAAGAGCATACCTGAGAGAAGAATTGGGTTTAAAAAAATACAGATTTAGACACTGTGGTTCCATTTACATGATATGGGAAATAGGGCTGGGTAGGGTGTGAAATCCTTGTTGCCTGTGGGAGGCTGAAAAGAAAGTTGAGATTGTACATTAACAGAGGTAACACATAGAGAGTCTCCACTCAAGTACTTTGGTTATAGATGACATGCTTCCTGATTTGAGGGCAGGAACTGTTTTGATGGAATTTTTTAGGAGGGGGAATAGGAAACAACACATTTGTTCCCCTGAGACTTCAGGAAGGATGGAAAGAATCTGAGTTGAGCTCGAAAGAGAGGTTCATAATAGATAATCCTAATCTTAGCTCAGAAAGACAGGAGGCTTTTACTGAAAGAGTAAACAGGGAAGAACTAGTAGGTTAAATAAAAAGATTCTCTTTTTTTTCCTGTTTGGTCACAGATGAAGATTAAAAATTGAAAATGTGAGGAAGTAGACTATATGGTCCATCTCTCCCAATTACCTATATAGTACAAGAATTGCAAAAAAATCTATTTAAAATGTACAAAGTCAAGCTATCCAATTCCAGGTTATGCCATCTTTTAATAGGACAAATTCCCAAGGAGTCCCCTAGTTTAGCAACAATAAAATAATGTAGATAATGATGTGTGGTATGGACCAGTTCCTTGGGAAAAAGAAGCATTACAAACTGAAACGAGGACATGTGCATAAGTAGAAAGAGAAGAGAAAAAAGGATAGACAAGGATAGTAATTTTAAATCTTTGTACAATTCTTAAAAACAGAAATGTATAGACCATAGGATAATATATTTAGAACTGAAAATGAACCTAGAAGTTATCTAGTCTAATTCTCTCCATTTTCTAGGTCAGGAAAGTGAAGCCCAAAGGAGTTATAAAGTTTCCCCACTGTCATGTACAAAGCAGGGGGCAGAATTAGGATCTGAATTCAGGATCTCCGACTCCAAAGCCAGTGCTCTACTTCACCATTTTCTCTCAAAATACCTAATTTGGTATCATGAAAATCCAAATTTAAAGTCCACTTTTAACACTTGTGTGAAGATGAATGAATTCCTTAAAGTCTCTCACCGTCAGACAAACTCCCTAACACTATAAATTATAAACAGGTTGTGACTCCAGTCAATGGAAGAAGTTCCCACAGCAATTCTTTAGATATTTGACTTAATAGCAGTAGTTTAATAAATATTTGTTGAATTGAATAGAATTTTGTACTCTGAGAATACAAAAGATGCTAACTATTTAAGGTAATTTATCCCCATAAATCATAAGAGAAACCAAGTGTTGTGTTTATTTGAAGTGAGTACTGGGATTTAGACAACCGTATCTCATTCTATTTCATCAGCCATTGACCCCCTGAAAGAAAAATAAAACAAGCAAGAAGAGATTGTGTTTTTTCCCTTTTAATTGATTTTTGTTCTCCTATCAACAATAGAGTATTTTTTATTTGTATTTTTTCCAATAGTGTCACACTTTGTTCATCTGCCTAAATGAGAATATAAGAAATTGGCCTAAATCCCTGTGTCTCAGTTCACACATTTGTAAAGGAAAATAGTGGCAATGCTGATGATGGTATTTAGAGAAAAAATATTTCCATCATGTAAATTATGTTATGTGTTTTCTATGAAACATGCTTAATATGACTTCATTCACAATTCAGCAAAAAAATAAAATATATTCCTTTATGATGCCTACCACAGTCTGTCTTGTAACATAGTTATTACCAAGAAAAAGGGGAAAGATGTAATTACCAAAGACAAAATAGATAACTGATTTCCCAGAAATTGCAACCTTTATACAAACAAAATCAATGCAGGCAGGATAAGAAGAGAAAAAGATAAACAAAAACAAAATCTTCATAATAAAATTATCTGATGAGGGTTTGCAACGTAAGATATAAAAATAACTAACATTTTTAAGATCAAAAGCCATTCCCCAATAGATAAGTGATCAAAGTCTATGAATAGTTCTCAAAAAAAAGAACTGCAAACTATTAACCATATGAAAAAATGTTCCAAATTAGTAATAATGAGAGAAGTACACATTAAAACAACCCTGAGGTTTCACTCGTACCCTGAAAACTGGCAAAAAAGTACCAACAAAAGTCTATACAGTCAAAGCTATGGCTTTTCCAGAAGCAATGTTTTAAGACTAAGCAAAGTGGGATTTTTTGCTGTTGAAATTGTAAACATCTGAAGGATTAATCTCCTTTGAACCCTGATAATTCACAACAGTGCTGAGTCAATAGGTTTCCTTCCTTTTGGCTCTGAACCAATCAGAGGCCAAGTTTGTTACATATTCTGGGAGGTAGGCATTTTGCTTTGGGGGTTTGCTTATGAGAAAGATCTTTTGATTCCCTGGATAGGCCTCTGAGTAACTATTTGTTAAGAGCCCCCTGATGACTCAGATGTCTGTGCTCCCCCTATCTAGCACATATGTAGGTGGTCGTATTACTTTGTTCAGACAATGTGGAACTCTTGTCTGTTGAATCTCTGTGCTAATTTCTGCTTATATTTTCTCCACCTTCAGGAGTGAAGTATTTCCCCTGAAATACTGAATGTTCTTCCACTGTTTGTACTGTCTCCACATTCAGGGTGCTGACCTTTCCCCTGAACTAATGAATGTAATTAAAGTAAGATTGTTGACTCCTTCAAAAGTTGTCTTTCCTTTAGCAAAACACATCAAAGATGCAAATCAAAACAACTCTGAGATACCATACCTCACCCAGCCAGATTGGCTAAGATGACAAAACAGGAAAATGATAAATGCTGGAGACGATGTGCAAAAATTGGAATACTAATGCATTGTTGGTGGAGTTGTGAAATGATCCACCCATTCTGGGTAATGATCTGGAACTATGCCCAAAGGGCTATAAATAAGTGCATACCCTTTGACCCAGTAACACCACTTCTAGGGTTGTATCACAATGACAGTAGAGAAGTGGGAGGAAGGACCTGTATGTATAAACATTTATAGCAGCTCTTTTGTGGTGGCAAAGAACTGGAAATCAAGGGGATGTCCATCAATTGGAGAATGGTTGAATTGTGGTATATGAATGTAATATAATACTATTGTGCTATAAGAAATGAGGAGCAGAGAAATGAAAGACTTACATAAACTGATGATGAGTGAGCAGAACCAGGATAAATTTGTACACAATTACAAACACAATGTATGTGTGACAACCAACTTTGATAGACAGGGCTCCTCTCAGCAACATGAAGCTATAAGACAACTCCAAAAGACTCATGATGGAAAGAAATAGTCTGAATGCAGATTGAAACAAACTACTTGTTTTCTTTCTTTTTCTTGTTTTGTTTTGCTTCCTATTTCCCACTGTTCATTCCATTGGTTATAATCCTTCTTTACAACCTGACTAATGTTTAATGTGAAGGTATTTGTAGAACCTATACTTGATAGCATGCCACCATGGGGGAGAGGGGAAAGGGCAGAAAATTTGAAACTCAAAGAATTGTGGAACTGAATGTTGTAAACTGAAAGTAAATAAACAAATTTTTTTAAACCAGATCAAAGAACCTGTGCTAGCAGACCATCCAGGGTGTGCTAAGGTGTTTGCAATTATACAATGTATAGTATATCAAAGTTGGACTAAAAGGAAAACTGAGCAGGGCAGAATCTATGCTTTAGAACTATGGTTCTGGAGAAGACTTTTGAGAATCCCTTGGACAGAAGGGAGATCAAATCAGTCAATACTTAAAAGAAATTAATTCAGGATATTCACTGGAAGGTAAAATACTAAAGCTGAGCCTTAAATACTCTGGCCACATAATGAGAAGACATGACTCCACGAAAAAGACTCTGATGTTGGGAAAGAATGAAGACAAAAGAGGAGGCTAGGTAACACAGTGAATAAAGCACCAGCCCTGAAGTTAGTAGGAGCCGAGTTTAAATTTGGCCTCAGGCACTTAACAAAAAACTAGCTGTGTGACTGTGGTCAAGTCACGTAACCCCAACTGCTCTACCTACCTCCCAACCCCCAAAAAAAGAAGAAAAAAAAAAGATTGACAGCACAGGAAAAGGGACAATCAAGGATGAAATGAATAGATAGTGTCATTGGAAAGAATGGACATGAACTTGGATTGACTTAGAGAGTAAAGAATAGAAGGGCCTAGTGTGCTATGGTCCATGGGGTCATGATGAGACCAACATGACTGAAAGACTAAACAACAATAAAAACAAAAGATACAGAGAGTCAATGTTAGAAGGGATGTGGAAAGTTAGGCACACTAGTACACAGTACACTGTAAATCAGTACAACCATTTTGAAAAGCAATTTGGAATTGTGCAAATAAAATAACTAAAACATTGACACCTTTTGACCTAGAGATTCCACACTTATAAACCAAGGAGGCAACTGAGAAGAAAGTCTCCATATACAACAATATATTTATATATTTATAGAAGTACTCTGTGCAATAGCAAGAAACTGGAAACAAGTAGATGTTAATTAACTGGAGAATGGCTAAGGAAATCGTAACACATGAATGCAATAGAATATTACTGCAGAAATGGATGAACACTGAGAAGCATGAGAAGACTGAAATGAACTGATTCAAAATGAAGTGAGCAGAGCCAAAAAAAAATACATACAATGACTACAACAGTGTAAATTTAAAAAAAAAACACCTTCAGTTATAATAAACAAGCATGGCTCAAAATAAAAGAGATATGAGATCTTCCAAACGTCTGATTTGGAAGTTTAGATAAAGAGGTTTTGAAAAATACAAAAAATTGATTGCTAAATTGAATGGATTTTCTCCTCACTGGCTGTTCTTAAATTTTTTGGATATGTCCTAGCAAATTATGTTTTGTGAATTACTTGTCATGTGTAGTTGTTGCATTTTAGATGTACCTAATTTCGTAATGCTGGAAAAAATAACTGTGTAAGGTATCTGTTTACAGATCAAAAAGTGAGAAAATCTAATTGTATAATGCTCTATGTACAAAAAAAGTTAAGAAAATAGACTAAATCTGGAAAAAAAAAAAAGATGAGAAGAAACTTCCAAACTCCCTTTGTAGAGAAAGAAAATTCACAAGTGTTGTATTTTGTATATACTTTCAGATTTTTTCAATATATCAGCTATGTTGATTTTTCCTCTTTTATTTTTCTTTTTTGTCTTTAAAATTATGTTTGTTGTATGAGATGGGGCTCTCTGGGAGGAGCAAGTTGAAAGTTCCTGAGAGAAACAATGGTGATATTAAAAAAATACAAATAGACACTTAAAATATATAGTTAGTTATCTGTATACATGACTCAATCTCTTCTGCTAGATTATAAACTCTATGAGAGAAACAAATACTTCATTCATTTTTATGACTCCTCCCCAAATCTGTGGACTCAACTCAATCCATTTATTAAATGAAATTAATATTTATAAAACACATAGTCCCTTGTATATAAGTGGTAAATAAATGCTTAGTCCTTTCCCCCTTCCCTTTATCTCTTACTTCGGCGCATTTATGCCAACTAGCTCTCATGTGCCTTGAACACTAGGAACTCAATACATATTTATTAAGTGAATCAATTTTTAATAGATTTTAGCACATTGTAGCCTAACAGAGAATGTAATAAAAATAATTCTTTTCTTATTTTTCTCTTTTCTCATTAATCTACAAAGAAAATAATTTTTATGTCAGAAACAGGCTATTTTCTTAAAGTTTATCTTTTTGAAAAACTTATGCTCAAGTCTGCAGGGGAAAAAATATCTATATTCTAGTTTCTCCTCCCTACCTCCAAGTATATAATATTCTATTTTAATTAAATGAAAAGAAAAATTTATAACAAAATGTTTTAGTTCTCCTTTTAAGAATCTTGTTATAGGAAAGTATTTCAGAGTTCTGCTGGGAAAGAAAAATTATTTCTGTACTAGGAGGCCGCAATGTATAGGCCTCTCTGTCTGATAACCTTGAAAATATCCAGCCTAAAGGCATAGTGTAGGTATACCAACCATTCCACACTGAGAAAGCGCCTTCTAAGAGCCTCATCTGCAAACATTTCATTCTGTTTCTAAACATGGCGTAGGTCTTTTGAAAACTTAAAAGTAGTAGAGGCACCTTTTAATTCTGTCCTGAAAGTTTATCAGTACACATAAACTTAAATCCAAGTCTGTTAATATCCATATGAAAAGTTTATATATATATATACACACACACACACACACACTTAATTAAGGTTGGATTGAAGATTTAACTGAAAGCCCTCATACGCATCAACTTTACATATCCTTATTATGTGTCCAAACATTGTGTACCTACTGGTTTGATAAATGAGTTTGCTTCAGATTACACAGATTTGCTAAAACTCTACACATCTCTAAATACTTACAAATATCAAACATCCACATCTGACTAGTGAAAATGAAAAAGAAAGGGATTATGAACATCTGGAAATAAATCTTTCTATATCTATTCAGGCCATTTCCTGATCAGTATTATGGCACATTCAACAATTGTTAAAGGACTTTTAAAACATGATGGCTACAGTCATTTTGCCCAGCTACACAAGCAGACTAAAATTCACAGATTAACACAACTTGGAGGGTTCCTTTAATAGGAAAGAAAAAAAACTCTAGAGTCTAGTCACATATTTTCCACAAAATTTAACCAATGAATTTGATTCCACACCCACCCACCTTCACACACTAAGAGAATTTTGGAAAGTCTAAGATAAGGAAATGGGAAAATGAATCCACTATGAAAAATGAAAGCTACTATGTCAAATAAGATAATCTGTGTAACACATTTAAACTGCTTTGTAAATTTTAAAGCACTTTAAGTATTAGCAATTATTATTATGATCATTATCACTATATTGAAACCTGTTATGAACTTAAAAAGCAAAAAAAAAAAAAAAAGTAACAGAAGTGACCATATAAGCTTATTTGTGGAATAAAGATGTTCACTTAAAGGTTATCAGCCTTGAAATAAACATTTACCAATATTCAAGGTAAAGAATGTGAGCTTCATTTAATTTTACTATCTTGGAATGAAAAGGAACGATCTGAGGTTTTGTTTTCCTTAAAGCTGTGAACACCCCACTGTTTGTGTATTTCAGATCCTGGCCAAGGAATCTGCATGCCTTAAGCAAGTTCTGGAAATGTCCCTTTTTTCCTATATTACTCTCTACTCCACATTTTGCACCTTTACTGCAATACATACAACTAAATTATATACATACCAGAACAGAGTTTTTCAGCATTAAAAATACATCCAGAGGACGGCAGGAATAACAGGATATAAAGGAGCCCATATTCCCCACAAACACATAAGTAAAGCTTTAAAAATGCTCCAGAAACAGCAACGACAAAGAAAACCAAAAAAGAATTACCTATAAACCCCTCCATGCAGTGATAAGTCTTATACAAGGAGACAAGCTAAGGAGGTCCCAGAAAAAAGAAAAGGTCATTTGGGGATTTTTTTTTAATGAACAGAAGAGAACAGAAGTCAGAAAGAAGCACAAAAAGAGAGCTTTGTTGTTGTTGTTACAGGCTGAACTTATATACTTTTTAAAAGCAAGCTATATATAATAAATATTCAGAATTACATATATAATCCTTCCTCTGTTTTGCTTTGTACATATTTCATATTTATTTGTACACATTCATTTTATTTTATATTTGTTAAGTTTAAAATACCCCGTATACATTTACAGAAAGTAATAGAAAAAGTTCCTCATTTTGCTGTCTACTCTTATTCCTAGTTCTGATTATTTGCAAGATTGATTTACCTGAGAAATAAATACCTTGTACACAAATCCAAAAAGTACCAATCTAAACAGGCTTTCCTTCCAGACCTTTCTTCTATAAATAAATATATCATATTTCTAGTAAGATGAATTATAAGACTTTATTGAATGGAAGGATACTTTATTTTTTAATTTATTGACTTGTTTATTTACTTTTAATTTACAAGATTCGGTTACAGAATCACTTGAGTTTCAGAATTTCTCCCCTCTCTTCCCCCCCCCCCCCATGGTGGCATATATTCATGTATGGGATCTGCAAACACTTTCACACTGTACAATAGTCTGGTTGTATAGAAGCGTTGTAACCAATGGAGCGAACAATGGGGAAAAAAAAGAAAAGAAAAGAAACAAAACCAAACATGGAAAAGAACAATAGCATGTGTTGC
>CM053600.1:26864196-26881794 GCA_028646575.1 Pseudocheirus occidentalis
ACAGCCTATACCTCATTAATAACAGTAGCAAAATTACAGTTATGACATAGCAATGAAAATAATTTTATGGTTGGGGGGGTCACCACAACATGAAGAACTGTATTAAAGGGTTGTGGCATTAGGAAGGTTGAGAAGCACTGGCCTAGACATTATTAACAGTTTTTTTGAGTTGGTTGCCACATGAGTTACAAAGTTATTTTTTTCTATGACTTTTGGCAAGGGCACAAGGTCTCTTGTGTTTTCAACCTTTGGAATTATAAAACTCCCAGAATATTTGCATTTTATATCATGAAATTATATATTTCAGCATTATTACACTCGTTACTGGATCAAATCTCTAAAGTAACTACTTTAATGAATTAAGGAAAAAGTCAGTGTTTTTTCTTAATTATCTTGAAAGTAGGGACAATTTGAGGACTTATTGACCAGAGTTATCTAGATAATAACCTCATCTCCACATAGTAATAGTAGCTGACATTTGTATCTGTAAGGTTTGCTAACCTACATCATCTCCTTATAATAGCTTTCTTGATGAAGTGAGTGTTAAAGGTATTATTATTGCCTACCCCTTTTTACAACTGTAAAAAAAAAAAAAAGGTGAGTGACTGGGGATGGAGAGTGAAGGAAAAGCCTCTATTTAATGAGCTCCTTTTAAACTTTTGAAAATCCCTTACACATGATTATAAATAAATGCCCCAGTTGATGAGGTGTAGGCTCTGGGGCTCCCCCTTAAGCTCTTCTTGAATCTTTGAGGTACAGGCTCTGGGAAACCCCTGAAGTCTGAATCTTTCCACTTAATGAGTCATTTGCAGAGGCCATAGGTATTTCATTGTGGCTGGGCCCAAACCTCTGTTACTAGCCTGGCCCTCCATTGTCCATCTGCTTCCCACCCTGGAGCCTATCAAATTATCAATCCACTCTTGCACTGACCTCATTAACTTCTCCTGAAGACCCTCCCCAAACTCCTCCTCTAGACCACCCCTAGATTCCTCTGTATATAAGAATCCCATCTTCCCTCCATGTGCGGTGAGAGCACCAAAGAATGCCTTAGCACAGACTTGCTGTGTGAGAGCATCATAGAATGACCTAGCATAGACTGGCTCCTTAAGAGTCTACCCCATATGGTGAACTTTTAATGAACTTTCAATAAACTTTACTTTTCTTTGGCTGAGAAGACTTGAGTAGAATTCTTTCCACAGGACCCGGCACGTTGCTATTTTGGGGTCTCAGGCAACCCTAACCCTCTTTGGGTAAACCTCTTCACAGTTATTCAAAGGTCCAGACTTACAGAAGGAAAAAAATAAAGGATCACAGCCAAGAATCTGGAAGTCAATTCAAAAGGCCTTTGAAATATCAAAATAGATGTCTTAAAAGTCCAGCATTCTACAAGAGGAATCTCTTAGATATCGTTTTAATAGTTGTCACAAAGTAGGTTAGACGCACATATTAAAAGGAGACAGATGGGATCATTGCTATAAGCAGAAACACTTAGAACAGAGAAATACAGCAGCAGATAACACCACAGTGAGAGCACTTCTAGACTGCAATATAATTCAACAAATATTTCTTGGTCCTTGACTTCACTAAGCTTACAAACCAGAGCAAGGGGCACAAAACAAATAACACATTACCACACTTCAGATAAATGTGAAGCATACTAAAAAAAACTCAAAACAATGTGACATGGGGTAGTGAGGTAAAGCAGGATTTCCAAAGACTGAGGACGGAGGGAGGGATGGGAAAATCAGGAAAGCAAAGGCTTTGAACAGAAGGTGGTATTAAGGTGGTATTTGAAGGAGGGGTAGGAATTAAATAGAGAGATAAAAGAAAAAACAAATTAAAAAACAGGTAAAAAAAAAAAGCAGAGTAAGAGGCTTTCTGGGAACAGATAAGTACAATTTGGCTAGAATACATGAAGTGAATAATCCTATTAAAGTTAGTGCCAGATGATATAAGGCTTTCAGTGCCTAGGAAAAAAAATGTCAGAATTTTACTTGGCAAAAATTAAGCAGCCATTTTACAACGGTTAGAGTTTTTCAGTTAATTTTTCATTGACACAACCAGATGTATGCATGATGAAAATCAGTCTAGCAACAGTATAAAACAGGGATGTTTAACTTAGAAACCATTAACTCAATTTAAAAAAAAAGCAAACATATTTCAATCATAATAGGTGACATCGTTATATAAGTAAAAATAAGTGCTCTTTACAAATATCTCATTTATCTTCACAGCAACCATGGAAGGTAGGTGTGATAATTGCCTCCATTTTATAGACGAAGAAACTAAGTCCAAGGGACATCAAGTGACTTAACCAAGGCCATACAGGTGATAAAAATCTGAAGCCAAAATTGAACTCACATCTTCCTGACTCCAAGGTCAGCACTCTATCCACTGCACTGCCTAGCTACCTCTACTTAATAAAATAGGTTTCATTTGTAATCCTTTATATTTTTACCCTATGCATTTAAAAACATTATACTGAGAAGAGGTCCACTGGCTTCACCAGATGGTCGAAGAGATTCATGACACACCTGAGAAGTTAAAAACTCCCTCCCCACATAAGGAATGAATTGGTGAGGGGACAAAGAAGAGGCAGAGCTAAAAAACCCAGCAGGAGGCCAATGCAACAGTCCAGACAGGTGATATCAGAGCACTATTAGAGTGGTAGCAGTGGGGAAAGAGAGGCCAAACCAAATACAAAAGCTGTTATAAGGATAAAATCAACAAGACTGGATGACAATATATATGAGAAGATTAAGAGAACTAAGATTCAAAGACCAGAAATAATAACAATTCACCTTTATATGGCATTTGAAGCTTTACAAAAAGGATTGGGCAGTATCATTGGCTGATATTACATCAGAAAAATAAGCATGTTTAGAGGAAAAGGTTAAAAACATTTAGTTTTGGAAGTATTTCATTTAAGTCAATGGTGAAACATCCAGGTGAAGATATCTTGAAGCACCTGGAGTCCTGATGAGGAGAAGATGGGACTACAGAAAGAGACACACTTTTTTGGATAAAAACAATGAAAGATTTTTTTTCTTGACAATGCATACATTTTTTTACCTTTTTGAGGTCAATCTTTTTTTTAAATATTAAATTTGTTTGCTTTTAGTGTACAATATTCAGGTCCACAATCCCTTGAGTTTCACATTTTCTCCCCACCCCACTCCCCCCAACCGCTTTTCTCCCTCCTCCCTCAGCCATGGCAGCATGTAATCAAATACAGGTTCTACAAATACCTTCACATTAGACAATAGTCAAATTGTAAAGAAGGATCATAACCAATGGAGCAAACAATGAGAAAGAACAAAACACAAAGAGAGATAACAAGTAGTTTGCTTCAATCTACATTCAGACTCTGTAGTTCTTTCTCTGGATGAGGACATCTCTTTCCATCATAAGTCTTTTGGAGTTGTCTTTTGACCTTGTATTGCTGAGAGGAGCCGAGTCTATCGAAGTTAGTCATCACACAAATGATGTGTCTGTAACTGTGTACAAAGTTCTTCTGGTTCTGCTCTCCTCACTCAGCATCAGTTTATACTAAGTCTCTCCAGGTTATTATGAAGTCTGTCTGGCCCTCATTTCTTATAGCACAACAGTATTCCATTATATTCTTATACCACAACTTGTTCAGCCATTCCCCAATATGGGCATCCCCTTGATTTCCAATTCTTTGCCATCACAAAAAGAGTTGCTATAAATGTTTTTGTACATACAAATCCTTTTACCACTTCTATGAACTCTTTAAAGAGACAGTCCTAGAAATGGTATTACTGGGTCAAAGGGTCACTTATTTATAGCCCCTTGGGCATAGTTCCAGATTGCTCCCCAGAATGGCTGGATCAGTTCACAACTCTACCAACAATGCAATAATGTTTCAATTTTTTCACATCCTCCCAAGCATTTATCATTTTCCTGTTTTGTCATCTTAGCCAATCTGGCAGATGAGATGTGGTATCTCAGAGTTGTTTTGATTTGCATTTCTCTAATCAACAGTGATTTAGAGCACTTTTTCACATACAATGCATATCTTTTAAAAGGAGTTTTCTTTTTCTTTTTTTTTTTTTTTAGTTCAAGTGGGGAAGACAGAAAATAAAATTTTGCTAATTTAAAAAAAATGAATTTTTTTAAAAAAGAAGCTACAGGTTTGGATATGGAGCACCAAAAAAATGTCAACCTGGGGGGTTGAGAAGAGAGAGAGAGACAGAGAAAGAAAGAGAAAGAGACAAAAAGAAAGAGAGGGAGAAAGAAACAAAGACTAATTTTGAGATTACGAGACAGGAGTCAATTATCTACATAGAGTAGTAGCTTACACCTGTGTGGGTGAGAGCTTGTCAAAGGAGAAACTATAGAAAGGAAAGAGAACAGGGTCAAGAACAGAATCCCTTAAAAAACTAAGGAAGAAAACAGAGCAGGCAGTGATTGAGACAGAAAAGAAGCAAATATAGAAACGACAAAGAGAATGTGGTGATAAAGATAAGAAAAAAAAAAGAGTATACCCAAAAGGGTATCAGTGTCATAAAAACAATGTTCCTCTAATAGGCAGTAGTTGAAACTGTGGGAGTATGTTTACATAATTAAGGGAAGCAGTCTAGAAACAAACAGAAAGACAGAAACAACATTGGGAGATGAGGAAGATAAAGAGCCATGAAAGATAACAGGGAAGATGTCTGGGACACATGAGAAGCAGATGACAAGGGGAAGTAGTCTAAGATATAAAATGCTGTAAAGGCTAATAAATAAATAAATAAATAAAGACTGAGCAAAGGATTTGACAGAGGCATACCTCATTTTTCTGTGCTATACTTTATTGAGCTTTGCAGATATTGCATTTTCCTTCCTTCTTTCTTCCTTTCCTTCTTTCCCCTTTCTCTCTCTACCTTCCTTTCTTTTTTCCTTCTTTCTTCCTTTCTTTCTGTGGCAACCCTGCATTTGAGCAAGTCTAATGGTGTCATTTTTTCCAACAGCATGTACTCCTAGCATGTTTCTGTGTCACTTTTTGGTAATTCTTACAATATTTCAAACCTTTTCATTATTATTACATTTGTTATGGTGATCTGTGATTAGTAATTGTTGATATTACTATTGTAACTGTTTTGGGGCTCCACAAACTTCACCCATATTAGACGGTCATCCTAGGGATGAAAGGATTATTTCGATGGGGATGGAGAAATGGTGTACAAACTGATGAACTCCAAGAAGCAGAGGTAGTTCAGTAACAGCACCAAACAATTATTTCCCAATCCTTAGCACTGCGCCCCTCTAAATAAAGGAGAATGATCTGGAATTAGGCATGATCTTAAAAGCTTACCACACCTCTTTTTAAACATTACTACAATCCTGGAGAGGCCTCTTTGTTTCATGTTTCTGCAAAGGAAATCAGAACAGAATTCATCTCTCTTGCAAAAGTGTTTTTAAAGTTTCAAAACAAGCATGTGGGTAACCCTAACAGGGAGAGAGAGTAGTCACTTCTGGCCATGACAAATAAATGAGCTTTCTTTCTCACAATGCTAATTCTCTGGTGGACCATGAAAATCCATTTATGTACCCCAGTTCAATTCACACTAACTTAAAAAAATAAAGCATCCAGAAGCAATCAATAAATACTTATTGAGTTCCTTCTCTATGCATAGCACTGTGATAGGCAACTGTAAGAATGAGTAAGTTTATGCCAGTGTCCCTATCCCCAAGGAATTTTACAATCTAATTGAGAAAACAAACCATATACATATAAAAAAAGAATTAACAACACAAGGCAGTGTGAGACAAATACCTAATGAGCAGCTTAGACAATAACCGTGATAGTTATTTAACCCAGTCATATAAACCCCAAAGAAGTTTGAAAAATATCAATCTATTTTATTTTCACCTGTATTACCCATAAAAACTTGGGTAGTTTTCATTCAGAATATGTTCCATCAAACCCTCCTTTTAGAGAAGAAAATAATATACTTTTAATGACATATATAAATATGTACTCAACATATGAGATTTCTAGGTGGTTTAAATGATGGCTTTTGCTATTTACTTTTTGCCACCTTCGGACAGCAGAGAGTCCTGGGCCTTAAGTCAGGAAGGCTCATCTCCCAGACTTGGGAGATAATAATCCTGGGCAAGTCATTTAACTCTGTTTGCATCAGTTTGCTCATCTGTAAAAGGAGCTGGAGAAGGAAATGGCAAAACCACTCTAGTATCTTTACCAAGAAAATCCAAATGGGGTCACAAAGAGTTGTATATGACTGACCAACAACAACAACACTTGTTATCTTGGAGAGATCAGTGAACTTCTCCTGGTCTCAGCTGTGACAGGGAGAATAATGTAACTGACAGAGAACTAGGTCAGAAATCAGGGTATCTGGGTTCAAAACTAGATTAGTTTTGTGACCTTGGGCAAGCACATTCATATCTCTGAGCTTCAGTTTTCTTGCTCATAAAAACTGAGAGTTAGACTAGCTACTGTTAAGTTCTGTCCAGTTCTTATTCTTAAATTACATGCTACAGGATATAGGATTATAGATTTAAATATGGAAGGGACCCTCCAAATCATGCAGTCCAATCTCCTCATTTCACAGATAACGAAAAGGAGGCCCTAGATTAAATGACTTGACCAAGGTTACATAGGAAGTTAAGTAGTAGAGCTTAGAATTCATACCCAAGTCCTCTCAGTTTAAATCTAGCACCCTTTCCATTCTTCCATGGTACAGCAGAGTACACATTCATGTGTGCATATATATATATATATATATATATATATATATATATGGAAATCTTCCTTTAGTATAGATTAGCACAGTATACAGTATATATTAAATATAAAGTTATAATGATGAAATATCTGACCAATTCACTTTATATAAATCCTCCAAATGTAATTATAACATCTTGTCAAGAAGCAAAGAGATAATAGCTTTAAACTACTATGTACATTGGAAGAATCTTAAATTTTGAATGTCAAGGGAGAGGGAACCATCAGAAAAAGAAATGTGATGTGCTAACAAACTGTATTTGGAGTCAGAAATTTGATGAGGAAGAGGAGGAGGAAAACATTTACATAGTGTTTTAAGGTTTGCATAGTGTTTTTTACAAATATCACCTCATTTAATCCTTACAACAATCCTGGGAGGCAAATGTTTTTATTATCCCCAATTCAAATGAGGGAACTGAACCTGTCATATGTTAAGTGATTTGCCCAGCATCACAAAGCCAGTGTTGAAGTCCATTTCAGATTTCAGATACTCCCCTCATTTTAGGACCTGTCTCCTTTCAATACTTCACAGAATCATTGTTAGGAACAAATTATATAATTGATGTGAAAGCCTTTGTAAACTATAATATGTGACACCAAAACTGAAAATATCTATCTTAATAGAATCCCTGTGATTTTCTCATTTTTTTTTCTGAGAAAAGGAGAAAAGCTAAAATCACTTACGATTAGTGTCTCACTCTTAAGACAGTTTATTATTTCAGTTGGCCATTCCTTTCAGAACTCAGTTGCTATGCCAATCAGACATATCATTTCATTAACTTACTAATAAGCGTGTGTGTGTGCATGTGTGTGTGTTTACACACATATACAGATCAGTGGTTCTCAACCTTCCTAATGCCACGACCCTTTAATACTCATATGTGGGCATATGCATGTGGGCAGACCTGCCTGGAGATGGATGGAGGAGCTTTATCTCGGTTCCTAAGACCATCACAAATGTGTTTTCCGATGGTCTTAGGTGACCCCTGTAAAAGGGTTGTTTGACCCCAAAAGAGGTCGCAACCCACAGGTTGAGAACCGCTGACACAGACGTATGTACATGCACATGTTGCAGAAGAGTTGCTGCTCTGCGTTGGTAGAGGAGTTTCCTCATCAGTGGCTCCCTACACTAAAGAAGTCTCAGAGGTTGAGACCAAAAACAAAACAAAATTAAACAAAAGATCAGTATCTATGGTGTCTTTGGTCATAATTTAGTTTGCCTATTTGTCTCTCTGGATGATATCAAGGTTTGCTATTGCCTTATGCAAAATCATGACTGCAGCTCTTGGATTCAGCTAAGATATAACAGAAGTGGTGGTACAATGGAGAGTTCTGAATTTGGTGCCAGGACTTTGGATTCATATACTACTTACTTTGGAATCTATACCACTTAATACAGGCACATCACCAATCTCTCTGGGACTAATTACTCATTCGTAAAATGAGAGTGTTGGAGAAGCTAGATGACTGCCAAAGTCCCATTCAAACCTAAATCTATAGTCACATAGATGATTTATTCTTGTATGCCTCATTTTATTTTCCAACATCATTTTTTCCATTTATTGAAGTAAAATGTGTCAAAATGAACTGAACCCATCTTCTGCTCATGCCATTCCCGAGGTATAGAATGTCTCACTCTCTTCCTTCCCCATTCCAACATTTCTAATTGTATAAATATTACCCACTCTTCAGGCTCATATAAAATATTATCTCTTACAAGAAAATTGTCCTGATCAAACCATCCTCAAGTGGATTTCCCATTCTCTTGACCCATTCTATACCTGTACTTTTACAATTACCTAATTTCTTTTTTTTTAATACTGTGATTGGCAGTCTTTTTTATCTACCTTCTTATATTGTATATTACTTTCTTCAAATCTCCCTGGCACAATGCTTTGAACATAGTAGGCACTTAGGAAATATTTATTGACTTAATGAATGAGAATGTCAACTTCCTTGTGATAGGAACAGGTGTAAAGCTGGCAAAAGAAAAAAAATGTGCATTCCATTCCTCCTTTACTCCTTCTCCAGAAGCAGATCTGGAGAGCCAGCCAGGTAGGTTTTAATAATGAAACTCTAGTTTTTTCAAAACAAAACAAAAAAACCTTGGTAAGCAGAAATGCATACAGAAATTGTTAGGTAGCTCTCCAAGTGGAATGCGTTTCAATAGTTAGGGCATGTTTTAAATGTTAAATAAACAGGTCCAGGCAATTCCTCTCACTAGACCTTACAGTATTTTAAAATATCAACTAAAAAAAAGATGACTTAGCAGTTATAGTTGGGTTTTTGGGGTTTTTTTGTTTTGTTTTGTTTTTGGTACAAAATTTCTGATGTTTCCTTCAGCCAAGTCAGCTGAGACTTTGGAAAAATGGATTGTTTTAAAAATTTGTATCTGTAACAAAAACAAAACAAATGTTGCAAAATTTGGGCTCCAAAGAAAAGATATGAGAAGACAACTTCCCCTATTTCCTTGCAGAGATGGGGCCTGGGGTCCATGGGTATGGAACATTGCATTTGTTGTCAGATTGTTTTTGATACATTAATTAGTTTTGCTGATTTTTTTTCTCTTCCTTTTCCCCTTATTTTTTAAAAAATAATTCTGCTTTTTAAATGGTTTTTTCAATTGAGACCACATAAAAACAAAAGCTACAAATAATTTTTAATGTATTAAGTAAACATCCATTGAGCTTCTGAAACCCAGGCTATGGGCATAGATAGAAATTGAGATGAAGAAACAAAGTCAATAAGAGGATGAAGGAGGATATGATGGGAAGAAACTTATCTCAAAATCTCTTTTAAACATGCAAATATTTTTCTCCAAGCTTCTTCCACTAACCTGAAGAGAGGACCACACCCACATACTCATGTAACCAACGGCATCATTACATTCTTCAAATATGCTCCTGGGTGGTGCCCCATCTTCAGGGATTCAGGACATTTTAAAAGCTTTCAATCAGTCAACAGCATTTATTAAAAGCTTACTAAATGTGTCAGGCATTATGCTAAGGACTGAGGATACCAAAAAAGGCAAAAAGTCTCTGCCCTCAAGGAGCTCACAATCTAAAGGGAAAGATAACATGTAAACAATTACTTACAAACAAGTTATATGAAGGGCAAACTGGAGGTAATTGCTGAGAGAAGGCAACTAGAATTAAGGGGGACCAGGAAAGACCTCTTGCAGAAAGTGAGATTTTAGCTGAGATTTGAAGGAAGACAGGAGGCAGAATAGGAAGAGAATTCTAGGCATGGAGAAATGCCTGACATGAAAATACAAAATCAGGAGATGGAACAGCAAAAAAGCCAAAGTCACTACATGGGAGAGTACACCAAGGGAAGATATTAGAAGATTGCAAAGTGGGAAGTAAGAAGAAAAAAACCTTATGCTAATATTTTTACATTAAAAAACCTTGCAAATAAGTAATATACTTTTTTATTATAATAAATACTGATGAAATTGAACTAAAGAAATCTAGGAAGATTGAAGTACAGTCAATAAGTAGATCTTATACATTCCTATGGATATGTAAGCAGTGAATTTGGAGCAAAGGATTGGCCTAGAGGCAAGAATTATTCAATATTAAGACAGAACTTGTCCTACATTATTAATCCAGTTCTTCCCCATACTATCAGCCCTGTGACATTCTTTGCCTTGTCTCTCTGTTAAGCCTTGCCTTTCCACCTTACTTACCTCTCTAGATTTTTTAAAAATTGCCTCTCTTTTCTTCCCTCCCTCCCTGTCCTCCTCCTTTCTTCTTCTCTTCTCTTCTCTTCCTCTCTCCTCCCCCAATTCATTACAGATCATACCACATGTCCTACATCATTTTTTTTGGAGATCCTCATGTGTCATGGTAATTAATTTAAATCTGAAGACTCCTTTTTGTTATGTAAACAGGTACTTAGCCCTTAGTAACTCATTTAACCTTTGTGGCTAAGAGGCAAAGGGTGTGAACTCTGTCTCCTGTTGCTGACATAACAGGAAGGGTTTGGCTGAATCAGAAAGCCAATGCTTTGTGTGTATATAAGAAAAGCCCCAGAGAAGGAAGGACAGTCAGAATTCAAATTTTTTCTCCTGGCAGAGGAAGCAGAATTTTTCTCTTGGCAAGCTATTGTAGAGAGAGAGAGAGAAAGAAAGAGAAATGGAGAGAGAAAGAGAGGGGGGCGGAGGGGGAGGGGGGAGAGAGAGAGAGAGAGAGAGAGAGAGAGAGAGAGAGAGAGAGAGAGAGAGAGAAAGAGAAAGAGAAAGTTTCTCTCCTAGCATCTGGAAGCTGGGCTGCTTCTGGACTGAGAACTGAGTAGGAGTTTTCCTGAGACCAGAATCTGGTGAAGGCTGAAGTTGCTGCCGAGAAAGCAACCTGGAAGGTTGTGATTTCTTCTGGGTCCTAGGGCCAGCCGAATTGCCAGAGGACTGAAGAAGCATGACTGGGAGGAGATTTTGTTTCTTTGTGGCTTGGTTGATCCTTGAGTTCCCAGGAACAGAAACTGTGAAGGTTTTGAGATGTGCTGGACCCTTCAGTGAACTTCAGTGTGTAGCAGGAACTGCCCAGAAGATTGGACAAGGACCTAGGAGCTGTCTGTCTCTGAATCCAGGTGACTGTTTGGTGGATTCAGGTAGGAGCTGAGATCATGGAAGGGTATCCAGGGAATCTGAGAGACCTCTCCTTGGATACTGAATGCTGTAATGAAACTGAAGTTTACTAGAGTCTGAGGAGTGGAGGGTTTGTGTAATTTTCTAGTGATTATATTTAGATATTAAGATACTTAGTGACTGATTGCTAGATAAGTGACTAAGTTAACCAATGATTACCCCATGAGTGGAAGACTGACTATTATAATTTGAGATGACTGAATGACTCTGAGTAAGGAGGCAAACCTCCTTAGGGAGACCAGATGAGTGTTCTTTTGTTCTTTGTTCTAAATACTGTGACCACTTCGGTGAAAACTATGTAGCCATTTTAACATAAAGCTGTTGTGAACACTATATTGTGATTTTCTGTGATAAGATGTAATGCTGTGAATATTATATTATGATTTGTTGTAAATGTCTGCCTTGATTTGTTATGGAATAAATGGAATAATGGAATAAATTACACTAAACTGTGTAATCAGAACCTTAAAAGCTGTTCACAGTAGCATTCTTTTGGGAAGCTGCTCGTGCTTGGCATTATACCAACACTGCATCTCCCATCTCCCTCCATCTTCCCAATTTTCATAGATCATGCCAGAATGCACTCCATTTTCATCTGTCTTTTCTTACCCCTACTCACTTCAAAATCTGGCCCAAGTGCAACCTTATACCAGAAACCTTTCTTTCTTGTCTTCTTTTTTCCTGTTTGGAAGGGGGAAGGCAGGGCAATTTGGGGGTGACTTTCCCAAGGTCACATGGCTAGTAAGTGTTAAGTGTTTGAGGCTGGATTTGAACTAAGGTCCTTCTGACTCTAGGACTTGTGGTCTATTCACTGCACCACCTAGATGCCCCAACAAACCTTTCTTAATGTACCCAGGTACTAGTGCCCCACCTCTCCCTAATACTTTTATTTACTATTTACTTCCATGTCACATATTTTTTCCCCCACAACAAAAAATAAACTCAAGGATGAAGACTTGTTTTGTTTCTATATCCCCAAAAGCATCATGGCATCGGGGTAAGAGAGCTAGTCTTAAAGTCTGAAAGACTTGACTTCAAGTTGCTTACCCTCTCAATTCCAATTCTCTAAGACTGTACTGTAGAGAAGATGCAGAATTGTATGGGCAGGGGGTGTTGATTAATCTTGGGAATAAAATCACAATCCCAGTGCCAGCAAAATAGTGAGTGACTCATAGAATGACTGTTTTTTGACTGACTGGTCAATTATCCCATTTCCAAACTATGTCAAATTTTTTGAGATAATGCATAATTAATTTTAATTTTTTTTGCCATGTGCCCCAAGTTTCTTTATTGTAGAAAATTTATTTATGGAATAACATTTTACTTACTCTGGTAGTAAAATTTGTTGGCCCTGCCTAATTAATAGCAAGTAATGTATGTCAAATCTCTTTAACAACAAAAATGATCTGCCTCAGTTAACTTTTGTTGAATTTCATCTGTGACAACTACAAGGGTGGCCCCTACCACCCAATGACTGCCATGCTGTTTTTGTTAGATTCAATTAGTCACTTAACCTGTTTCCCTCAGTTTCCTCATCTGTAAAATGGAGATAATAATAATAGCACCTACATCCCAAGGTTGTTGTGAGGATCAAATCAGATAATAATTGCAAAGCACTTGGCACAGTACCTGGCACTTAGTAAGTACTATATAAATGTTAGCTATTTCAATCAATATTTACTAAGGGGCTACCATGTGCAAGGTACTGACCACTTTTGACAGAACAATACACAGGACTGTGCTCTTGATACATGGATAGAAAAACACTATTAGATTTAACCACAGGACCTGATAGCCTCTGCTATTTCCTACTCGTATGACCCTGAGCAAGTAAGTGACTAGACAGAAGTGTTGTCATCTATAAAATTAGGGCAGTTGGACTAAATGATCTCTAATATCTCTTGCTGTCCAATGATCTTACGCAATGATTCTTCCACTCTGAAGAAATGACAAATAGCTTTGGGGCTTTGTTTCTTCAAATAACCAAGCATGGCATGAACCAATATTTTACAGGCAATAACTAGAATATATTTGATAAGGGGATGAAACATGGAGAAAGTTGTGTCAATTATTGCCTTTTAGTGTTTGTTCTACTGTTCTACTTGACCTGGAAGTGAATTCTCAAAAGTGAAGCCAGGAGACCTACAAGGTTGGGGAAGCTTCAAGTGCAAGCCTAGGAATGGACTCTTGGTGTGTTAGCAAAGGACCAATCTAGCTAAATTTATAAAGGCTCCCCACTAGTGGATTAGCCACCAAGGAAGAATTTCTGTGATCACAGAAACTGATAAAACCATCCACTAAGGTACGGACGGGAGGGGGTTGCCTTCTGAACTGGTGGAAAAATATCCAGGCAGAAGAAACCACACAAATACAAGTATTAAAGAAATCCTTAAACTCAATAATGACCCTTCCTTGATTTTCTAATATGATTTCCTCTTCTAATTAATATCACTACTATAAATATACTAGTCTTCTAGCCCCTGCTGAAATATAAACCCTTTAAGGGACAAAGCTGTGTCTTAGTACATTTGGGGAAAAAAAAAAAAAAAGGATTTATTTGAGAAAACTGATGTAGTTTGCCTAGGGTCGCCCAAGGAGTAAGCAGCAAAACTAAGATTCAAACCCTAGTCTTCTCACTCCAAATCTATCTTTGCAGCCCCAATACCTTGTCAGTGCCTTTCACATAAAAGACACCAAATAAATGTCCCTTAAATAGGGAAGGGGAAAGGAACAAGCATTCATTTAACAACTACGACATGCCAGGTACCGTGCTAAGTAAGCACTTTACAAATATTATCTCATTTGATTTGGTTCTTTTCATCTCAATAGAACTGAATTGGTTCATTAATGTGCCCAGCCCATTATTGAGAATCTAATCTAGGTGCAAGATAGAAATAATTTCTTCCCTACAAAGAAGAGTTAATCTCTGGGTCCCATATCATTTTAGTTCTTCAAAAGCAGCGGTTCTCAACCTGTGAGTTAAGTTCATTTTGTAACAATGAAAATACATCCTGCATATCAGATATTTACATTACGATTCATAATAGTAGCAAAATTACAGTTATGAAGTAGCAATGAAAACAATTTCATGATTGGGGGTCACCACAACATCAGGAACAGTATTAAAAGGTCGGGCATTAGGAAGGTTGAGAACTATTGTTCTAAAGGAAGAAAATAAGAATTGTAAAGCAGCAGATACAAGGTGGGGTCAGTAGCAGTTCAAGAGCCTCCAGCACCATACCCTCATCCATCCTGACCCAGCCTTGACATAGGAATGTTT
This sequence comes from Pseudocheirus occidentalis, assembly GCA_028646575.1. NCBI lineage: Eukaryota > Metazoa > Chordata > Mammalia > Diprotodontia > Pseudocheiridae > Pseudocheirus > Pseudocheirus occidentalis. The sequence goes on from CM053600.1 coordinate 26,878,876, forward strand.
AGGCAAAAGTTTTGCTGAGGCTACAAACAAGTATAGAGAAAAATTTTAAATACTAAAATACAAAGACCTATAAATACTATTATATATTGGCCAAAAGGGCCTGCAGTATATGATATTTTTAGTAGCTTGGATTTTCTGATTTTGATTTTCAACTTTTGGAGGAAAAATACATTGGATATTTAACGATTTATCAACCACATTTCCTGCCTACTTCACTATACTTTAGCTTTAAAATATATTCTACCTTATATACAACAGGAAAATAAAATCAACGTGTGACTTATAAATGGGAAGACATTCAAATCTGGCCTCAGATACTTAACACAAAAACTAGCCGTGTGACCTTGGGCAAGTCACTTAACCCCAACTGCCCTCCAAAAAAAAAAAGCACAAATAAATGGGAAGACAGAGTAATCTGGTATTTTTGCTTTGTTTTTAATACGCCAATTGAGGAGAATGCCAGTTATCTCAATTTTCAGCAACACATTCCAATTCTCCAAAAACTAGAATGGCATCCTTCATTTCTTCTGCTATAGTGAGGCTCATGGTGAATGCTAAGGCTTGTAGGATTGTTGAAATCAAGCCACTTTGTGGCACTGAGACATCCCTCTTATAAAACTACTTCTCATAGCTTCTCCACTCAGAACAGAGAAACCTGGAATACAGCATACACACAAACTCATCAGAGATTTCATTTTATTAGTCCCAGAAACATAAGGAAGTATTGAATGCATAAATGAAAGTCTTACTAGACCTGGAAGAATTTTCTCTTCCAATAATTTATAAACTGCTTATTTTCCTGGAGCTATGTTTACAATGTGCTTGTAAATTCAGTCCGACAAATATCTATCAAGCTAAGGCACTAAGTGCATTCTGCCCTAAAAGAGCTCACATTCTAGGGGAAGGGACACAACCTATACGCAAAGATGTAATAATAGTTAGGTGGCCCTGTGGATAGCATGCTGGCACTGGAGTCAAGAAAAACTAAGTTCAAATCCTACCTCAAATACTATGTGACCCTGGGCAAGTCACTTAACATGCTGCCCTCAATTTCCTCACCTGTTAAAAAAAAATCAAGGATAATAATAGCACTTACCTCCCTTCCCTGGGTTGTTGTGAAGATAAAATGAAATAACATTTTTAAAGCACAAATCAGATGAGTAAATAAAAGATTTGGAAATGGAGAAAACATTAGGGCTTAGAGGGGCTCCAAAAGGGGTGAAGGGTATATGAGGTCTGATCATGTACCATCCCTGCTCTACAAGCTTCAATAGTTCTCTAATGCCTAGAGAATAAAATACAAATTTATTTCTGTTAGGCACAGAGTCCTTAACAATAAGTCTCCAATCAATGTTTCAGACTGACTGAATATTACTCTTTTTTTGCACTCTGAATTCTAGATGAACTACCCAATATGCTATGTTTCTTACATGACATGCAATCTTCCAAACCTTGGGAGCATAACTGCTGGAATTTTATACATCTCTGCCATTATATGGAAACCCCAGCTCCTACATGGGGCTACTCAAGTGCCACTTTTTACACTTGATCTTTCTCAATGGCCTGTCAACCTTCAAAATATAACTTTTTCCACTGGTGCTACAGGAGGGCTATGAATCATTAAACATTATGGTGTCTGAAGAACTGAAGGTTTGGATCACTTAAAAAGGTATTGAAATCAGGAACCGGCTGCAATATTTGTAACACATCAAGCTACTCAGAAGGAACATTAAGTGACATTATTAAAGAAATGCAGGATCAGAAAAAGATGAGCTGATCATGGGGGGATAACCCCAGTGTGGGAACATATAGAGAACAGAACATGACCCGAGGTATTACAGTTTGGGGAGGTATGAATGAATTTCCATCAGTGTCTTTGGAGGTAACAGCCATGGGATGAGATCACAGTTCCACTGGAATACTGAGTGTCTAGTATCTCCAGTTCATATACAAAAGATTCCTAGGGAAATGGCTGAACAAATTGTGGTACAAGAATGTAACAGAAAACTATTGTGCTCTAAGAAAGGACAATCAGGCGGATTAGAGAGACCCAGAAAGCTTTATATGAACTGATGCTGAGTGAAGTGAGCAGAACCAAGAGAATACTGTACACAGTAACAGGAACACTGTACAATCATCAGCTATGAAAAACAGCTCTAATCATCAGCAGTGACCCAAAGACAATTCAAAAAAACTCATGATGGAAAAATGCTCTCCACATCCAGAGAAAGAACTATGGAGTCTGATCAGAGCATACTATTTTCATTTTTTTTGTTTTTTGGTGTCCATGGCTTTCCCCTTTTGTCCTGTTTCTTCTTTCACAACATGACTGAAGTGGAAATACATGGTTTTTTTTGTTGTTGTTGTTGTTTTTATTTTTTAAATTTTTTTTAATTTATTTTTTATTTGTTCTTGTTTACATTATTCATTTTCTTTTCTTTTTTTTTTGCTTTTTTTGGAGGGCAGTTGGGGATAAGTGACTTGCCCAAAGTCACACGGGTAGTTAGTGTGTCAAGTGTCTGAGGCCAGATTTGAACTCAGGTCCTCCTGACTCCAGGGCCAGTGCTCTACTCACTGCGCCACCTAGCCACCCCTATTCATTTTCATCATATTTTTGAATTACAAATTTTCTCCCTGTCTTGCCCCTGCCCCAACCCTAAAACAGCAATCCCACTGTAAAGCCCCTCCCCTGCTCTGCTCTCTTATTTTCTAGTAGGGCAGGTAGGGTCTCCCTATCCCAGACCCTGTATATCTTAATTCCTAGTTGCAGGTATTACAGAACTTTAAATTCTAGATTCTTTCGATTCCTCCCTTGTCACCCACCCCCACTGGAAGGACACTCAATTCAATACAGGCTGTGGATGTGTGATTATACAGGACATCTTCATGGTGGACATAATGTGACAGTGATCATCTGTC
>CM053600.1:26882294-26892571 GCA_028646575.1 Pseudocheirus occidentalis
AGTATCTGATCTACTTAGCCCTAAGTATCCTATCCACTTAGACCTAAATATCCAACAAACTGATTACCATTACAGCCCCTGAATCCAGGTGACTGTTTGGTGGATTCAGGTAGGAGCTAGGACCATGGAAGGGGATCCAGGGAATCTTAGAGACCACCCTGAGTCAAGATGAAGAAAAAGCCTCCCCTTGGATGAAACTGAAGTTTGCTGGACACCCAGGGGTGAAGGGTTTGTGTGGTTTTCTAATGATTGTATTTAGTGACTCATTGCTACATAAGTGGCTGACTGAGTTGATCTATGATTGCCCCATGAGTGGAAGATTGATTATTGTACTGTGAATTGACTGAATGATTAAGTAAGGAGGGTTTCCACCTTGGGGAAACCAGATGATTATTCTTTTGTTTTTATTCTAAATATTGTGGGCACTGTGGTGAAAACTGTGTGGCCATTTTAATGTTAAGCTGTTGTGAACACTATATTGTGATTTGTTGTGAATATCTGTCTTGATTTGTAATGGAATAAATGGAGTGTTTACTCTACTGTTATTTCCAAACCTTAAAAACTGTTCACAGTAGCATTCAGTAGGAATCTGCTTGTGCACGGCATTATACTCCCCAGTTGATAAATAGTCAAAGTATATGAACAGGCAGTTTTCAGAAGATGAAATTAAAGATATTTATAAGCATATGAAAAAATGTTCCAAATCACTAGTGATTAGAGAAATGCAAATAAAATAACTCTGAGGTACCACATCTCACCAGCCAGTTACGCTAAGATGACAGAACAACAAAATGATAATTGCTGGAGAGTATGGGGAAAAATCAGAACACTAATGCATTGTTGGTGGAGTTGTACACTGATCTGGCCATTCTGGAGAGCAATCTGGAACTATGCCCAAAGGGCTATAAATAAGTGCATACCCTTTGACCCAGCAATACCACTTCTAGGGTTATATCCCAAAAAGATCAGAGAAGTGGGAAGAGGACCTGTATGTGCAAAAATATTTATAGCAGCTCTTTGTGTGGTGGCAAAAAACTGGAAAACAAGGGGATGCCCATCTATTGGGAAATGGCTGAACAAGTTGTGGTATATGAATGTAATGGAATACTCCTGTGCTATAAGAAACGAGGAGCAAATGGACTTCATAATAACCTGGAGAGAGTTATATAAACTGATGCTGAGTAAGAAGAGCAGAACCAGGAAAAATTTGTATACAATCACAGATACAACATATGTGTGATGACTAACTTCAATTGACTGGGCTTCTCTTAGCAATACAAGGTTATAGGACAACTCCAAAAGACCCATGATTGAAGGAGATATCCACATCCAGAGAAGGAGATGAGGAGTCTGAGTGCAGATTGAAATAAACTACTTTGTTTCTTTTTCTTGTTTTGTTGTTTCCTCATTGATCATTCCATCAATTACAATCCTTTACAACCTGATTAATGATTAATGGGAAGATATCTGTAGATCCTATATCCAAGTCCATGCCGCCATGAGGGAGTGGGAGAAAGTCTGAAATTCAAGAGATGGTGGAACCAAATGTTGTAAACTAAAAGTAAATAAACCAATTTATTTTTTTAAGTAGTTTTTCAAGGTTACAGTGATAGAATGTATAAGGTAGCACTTGAATTCAAATCATCCTGTGTAATGGTAATGGAAATTTGAAGATCATCCCTACTCCTTAATATGCTGAACATAATCAAATGGAGCCTGTAGTGGGAGGAACTTGCTGAATAGGTGGAATAGAGCCCAGACGAAGCAGGGAGTCAGAGCAATTAGAGCTGCAGAGAAGAGAGAACTAAGGTAAGGAAACAGTTAGGTACAAAAAAACCAGCTAGGTAAGGTGTGGCTCCCTGCTGTATTTTGGTGCATTGACTTCTTTGTTGCTGTGGTGGATTTGGTTTTCTCATGTTGGGATTTGGCTTTCTGGTGTCTGGATAAATGTTTTGCTTCTGTCTTCTATATGGAGAGTCTGTTACATTTTGCAATTCAGAACTGTGCTGGCATGTTCATAGCTGCTGTCAGTGCTGTGACTATTGAGTTGGCACTACATCCTATAAAGCCACCTCTCCATCCATTATGTCAAACTAATTTTCAGAATTTGAAATAGAAAACATACATCCAAAATGAAGCAATCAGGTCAAAACGAACAGAATTAGAAGAATTCTGCCCAGATTGATAATAGGAGATATTTTCAGAAGAATTCTATGCACAGAATCATTGAATTCTAAGACTAAAAGAAACCACAGAATCCAAGCCTTATCTGAACAATGAATCTCCTCTGCAAAATCATTTATACATGGTCATAGGACTATTTATTTAGACCTGGAAGGGACCTTCATTCATTAACTTCCACATTTTACAGACTGGGAAGGTGAGAGTCAGAGAAAGTGAGTGACCTAAGTTCAACCACTGTAGGAGGCTGAGCTGGGACTAAACTGAATCATACAGGTTAAGCTAGAGAACCTCCAATATTAGGGAAAAACCACTGCTCTAGAAGGCATTCCAATCAAACAAAAAGCACCTATTAAATAACTTATATGCTAGGTATTCAATTCCATTTAGGAGCAACTTTAACTTTATTTTAAAATTCTTCATTACAAACAAAATATCTACCCATCAATTGAGGAACGGCTTAGATTGTAGCACATGAATGTTATTGAATAGTATTGCTCTAGAATACAACAAAACTGAACATTGTGTAATTATAAGGATCAAGCTTGTCCCCAAAGTAGAGATTTTAAAAATATACTTCTGTCTCTTGTCATTGGAGAAGTAGAACACTTTAGAACTGGAATTCTGCATATACTATTAGTGTTGGTTGGTTTGGCTGAACTGCGTTTTCTTTTTCTTTTCTTTATTCTTTTTTTTGGGGGGGGGCGGAGGAGAGTATTATAAAGATTGGTTTACTGGATAGGGGAGAGAGATCTATTTGGAAATAAAGGCAATTAAAAATGTATTAATAATAATTTACCATGTTTTTAAAAGGGGGGAAGTAAAAAAGCCCTTCTTATATCTTGTTGAAAGAATCTGCCCCAGGGAAGGGAGGAACTGGGAAGAGATGATGCTATTATTGCAGAAATATGAAAAGCAGGTGAAGGAATCAGCTCCATATATTGGAAAAAATTATAGCAGGCCAAATTCTATCATTTTACCAATAAAGAAACTGAAGCCCAGGTATTTGAAATTATTTGCCTCAGGTGACCTGGGTGCTTTCCTTTAATCATATGTAATGGAGGGACTAGTCAGTGAGGGTCCAGTTTTTAGAACTGATTTGTTCCAGTTGACCAAGTACATGCATTTTTCTCAGTATATAAAGGATTCTGTAAACACGTCCGCCTCCTGGGTCTGTGAAATTTTCTTTAAAAATATGATTATAATAGCTACCACTTTAAGTAATTCTACATATTTTATTTTATGAACTTAAAAACTATCCTGAAAAGAAGTCCATAGGCTTCATAAGTCTGCCACAGGAGTTCAAGACACAAAAAAGGCTAAGACTTCCCATCTTAGAACTTACAGAAACATGTTTTGTATCTACTACCCTCAGTTAAAATGTTAAAATGTTTAAAAATGAGGAATTACAGCCCAGATCCAGTTGATACAAATTCCAAGTGAAAGAAAGTTCCAATCAACTGGGTATGACTTTGAGACATGGACAATCAGTTGTCTCTAACACTTTTAAATATTTTTTCTGTTCTTATAAAGTTATGGATACCATTTTTGTTTTTATATCACAATAATTTCCAACCCCGCACCTCTAGATTTCACTCATATGACAAGGAAAAAATACTGAGAAATGAGGAAGTGTGTCAACATTCTGCCCTGGAAGTCTCCTCCCTACATATGTGTGTGCATATGTGTATTTTTTTCCTTATCTTTTTTCCAGGACCTTCAATGACTGTTTGATTTTTTTTTTCCATCACCTTCTAAGGACTCTGAGCTTGTGGGTAGGGATTCACAAAGAAAATTGTCTAAGGATCTTATGTGATTCAGAATTTGTAGAGAAGGGAGTAAAGATAAATAAAAATACCTCAGGGTTTCTAGAATAGAGAGAGCTGTTTATCATTGTGATCAGAAATCAAAAATGGACCCCTCCAGGTCAGTTTTGATGCCTTCTTTTTTTAAAAAATAATCATCATTTCTAGGAATAAATTATTTCAAGGACAAGTCCATTAAGTACCTATTATATGCTGGCCATTGTGCTAAACATGGGGGATCCAAAAAGAGGCAGGGGGAAGGAGAACAAAAACAGTCAAACATGCCAACAACTATGTAAATAATTGTCTATCAATCAAGCTAACTACTTCTTTCAACATAATGTACTTCCTTGGCAACACAGTGTTTCCCAGTTTTAATTTTATGTTATCTTACATTTTTAGTCATCAGAAGAAATGTGTACATCTCCTCTCTGCCAATAAAATCTATATAAATAAAATGTTTTCTAACGAATATTCAAAAACTTACAATCTACTTTTACAGGATTTTTGTCTTTTTTTTATTGTTTTCTAATTTTGGGGGGGAGAAAAAAGTTAGGAATTGTTAAAGGCAGAGAGAAGAGTTTTTATTTCTAAAACAATGGCACCAATATGTCTTTTTTACATTTTTAAATTTTTATAGTCCATATTATTTCACTAATTAATATTCAATCTGGATTCTTTTTGCTTCAGTCACCTGTTTTTACTTAATTATGACAGATATTCTTTCATTCTTCATCATTAAACCACACTATTATCACATTGGATAGTGAATGTAACATTGATCACTGGCAAATTAAGACCCCCTTTCTTTTTTTTTTTTTTACTATCTCACGTCATAATATGGAAGACTACATTTTATCAAACACAACCTAACGGACAGGAAAAGGTATTTGAAAAATGAAGAGAGGATTTTAATGGAGAGTCGTATTTTTTTTTTAAGTGAGCAGAAACAATTGGCGGAAAAAGTAAATTCAACTGGTGTGGGAGAGGAAAAACAATAATGACCAAGAAGAGAGAAAAGAGAGGAGAACAATAACATTCCTTAGAAATTTCAACACAAAGTAAGATGCAGCTGGTTCCAAATATAGTGCAACCAGAGTTTTTTGAAGCCATATTCTTGGGGTATTAGCATAAGCAACATCTGAGGCCATACCATAGTTAACTATACAATCTTATTTCAAATTTTTAAAACACATACCTCAAGATCAAGTTTTTGCCTTAATATTAAGGTCAAATGAAGTTAAGTAAGTGATAAATTGTCTGTAATCATAATCACTAGAAAGGAAATGATGTAGTAGCTACAAGCTGACACATACTGGCTATGTATGGGTAAGTCATTTAATCTCTCAGTGATCTAGGCAACTCTCCAAGACTATAAAATTGGAGGAAAGATACAGATAAGACTTGGTAGAAGAAATTTTTTCGCCTGGAAGTTTCCTTATAACTGTGAAATCACAGGTGCAGTACCTCTCCATTAAATGATAAACACTACACAAGTGTAAGTTGTTATTATTATTACATAAATAAGACTTTCAAACCAATAGCCTGCTGGTAAACATTTAACAACTAGAAGCAGGACATGCTTTTAAGTCTGATTTGTATTATTAATATTTTCTCCATCATCTTCTTATCTAAGCAATTAACAAAATCATAAATCAACCTCATGTGGCATTTGCCAATGTGTAGTTGCCAAAATCACAATGAAATTTTAATAATTGGTTTAAATGAGCTGCCTCTAGTTCACTCCTGACTGCAAGTCTTTCTTCTTTTGAACGAGTAATTGCTTGAAAATCTTACAGAAAGACTACCTGATAACCTTAAACTTTTTTTCCATCAAAGGTCAATTACAGAATATTTTGCTTTAACGTGAGGAGTCTTTTTATTCTTTAAGCTTATCTCTACATGATTTCTGATATTCAGACATTTTTTTCACACATCTTAATATTAACAGAAATACTTGTACTTATTTTGGCCAACAAATTTCTCCAACAAATATTTTCCATGACTACAAATGTGTAATCTTTATCAGTACTTCTTAAACTGTGGGTCAGGACCCCATATGAGGTAGCATAACTGAATGCGGGAGTCACGAAAAGTTTAGCAACAATAAAAGGTTTCTGAATGTACAAACACCAAAATATCAGCATCACATACTCCAAGATTTAATTCTTTATGTAAAAATAAACAAGTACATTAATTAATAGTATGCAAATTTGTTTTGTCTTTAATAATTGGTAAAATAATATGTATATCAAAGAATTGTTTTAAAATCTATTTCTTTATGATTTATTATTAGTAAATGTTTGATCTGCATCCCTCCTTTATAGACCTATACACCCAGGATTGTGTAAAAAAAATTTTGGGCAAAAATAGGACAAAGTAGAAAAAGTTGAAGAATCTATAAAAGTTAAGATCTATGAGGAAGGAGAAAATTTGGAACTCAAAATTTTCTGAAATGGATGTAAAAAATTTTGTTTACATGTAATTGAGAAAAAGTGAAATAAAAATTAAATGCAAAAACAATTTCTCCACCTTTTCAGGAGACTGCTTTCAATTCAAGAAGCATTTCTGATCAAGGCACTGTGTGAGGTACTAGGGATATAAAGGGGAAAATATCTGTTGGAGTTAAGCACCTACCCAGAGAAAGAAACAAAAAGTATCATCAAAATAATGAAGAGTCATTGCAAGAGGTAGAGATCAGGAAAAACCTTGTTTAGCAGGTGGTACCTGGACTGTGTTTTAAGGGAAAAATTCTAGAAGGTCTAATTGAATCCTCATATAGACTGAATAAGAATGCAAAGATAAGAAATAAGATATGAAGGATAAGTGGAAGCTTTAAATACTGTTGATTTTGAATTCTATCCTAGAGGCAATAAGAAAAGTCTTACTTTATTATTATCGAAAAGCTTAATGACTTAATATTTTTGAGTAGGGGAGCAACGCATTCAGATTTCCTTTTTAGGAATATTAAGCTGTGTAAAGAATGACTCTGAAAAGAGAGAGTGAAAATAAGAAGATCAATTAAAGGCTACTGCCATTCTCTTTGGGACTGAACTAGGGTGGCCAACTGTTGAGTGAAGGGAAGATTCATAAAGCAGAAACCAAAGAGGCAGAATCAACATTTGGCAAATGAATAGATTCAATCAATATAGGAGAATTAAGAGTAAGAAAAACAAAAACATAATTCAATGGAACCTGGGTGATAGCTAGGATAGCTATGCCAACAACAGAAACAGGAAAATTTGGAAAGGGATAGGAGACTGTTATATGAGTTTCACTCTTGGACATGCAGCATTTGATATGTATATGTAACATCCAGGTAGAGATAAACACCAGGCTGTTGGTACGATGTTACTGGACTTCAGGAAAGATCAGTAGATATTTATTAAGCATTTTCTATATATCAGGCACTATACTAAGTACTAGCAATAAAAAGAAAAAAAGGTCTCAAGTTCACATTCTAATGGGGGCAGCAAGGTAGCACAGTGGATAAAGAGAGCACCTGCCTCCCTGAATGGTTGCAATGATTCTCACACAGATGAATGAGATGATAATTGAAAAGCACGTTAGCACAGTGTCTGGCACATAATAGGCATTATATAATTGTTATTAATGTTATTATATTTTATTTATTATATTATTACATTTTGTTTTATATTGTTATTATTATTATTGTTGTTATTACTATTACAATGACAAGAGAGAGCATGCAAACAGGTATGTAAAAACACTATATATACAGGATAAATTGGCGATTATCAACAAAAGGACTATTATGAAAAAAACACTATAAAGAGCACTCAGAAAAGCTTCTTGTGGAAGGTGGGATTTTAACTAAGACTTAAAGAAAATCAGAGAAGCCAGGAAGCAGAGATGAAGAGGGAAAAAATTCTAAGCATAGGAGGGGACAACAAGTGAAAATGCCCCAAGTTGGGGGATGAAATGTCTTTCTAGAGGACCAACGAAGTGGCTAATAGTGTCACTGAATGGCAAAGTTTGTGGTGAGGGGTAGGAACGCTGGAAAGGTTAGGACAGTCAGGTTCTGAAGGACCTCATACAGCAAACAGAGGATTCTGTATTTGACCCTGGAGGTGATAGGGAGACACTGAAGTTTACTGGCTAGGGAGATGACACTGTGAGACCTGTATTCTAGTAAGATTACTGTGATAGCTGAGTGGAGAATGAACTGGATTGGGGGGAGATTTACAACAGGAAGTTAAATATTCCACTAACCTAAGGTTATAAGGACCAGCATGGACAAGGGTGGTAGCAAGTGTCAGTAAAGAGAAGGCATATATGAAAGATGTCAGAATGTAAAATGAACAACACTTGGTAAAAGTTTGGATACATGGTTTGAGAAAAAATGAGAATGATATCTAGGTTTTGAGACTAAGAGGATCATGGTAGCCTCTATAATAATAGGAAAGTTGGGAAGAGGAAAAGGTTGTGGGGAGAAGATATTAAGGTGAATTTTGAAAATGCTGAGTTTAAGATGTCTATGAAACATTCAGCTGAAGATGCCCAACAGGCAGTTGGAAATGTGAGACAGGAGATCTAGAGAGGTTAAAGCTAAATAAGTAGATTTGAGAATCACCTGCATAAAGATAAATTGAATCCATGGGAGCTGATGAGATTACCAAGTATAAAAGGAGACAAGAAGAGGGCCAAGGATGGAGCCCTGGAAGGTGTATCAGCAAGCATCCTAGCATACCCAGGATGGCTGTTAGCACAAGTTCTTAGATCTGTTTTTCTAAAAGAAAGAAACTGAAAACTCAAAAGTCTTATTTTAATCAATCAAATGTGTACCATTTACCTAGTTCAGGGGAAAAAAAATCAGCCCCCTGAACTTCACAGACTGCAAACAGAATACAAGCAGAAGTTACAAGCAGACAAAGAAACACATGAGCAGACGGGCTTCCAATCATCTATCTGACCATTATATCTATACCTAGTCAGTTACCAGAGAGGGAAGCACCAACATCTGGGTTTTTCAAAGCTGGGGGGCTCAATGGCTGCCCAAATTTCGTCTGGCCAAATCATACAACTTTTTCCAAAGGGAGTCCCAAGGCAAAACCTCACAAAAGGTATATATAGCCTTCTCCTGTATCAGTGAATGTCACAAACCCTCTTGACCCACTGCCCAATCACAAAGTAATAAGGCATGGGCATACCTGAAGAACAAGCCATGCCCCACAGGCTCCATATGACCACATTCAGCCTACTAGGGGGCAGAGTATATTTTCAAATCAGGGAAGGTTCTCAAAGCCACTTAAACCAATCAAAGGGCCTAGGGGCAGGGAAGATCTTCAGATACCCACAACATTCGTCCCCAAGATTTTTAACACCCATTACATAGGCAACTTAAATCTCAATTAGACACATTTGGGACAGATTTTGAAACCTTTATATAAAGTCATTCAGAAGAAATATGAATTTGATTGAGGACTTGAACAGAGTAAAGCTTTTGAAGAAGCCAAGGCTGCCATACAATTGGCCCTAGATTTATGGCCAATGCAAAGTGGTCCAGTGGAATTACAAGTGACTGTACAGAATGATTATGCAAACTGGAATTTATGGCTCAGCAGCAGTTGTGGCAGTTTCCAGAATTATCAAGCCGTAAGAAAGAAGGACTAAATGAAAGGTCAGTGGAACTCAGCTAAATTTGGAGGAGAAAAGCAGCCCGGCCAAATGGCAAGGAAGAGACAGAAGTGCCAGCTCTGCAGCTGCTTCAGAGCTCCTGGCCTGCAGACTGCAGAGGAGCCAAGCGATCGTTCAGAAGCTAAGTGCTCTTGCGTTGAGTGGCCTGGATCCAGATGGTGGTCTTGGGTGGTGGTCCTGGGGTGTGTTTTCAGTGAGCCAAAGCTGGTGGGGGCTGCAGTAGCCTCCTAATAGTTCTGGAAGCTGTGAAAACCCCAGCGATTTGGGACAAAGCTTTTCCCACTGGAAGCAGAGTTCCACAGAGCTAAAAAATCAAGTAATTCACTGGCAATATAAGCAGGCAAAGGAAGTAAAGTAAGAACAGCAACCAAACTCCAGAATCCTTTTTGGGGACAAAAAGGATCAAAGTTCGAAAAGGGAGGAAGACAACACAATCAGAACTCTCACACCAGAAGCTTCCAAGAAACATGGAGAATGCCTACAAGCCATAGATCAGCTTAAGAAGGATTTTGAAAACCAAATAAGAGAAGTGGAGGAAAAATTGGGAAAAGAAATGAGAATGATGCAAGAAAAGCATGAAAATAGAGTCAACAACCTGACTGAAGAAAATAACATCTTAAAAAATAGACTAAC
>CM053600.1:26902020-26926581 GCA_028646575.1 Pseudocheirus occidentalis
TGCTATGGGGCGGGGGTGGGGGCAGAGGGAAGGAAAAGAACTTAAACGCGAGGAACTTTGGAACTAAATCTTGTAAACTAAAAGTAAATAAATTAATTTAAATTAAAAAAAAGAATAACTGGGTGCAAGAATGTTCATCATTGGGTAGAAGGCACCACTCCTTTTCCCAGAGGAGGCTAGAAGTACAGAGTAGGGACAAGTGCAGCATGAGATGGAAGGCATGTGGTCAGATGGGAATCCCCATTTCACTACTTCTCTTCCCTCCTAAGGCTAGAGATTTGGCAGCAAAGAGGCTTGGCAAGAATGAAAGTTGAATGTTTACAGCTGGAAAAGGGAATCCTTTTCCCCATTGACTTTCCTCTTTCCTTAAAGGATAGGCACAGCAAGAGTTGGAAGACCTGAGGTCAGTGGGAAGGTTGATCCTCTTTGCCCTGGAGCTTGTGGGGAGATCAGGCTGTTAGTAGGAGGCCGGAGATACCTTGTGCTGGCTCAGGTGGAATTCAGTCCAGTCAAGTCTGTTCCACCGCTCAGGGGACACATTCAGCAGGAGATGGAAGAAGGTCTGGCTGATCTTTTCTTCTGGAGTTTGAGGCTTGAGGCATGAGAGTTGGGACCAGTAACTTTAGCAAAGAACATTTCTTGATGGATAAGTCCATTCAGGAGATAAGTTGCAGATGAAAAGATTTCCTGTTGAATAGAACAGCAAGTCAGAGAAAAAGGGAGTTAGGAGATCTTTAAGGGTCATTTCTTTCAAGTTTAAATCTGCAATTTATATGATTATAAATCTTGAGCTAGAACTGACCTCAGAAGACCACTTGCTACGCCTCTTTTATTTTATTGATCAGGAACCTGGAGCTGAGAGAGGCTAAGTGCCTTGACTATGATATCTCAGGTGGCATAGTGGCAGTTCTACCCTATGAGGGCTAAGCAGAGAAAGTATAGCTCTTCTTCCTGACACCCCCTTGAAATTCCTGATAAATAGCTCTCATGTCTCCCTTATATTGTCCCTTCTGCAAACTTTAAGTATCTCCAATTCTTTTTACTGCAATAAGGCATGGTCTCTTCTGATTGCCTTCCTGGAATGAAGTGTTCAGTCATTTTTCAGTTGTGTCTGACTCTTTGTGACCCCATTTTGGGTTTTCTTGTTAAAGATATTAGAATGATTTACCATCTCCTTCTCAAGCTCATTTTACAGATGAGGAAACTGAGGAAAATAGGGTTAAGTGACTTGCCCAGGGTCACAGACCTAGTAAATTCCAGAGGCAGGATTTAAATTCAAGAAGACCAATCTTGACTCTAGACCCAGCGCCCTATCCACTGTGCCATCTAACTGACCCATGGTACCTAGATGTCATACCTCAATGTGGTACCTACTTGTGCCTATCTTACTGCAGTTGAGGATAATATTGCATTAACTTTAGTGGCTTCCATGTTGATCTTTTGACTCATAATGAGGTTTCAATCTGCTAAAAACCCAATCTTGGTGAAATGAATTACTCTTTAGCTAGGATTCCCTCATTTTGTACTTGTGAAGTTGATTTTTTGAGCACATATATATTACTTTTTTCTTTTTAGCAGACCTGTGATTTATTCATAGTCATCTCCCAGTGAGGAAACTCTAGCAATGTGAATTTACAGATTTTCTAATCTACTAGCATCTTTTCAGATCCTGAATCTGTCATATAATACCTTAGGTACTTTGTAGCCAACTATTTCATGAGCTTGCCATCTTTGATTTCATTGAGGTTTCTATTATCTTGTGCACAATAATAACATAAGACTATTCTTTACTTTTATATCTAAATTTAACACACACCAAATAACCGAACATTTCCATAAATATAATAGCACAGAAGGGGACTGTACCATGAAAGTACAAATCACATGAGACCATGTCAAATGATTCACTAACACCTAAGTAAATTATATTTAGGGCATTCTCTTGATTTAGCAGCCTAATTACCCTGTCAAAAAAAGAAATCATGTTAGTCTGTCATCGGCTCCCATTTATGAAGATTTTGATGACTTTTCTAGATGTTCACAAACAATTCCCTTGATTAACATCTTCTAGAACTTACCAGAAATCAACTAAGTTAATTGATTTATAGTTTGCAGCTGCAATCGGTTGTATAACAACTTTCCTGTTCTGTTAATTCTTCCAAAGCTCAGCTATTATATCTGCTAGCTCTTTTAAAAAATACATTGTATTGATGTATTTTGTTTCTGTTTAATATATCTACTGTTTCCACTGTTTTCTCCCTCTACACTATCCAATATAACTATCTTTTGTGATAGTGTGGATTTTTGTTAAATGAAAGAGAAAAAAAGTTCAGCAAAACCAAGCAACATATTTTAAAAAATCCAAAACCACAGGCAGTGTTCCATGCCCAGGGTCCCCTACCTCTTCAGAGATGCTTGTGAAGACCTGAGGTCAGTGGGAAGGTTGATCCTCTTTGCCCTGGAGCCTTTTGGGGGTCCAGGCTTGGTCATTAGAATTTTGTGTTAAATTTCAATTGTTCTATTGTTCTTTCTGTTTAGATTTTTGTAGTTATTGGTGTTTTTTGTTTTCCTGTTTCATTTTATATTAGTTCATTTGAGTCTTTCCATGCTTAACCATAGTCATTGTTTGTTAGAAAAGTATACAGTATGTGTATTGTGTGTATGTTTATTCCATGACATCATTTACTGTAGCTATCTAGCCATTCCTTAATAGAAGGGAATCTACTTTGTTTGTAGTTCCTTGCTATCAGGGAAAGTGGTGATACAAAATTTTATTTGTGTATGTGTGTCTGTGTATTTATTCTTTTTATCACTGACTGCCTTAGGTAATGTGTCCAGTAGAGTAGAATCTCTGGGTCATAGAGTATGGAAACTTTCATTACTTTATTCAATAAATTGTTTTTCAGAATGATTGGAAAAATTTACAGCTTCAGTAACAATGCATTAATAGGTTTGTCTTTCCACAACTTCTCCAGCACTGACTATTAGGATCTTTTGTCATTTTTGCCGATTTTGGAGTATGAAGTGAAACCTCAGAATTATCTTGATTTATATTTTTCTTATATTAGTGATTTGGAGCATTTTTTCATATTGTTGGTAATAACTTGTTCCTCTTTTGTTGAAAACTTTTATTATTATTTTTTCACCATTCATCTATTAGGAAATACCTTTTGGTTTCACACATTTGCATTAGTTGTTTATATATTTTGACTAATGTACCTTTATCAGAGATTTTATACAAGGATTTTCCCCCCTGCTTCACGGCTTTATTTCTTATCTTAGTAGCATTGATTTTGTTCGTGCAAAAGCTTTTCAAATTTATGTAATTGAAGTTATTGCTTTTATCTTTTGTGATTCCTTCTGTTACTTGTTTGGTTAAGGATTTCTCTTCTAGCCATAATTGTGAAAAGTATATGATGTGTTTTTTCCTAAATTTCTAATAGCATTATGGTCTTTACCACTTAAATAATAATCAGCTTTGAATTTATAATAGCAGATAGTGTAAATTTTAGTTGAACTCTAATTCCTGAGGACTACTTTCCCATTTTCCCAGCAATTCTTATAAAATAGAAGGGTTTTTTCCTCTTTAGGTAATTTATGTCATTTGCATACGTTGAATACTGATTTATTGTGTTAAATTATTTTAGTTTCTTTCTCATCTCATCTTTCCCATAAACTTACTTTTCTCTTTTTAACTGGTAGCAAGTGGAATTGATAGCTTCTAATGTAGTTTGAGATCTTGTAGTGCTATTTTCCCTTCATTTTTATTTATCCCTCTAAATGAAAACTTTTAAAAGTTTTGTCTAGCTTTGTCAAATATCCTTTTGATATTATATTGGCATAACTCAGCCATGAGCAGTGAATAATTTCCCTCCAGTTATTTAAGTCATTCTTTATTTCTTTAAGGAGTTTTTTTATGTAATTGTATCTATACAGGCTTTGAACGTACATTGTTAGATTAATTCCTACATATTTCATGAAATTTTTAGTTATCTTGAATAGGACTCCTCTTTCTTTTATTGTTCCCTGAATTTCATTATTGTTAATTGCTGATTTAAATCTGTACATGGTAACTTTAGTGAACCTCCTAATAATTTTAACTAGTTTCTTTGATGATCCCTAGGATTGTCTAAGTAAATAATTATAACATCAGCACATAGTAATGGTTTTATCTCCCCTTTATCTATATGCTTTGCATTTCTGTTATGTTATTGCTCTGCTAGCTCTTTAAGAACTACATCAAATAACAGCAGGGATAGAGGGCATCCCTCCTTTACTCCTATATTTATTGGGAAAGTTTTAAATATTTGCCCATTGCATACTTAATGATATAATAGTCTATAGTTTTTATTTCTTTGCCTCATCTTTCCCAAGGACTGTATTCATTGTATAAAGCAAGATTTCTTTCTCAATTTTAGAGAACAATTGTTTTAGTATAGGCATTAATTGTTCTTTAAAAATTTGATAGAATTCTATAAATTCATCTATACTGGGGGTGTTTTCTTTGGTAGCTCTTCCTTTACTAGCTCAGTTTCCTTTTTTGAGATTCATTTATTTAAAGTCTCTCTTTGGTGTTCTGTTATTCAGAGTATTTTGTATTTTTGTGGTAAATTGGCCATTTCTTTTACATTCTGCTTTTTCTTTTTCTTTTTGGAGGGCAATTGGGGTTACGTCACTTGCCCAAAGTCACCAGGCTATTAAGTGTGTCAAGCATCTGAGGATGGATTTGAACTCACGTCCTCCTGACTACAGGGCTGGTGCTTAAATTTTGCTTGTTTGTATACAGTTATTTTTATCTGATAGCTCTGATCATGCTTTTTATGTCTTCTGGTTTGTTGTGATTATACTTAATTAATTTTTTTATTTCATTAATTTGATACTCCTTTTAAACCAGGTTGGCTAAAGGTTTATCAAAGTTGTTAGTCATCTTTTAGTTTTATTTATCGGTTCTATAATTTTTATTGGGTTTTAATTTACCTGTTTTCCTCTAATTTTCAAGATTTCTTCTTTTGTGCTTATTTTAGGTTTGTTTATTTGTTGTCTTTCTAAAATTTTTCAAATGCATATTCAGTTCATTAATCCTCTCTTTTTCTATTTTCTTAATGTATGTTTTTAGGGATATAATTTTTCATCTGAGGACTGCTTTATCTGCATCCCAGAAATTTTGGTATGTTGTCTTGTCATCTCATTATGTTTCATATACTTTTGAATTGTTTCTTATGATTTGTTCTTTTGGTTCTTTTCAGAGGTTTTAGGATTTCATTATTAAGTCTGCATTTAGGTCTGCGTCTTTTGCTTGTCCTCCTGGAACTGATTACTGTTTTTATGTTGTGTTCTGTAAAGAATATACTTAACTAATTCTACCTTTTAAGATTTATTTTCTACTTCTCTGCCCTAATAAATAATACATGGTCTATTTTTGTAAAAGTGCTATGCGGTGAGGGAAAAAATGTATATTCTTTGATATTCCTGTGCAGAAAGTACCATCAATCTTGTAGCCCTAAGCTCTCTAATAGTTTGTTGAGTTCTGTATTTTCCCTTTTGTTTATCTTTCTATTAGATGTGTACAACTCTGAGAGAAAAATAATAAAAGCCTCCTATGAAGGTAGCTGGTGACATATTGCATGGGCTTCAGTCAGGAAGACCAGAGTGAAAATGTGACCACAGACACTTATTGGTTGTGTGACGCTGAATAAGGTTCTTAACTCTGTTTTCCTTATTTCCTCAGTTGTAAATTGGGGATAATAATAATAATACCTACTTCACAATGTTATTAACAAGGGCTTAGCCCGATGCTTGGCAGTTAGTAGGTGCCATATAAATAAATGCTTATTCCCTTTGAGTGGAATAAAAGACCCCACAGACCATTACCTAAATAAATCCAGAGGTTTCTCAAGGTAAAGACAGAAGTTCTTTATTCAAAAAGACAAGTCTCGCGAGAGTTGGGCGTCAACTACTCCATTCAGTCTGGTATAGGGAGGCACCCAAGAAGAGGCAAGCAAGCAGTTTTTATACTCTTGTACAAACAATTCTATGAAAAACCCCAAAATTTCCAGATAAACCCCCAAACCTCCTCTCATCAAAAATCCCCTGATGCTGGGTCATTACCCCATTAGTGGAGTAACATGACCTCACAGTCTATGCAGGACCCTGGAAAGCCCCTCTTGTCCAATACAAAGACATATAGCTATGATTATCCATATTAGCAAAAGGAGCTGTCACAAAAAGCCCCTTATAGGAAAAAGGGAGGGGGGGAGTAGGGGCACACCATCTGATTTCTCTGAAATCAGGTGATTTACAGGAACATGAAACTTAGGCCTAAAGAGATTTAGGACCTAGCTCAAGTTTGGTGACTGTCTCTTTTATTTTATGAGAATGCTTTCACCTATCTCATTCACCTTTTCCCCCAGCTATCATTGCATTACTTTGTCTTTTTGCAAGTTAATTTTTCCTTTATGAATTTAGAAACTATCCCTTTTGATTTATATATATTTAATGTTGATATTGACTCATTGTCTATGACTCCTTTGAGTATATTTTCCTTATTTGTTAATATTTTTATTTTTCCTGTGCTTGGTCATATTTTGCAAGTGTTGATTTTGTTAACAAATTTCCCTGATGCAGTCAATTTTGTTTCAGCCTCTCAATTTGGTTCTATCCTTGCCTGCAAGATGTTTCCTGCATGCAACAGTGTAAAGGTGTATTTCTCATCTGTTCTTCCACTTCTTTCTTTTTATTGGATTGCTTAGTTCCCTGACATTGAAAGTGATAAGATTTACTTTTTGTTTCCCTAGTTAGTTTTTTTAAAAGATTTTTTGTTTTAATTTTCTTTCAAGTCAGTACTTTATCCCTACAGTTAGTTTTGATTAAACTACTTTAATGTAACCCTGTTTCTATAGGTTCTTCCTCTTGTCCCATTTGTCTGTACTTTTTTTAGTAATGAGGCTTTAGTTACGCTATTCATTTCATTTTCTTTATTTAATTTGTCTGGTTCTTCCTCTCTTCTCTCCCCCATTCGGTTAAGTAAATTAAAAATCCCCTTCCAATCTTTCTCCTCCAACTTCTTTTGTTTGACTTTTTTCTTTGCCTTTTTCTAAGAATAATTGTTACTTTGTTATATTCTTTCTCATCACTTTTCCACCTTATTCTCAGAAAAATTAATTCAAAAGGGAAGTATAATGCTAATAGAAGCAATGCTCCATGGTAGAAATTACCCTAGACATCTACATTGCACAGTGGCTAAAGTGACAGGCCTGGAGTCAGGAAGACTCATCTTTCTGATTTCACTTCTGGTCTCAGACACTTACTAGCTGTGTGACCTTAGGCAGGTCACTTACTTCTATTTGCTTCGGTTCCCTCATCTATAAAATGTGCTGTAGAATGAAATGACAAACTACTCTAGTATCTTTGCCAAGAACAACTCCAAAAAGGGCCACGCAGAGTTGAACATGATAGAACAGACAGTGCCCTCTATTATAAATTGTTGTCAGATTCTATCCCTAACTCTCCCCGTTATTTTTCATCTCATTTTCTTTGTCATTTTATCTCTAGTTCTTGTTGGTTCACACATCCTTTCTCAACTGCCCCTATGAACTTTAATATTCCTTTTCATGTAGAATGTTGTTGTCCATGTAGTTCAAAATCTCTGGCAGAAAAAGTAGTTGCTCATTGCACCAACTCCCCTCTCCTCTCTTCATTAAACATTCATGAGATCTTTAATTCTCATCATAGCCATATCCCCTTTCATTAAAATAGTTCATATCTTTCACTCTTAGTTCCCCCCCCTACCCTTTATAATGGTAAATCAGTCTTTTTTTTTTTCCTCTTTTAAAATAATGACTTTTAAACATGTGGCAATTTGTTCATTATCTGTTCTTAGTAATTATACTTAATTATCTTATATTTTTGCTATTTGAGGTGACAGCTTATTGAATATTTTACTCACATATGTTTTGTTTCCAAAAATACCTCAAATACCCCTCTGATTACACACCTGTATGTCTGCATTGATAATTAGGCTCAGGTTTGCAGGGTATGCAGATCTAACTTCTTTTCAGAAACTATTATTATATTCTCTTTTAGTGGTGGTTTCTAGGGGATGCAGAATATTGTGTTGTTTTAATTTCATTTCTTTATATTTGTAGATTTTTCTCCTAGTCATTTGTAGTATATGATATTTGTCATTAGGTATTTTAACCATGGTGTTGTGGGATTTGAAGAATGGGGTATTTTGTTTTTGTCCTGGAGACACTCTATGGATTCTTTTGATTGTTGCTGCATTTTCTATGTTCTAAAGTTTTAAAGTGTTTTCTTATATTAGTTTCTGTATTACTGTATTTGGTTTGGTTTTTTTTCCAATTTCTTCTGAAAGACCTAAAATCCTTAAGTTGTCACTGTGCATCGCATCCTCAAGATCAATAGATTTCATTTGGAAATAGATCATATATTCTTTTAATATTGCCTTTTGCTTCTGTTTTGCCAGATTTTCCTTTGCTTCAGTATTTTTGTATTCCAAATCAGTTACGTTTTTTTTTTCTTTTTTCTTTTTGGAGTAACTCCACAATAGATTCAGTCTTTTTCTGATAATTGATTTTCATTACTATGTTGAAGGTATCACTTCTGATGAATATATGTATATCCATTCTGAATTTCTTGTCCTGTGGATTTTATTTCTCTTCTGAACCATTCTGGAATATTTTGTGGGTTTATGCCATCTTGATATTCCTCAGGATTCTGTTTTATCAAGCATTACTTTACTTTCCTTTGTGTTATAATATTAAATATTCCTTTGTATTATGATATATGATCTTTTGAGGGTTTAATACTTATCTTATTTCCAGGATCCTCTTTTGGGGTCTTCTCTGGTGGTTTATCTGTTTGTGATCTGGGTTTTTAATTGAGTGTTCTTCCTTTTAAAATCTTTGGTGTTTCAG
Source organism: Pseudocheirus occidentalis (assembly GCA_028646575.1). Lineage (NCBI taxonomy): Eukaryota > Metazoa > Chordata > Mammalia > Diprotodontia > Pseudocheiridae > Pseudocheirus > Pseudocheirus occidentalis. The sequence continues at coordinate 26,910,954 of CM053600.1, forward strand.
CCCATTTTCCTCGTATTTCCCCGCTACTAACTTTCTTATTCCTTTTCTTTTGATGGTGGGTAGACTCCCAAACCTGTGCTGTAAAGCTGCCTCGGCCTCCTCCAACTTTGGAGGGTTTAGGATTCACCACCCTTGCTTCTCACCTTTAGTAGCCTCACATTGGCCAGGATTGGCTCTAAATGGATTTTAGTTCCCTTCCCTTTTCTGGTTGGTCTGAATCAGGATCTGCCACATTTTCAGGGTTGGGCGAGATAGGAAAGTATGTTCCAGATTGAGTCTCTGTAGCCTTGGTGCCAGGGGACCATTCAAGGCAGAAAGTTACATTTTTCCTTCTTTCTTTTCCCCATGTGTTTGGAAAGACTTGTCTACCACTCTGCATCAAGATGAAGGCTCATAGCAGGTGAAGTATACTGGCAAAATCTCTGTTGATATAGGGGATTCCAACATGGCCTTTTTAGGATTTTGTTTCCTTTCCTTGGTATGTTGATGATATTAGGAGAGAGATGCTAAGTGAGCCTGTTAAGAATTGTTGTTTCCTATTAATTCATAAGAATTTTGTCTTATCAGGCCTTACTCTTTTTTTGCCCCATGTCTGAAGCTTTAATTGTTCCTCATTTGTTGAGCAATTCCTCTTTGGTTTTTGGAGGGGGTTGAGGGTTATTTTTGAAAGTAGAGACTGAGGAAAATGTTTAATTTTTTTATCTTGTTGGTCCCCTGACCTGGAAATATGTTAGTTCTTTGAATACTCTGGAAAGCTGTCTGTTAGGACCTGGTGAATTTAACTCATAAGGAAAAGATATGTGCTATCCTTGCCTCTCTTGATTATCTACTCCTCATTAAGCAAATTCCCCCCCGCCCCCCGCCCAGCTACTATTCTTCTAAGTTCAAAAATCCTTCTTAATAACTAAAAGAAGCAAAATAAAAGTCTGAGTAGTTCTGCCTTCCCCCTAAGCAATTATGCAAAGTCAAACCAGAACAATCACTATGTCTGACAATGTATGTCTTATTCCATACTTACAGACCATCCATCTGTAATGAGATGAAAAAAGTCCATTTTACTATAAGGCCTCTGAATCCTGAAACTCTTCTTATGAGACCATGTCATGTGTGTGTGTATTTGACACAAGTCTGTTACAAGCCTATCTTGGCTCTGAGCATTTACATTGTTCTCTTTGTAAAACTTCTCCCTACTCTTCATTTTTGAGAATTTTTTTATCCTTTTTGTCTGATTTCCTCTTCAGAATTTTTGTCTCTGTGATGCTTTCTATGAATCTTTTGAAATTGGACCTTCCAAAATCTCAATTGCACATTAACTGTGATTGATTTTCCCCTATTCTTTCATGAATTCTAATATCTAATTCTAATATCTAATTTATCTGTAGCTAATATCTAAATCTAATATCTAATCATTTAAATTCTAATGTCTAAACTTTTTCTCCTATAACTTGAGCAAAATAATTTTCCACTTTGGCTTTTTTCATTCTATATCTTCATTCCATATCTTTTCAGGAGCTGAAAAGTATTCTTCATCATCTTGATTATCTACTCCTCATTAAGCAAATCCCCCCCCCCCACCTCCTTTGTAATTGTGGCTGTCAGGGAAGGCATCTTGGAAATGGTGGCATTTGAGTAGAATGAGTAGGATTTTGAGAGGTAAGGACAGTGACAAACGGACATTCCAGGAAGAGGGAATGAGTTCAGTAAGTCACAGATTTGGAGAAATATAGTCCTTATTTAAGGAATATTAAAGCAATTTATTTTGGCAAGAGCATTCATATTCCTCTTTAGCAGTAGTGAAAAACAGATCTGGGTTGGTAAGTTAGTACTATATCATGAACAGCTTAAAATTACTAGCTTAAATTTACATCCTAGGCAATAGAGGGCTATTAAAAATTTTTCAACTGGGGTGAAATCTTGTTAGAATGCTGCTTTCAGAAGATTACTTTGGCTATGGAGTGTAGGATGGATTAGGACAGGAAGAACCTGGAGTCAGGGAGACTACTGAAGTAATATAGCATGACCAAGGATTCTGGCAGTAAGAATGGAAATCTTCCATTGAGCTCCTTCCTTAACTCTTTTCTCATTGAAGTGGAGGGAACATTAGAATATGATTTGATATTAATAACTAGCAAACAACATCCACCTGCTAAAGAAAATTATGGTCTGTTTATCTGATTGTGAAAGAAGGGAGAGGTGCCATTTATAAAAATTAATAGTAGGTATTTGTTGATTAGTTCTTCATTAATGTATAAACTCTTACTGATAACACTGAGTGTCTTCTCAAAAATTCTGGGGCTCTCACCACCTGTGGGTACTCAGTGAAGAGATATCAATGATGAAGATAATGTATGAGAAAAATGACTGAATGAAATAGAGATAACTTTTTGAATGACTTATTTATGTGACCTCTCACACTCATAATGGGCCTTTTTGTAGATTGCATGGGCTTAACATGTTTTCATATAGAATTTAAATTGGTATTATTCCCCAAACATGACATTCTTAGCTAAGATTACATAATAGAAAAATCATAAAGGCTTTAGATTCTGTATGTGGAGACTCTAAACACACTGATTATTTTGTATTATGGTAAAACTTTGTTTCCATGTGAGTACCTGCTTAACTGCACCTTTATTATCATCCAGAAAGGTCTTACTGTCCTGTAATTAACTGTCCTTTCTCTTTCAGAACTTACCCAGATTGAGGATCCAAGAGAACAATGGAGGAGAGAGCAGGAGCGGATGTTGAAGGAATATCTGATTGTAGCCCAGGAGGCTCTCAATGCCAAAAAAGAGATATACCAAATTAAGCAGCAGCGTTTTGAGCTAGCTCAAGAGGAATACCAGCAGCTGCACAAGATGTGTGAAGATGACAGCCGCTCTTATGCTAGCTGTGAGTTTGTGTGTTTACTCTAAGGGTTACTCTACACCTTTCCATAAAGGTTATCTCTCTAACAAATCCTCACAAAGAGAATTCCAAGCTGAAGAGCTTAGGTTCCTCTTGAGCTAGGTAATCTGTAGGATTTTTATTTCATTCCTGAAAGGCAACAGAATGGTGGCTCTTTCACCTATCATTATGCTATATAATTGGGGTTGATGACAATCTATCTTGAGTAGCTGGGCCATGTGTATTCAAAAGTGAGGACTTCATAGTTAGGTTTTATATGGTTATATAATTCTATGGGGTTTCTCCCCCTTTTGGGGGGGTGGAGAGAGAGTTCTTTAATCTTGGAGTTTGAAAGATGGGATTCTTCATATGTAAAGGGTGTCCCTAAAGTCTGGATACATAGGAAATGTCATTAATTATGCTTGTTTTTAAAAAATTTATTTATTTAATATTTTTAGTTTACATTATTTTTTCCACAAGATTTTGAGTTACAAATTTTCTCCCTATCTTTCCCCTTCCTGCCACCCCAAAACAGTGATCCCACTGTATACCTCCTTCCACAATCTGCTCTCTCTTATATCCTCCCCCATCACCCCTCTGAGTTTCTGGTAGAGCAAGATGGATCTCCCTACCTATCTGTATATCTTATTTCTCAGTTGCATGTAAATAATAATAATATACATTACTATTGTATATATATGTATACATATATATATATATATTATATGTGGGGGGGGTATGTGTGTGTGTGTGTGTGTATTTAACATTTTATTTTAAAACTTTAAATTCTAGATTCTTTTTCTTCCTCCCTCATCACCTACCTCGACTGGAAAGACAATTCAGTACAGCCCACGTATGTGTAGTTACACAAAACATCTTCACAATGGACATATTGTGAAAGACTGACGATATTTCCCTCCATTCTGTCCCGCACCTCGCTTGTTTTATTGTCTACTTTTGTCCCTGTCTCTTTACAAAAGTGAGTGCTTCTAACAATCCTCCCCCCAACCTGCCCTCCCCTCCATCATATCCACCTCTCATCCCCTTACCCCCTACTCTCCTGTAGGGCAGGATACCCAATTTAGAGTATATGTCATTCACTCCCTATGGCAAATTCAATGAGAGTAAGGTTAACCCATTCCCTTTTGCCTTCCTGTTCTTCCCCCTCATTGTAACAGTTATCCCTTGCTGCTTCTATATAAGATAATTAACCCCATTCTGTCTTTCCCTGTCTCCTCTCAATATATTCGTCTCTCAACTCTCAATTTCACGTTTTAATTATCATCCATTCCTATTCAATTGATCCTGTGCCCTCGGCCTATGTATACCTTTACACACACACACACACACACACACACACACACACACACACACACACACACACACACACACACACACACACAGACACACACACACACTCTCACATATGTATTCATATGCACATATACCCTCATATATAGACATATGTATACATATACATATTCATTTATTTTCCCTTCAACTATATGTCTATTTTGTGTGTATAGATAGATAGATATCGATATCGATATAGATATATAGACATAGATATAGATATATATTCAACTATATATATCCTCATACTGAGAAAAGTTTTATAAGTTACATTTATTGTTTTTCCATGTAGGCATGTAAATAGTTCAACTCTGATAAGTTCCTGATGATTTCTCTGTTTACCTTCTCATGCTTCTTGTATTTGAATGTCAAACTTTCTATTCAGCTCTGGGTTTTTCATCAAGAATGTTTGTAAGTCTTCCACCTCATTGAATTACCATATTTTCCCCTGAAACATTATACTCAGTTTTGCTGGGTAGGTGATTCTGGGTTTTAATCCTAGCTCCCTTGATCTCCAGAATATCATTTTCCTGGCCCTTTGATACTTTAATGTAGAAGCTGCTAGATCCTGGGTTATCCTGATTGTGTTTCCACAGTATTCAAACTGTTTCTTAGCAGCTTGTAATATTTTCTCTTTGATCTGGGAATTCCGGAACCTGGCTATAACACTCCTAGGAGTTTTCTTTTTGGGATCTTTTTCAAGAGGTGAACAGTGAATTCTTTCAAGTTCTCTTTTGCCCTCTGCTTCTAAAATATTAGGGCAATTTTCCTTGAGAATTTCTTGAAGGATGATTTCTAGATTCTTTTTTTGATCATGGCTTTCAGGTAGTCCAGTAAGTTTTAAATTGTCTCCTGGATCTGTTTTCCAGGTCGGTGGTTTTTCCAATGAGATATTTCACATTGCCTTCTATTTTTTCATTTGTTTGGTTCTGTTTAATAGTATCTTGATTTTTCCTAAAGTCATTAGCTTCTACTTGCTCCACTCTAATTCTAAAGCAGTTATTCTCTTCAGAAAGCTTTTGAGATTCTTTTTCCATCTGGCAAATTTGACTTTTAAGGCATTCTTCTTCTCATTGGCTTTTTGGACCTTTTTGCCATTTCAGTTAGTCTATTTTTTAAGGTGTTATTTCTTGAATCAGGTTGTTGACTCTTTTCATGATTTTCTTGCATCATTCTCATTTCTCTGTCCAATTTTTCCTCTACTTCTATTAATTGGTTTTCAAAATCCTTCTTAAGCTCCTCTAAGGCCTTTAACCAGTTCATCTTTTTCTTGGAGGCTTTTGATATGTTAGTTCTGACTGTGTTGTCTTCCTCCTGTTCCATGCTTTGATCCTTTTTGTCCCTTGGATCTAGAGTTGGATTGCTGTGCTTGCTTTGCTTCCTTTGCTTGTTCATGTTGCCACTCAGTCACTTGTTTTTTGTGCTCTTTGCCACAGTAGAGCTCAGCTTCCAGACGGGAGAGCTTTGTCCCAAATCACTAGGGTTTTCACAGCTGCTGGAGCTATTAGGAGGTTGCTGTCTCTACAGCCCCCAGCAGCTTTGACTCATGCATGCATCATACATCTTAGGACCACCACCCAAGACCCCAGTCCAGATGCAGGCAGGTTAAGGCAAGAGTACTTAGCCTCTGAATATTTGCTTGGCCCCCCTGCAATCAGCAGGCCAGGAGCTCTGAAGCAGCCACGTGGAGGCAGCTGTAGGGCTGCCGCTTTCACCACTTCTGGCTCTAGGGGCAGAAGGCTGTGCCTACTTACTCTGTCCCCATCAAATCCGGTTGAGTTCCACTGACCTTTTACTTTGGCATTTATGGGCTGATAATTCTGGAAACCACCACAGCTGCTGGTAATCCATTCTCCCCAATGCTTCAGCCTTGGCTGATGTGGGCTGCCCTGGGCCAAAACTGTGGGTTCATGCGGGGCTGGTCTCAGCTCCCAGCATGCTGCGATGAACCCTTCCTGTCCCCCTGCTGGGCTGCCTTCACAAGGAATTTTGTTTCTCTGTCACTTTGTGGATTCCTGAAGATCTAAAATTTGTTTAGAGTCATACTTTCTAGGTATTTGAGGTGTGGGGGAGGCCACAGAGTTTTCCTCTGCCCCCTAGCTATGCATTTTTTCAGGAAATGAAATGAATGAAATTTTCAACAGCATTTTATTTAATTAGCATAAATGAGATTTCATAGGGAGACATAAGAGACATGTAGGAAATCTCATTAATTAATTAAATAACATTAACATAGAAAATAGTCCCCAATAGCTAATAAAAACTTTTATTCCATATGAAATTGTCGTGGCTAAAAATTATGCTAATTAAATAAAATATTGTTGAAAATTTCATTCATTTCATTTCTTGAAAATGTGCATAGTTAATGAGATTTCCTGTGTGTCCAGACTTTAGGGATACCCTGTATAAAGCATCTTTCTTCAGCACTTCAGTTAGAGTTAGAATGTTCTTTGGGGAATATGGCAGTAATAACAACAAATGGAATTTGTGTAATCCATTATACAAATCCATTAGAGTTTATAAAGCAGTTTACACATCTTTTATCATCAGGAGCTCATAATAACCCTTTGAGGTAGGTGCTATACGGATGAGAAAATTGAAACTCAGTGATTTGCCCGTGGACACATGGCTAGTATCAGAAGTAGGATTTTGAACGTGTGTCTTTTCCACCTCCAAGTTCAGTACTCTATGCACCATTCCACATTGCTTCTAAGAGTCATCTGAAAAAGAGTACAATGACCCCAAACATGTGGGGATCATTTTCTGTCTCTGACAGAGAAATAACATACCCAGAAATCTTTAAACAAAGTGTTCTGATTTATTCAGAGACCTTAAGAATAGTCTGCCTGATTGTTTATTTAGCAAACTTTCAGATAGCCAAGTAATGACTATCTAATTATGCCATTTTCAGAGACTAACACTTTCTTTTTTTAGAATATAACTTTTAAAAATTTTTTATAAATAACTTATGTATTATAAAGACTGTTTACCCATCAAAATCATAAAACCATGAAGTCAAGATTTCCAAATTAGGTTTTATTGATAAAACAGGCAAAAACTGATTTGTCACTCTTCACATAGAACTGCAGATGAAGCTGAAAAAAAAAATAAGGTCTCATTTAAAAAACAAAATGCATCAAATGCAATTGCTTTGGTTCTTCTTCCTAATTACTTGGAATTGTCATATTTCTTCCCATCTACTAAATGCAAAACCCTCAAAGTCAAGGCTTTTGCATTCACTGACTAAGACATTTTGGGCTTCGTCAAGGGAAATCCACAGAATGTCAGGCCCTTCTCAGTAAAATAATCCTCCTATAGAATAAGTTGTCATTTTACCATATACAGCTTTGGAAGACTACTGAATATTTCATGCTACCAAAGGTAACAAGATTGGGATTGTCCTGATGACTAATAAGCCTGTGTAATAATAATAGCATTTATATAGCACTTTATGTTTTGTATAGCACTTTAAAAATAATATCTCACTTTATCTTCACAATACTCTTGGAAGTTGGGTGCTTTAAGTGACTTGTCCAGAGAAGTCACACAGATAGTAAGTATCTAAGGTAATATTTGAACTCAAGTCTTCTGGATTCCAGGTCTAGTGTTCTATCCACTGTGCCACCTATCTGTAAAGCTCATAAATGGGATGTTTTATTTGACTAAAACAGGAAAACAGAGGCACAGAGTAACATGTCCATCATGCTAGCTACCAGTTTGCCAGGTAAAACACTGTTATATCCAAATCTGTAATTTTGGCATCAGGGGAATTCCCAGTGACAGATTGCAACCCATCTATGATGCAATAGAATAACCTTAAGGAATTGCCTGGGAGTCACACAGAAATTTGGTGACTTACCCAGAAGTCATGAGGCTAGTAAATGTCAGGCATGAAGTGTGAACCCATATCTGCATGCATCCAAGTTTGGCAATCTAGAGATATTGTGCCACATTGCTTCTTTGACTGTTATCACAACCTCAAATTTAAGGAGCTTAACCTAGTTTTATCCTACAATATCTATTACTCCTTTCATTTGGTCTACTGTGTTGCTATTGCTTTGACTGAGTTTGCCATTCATGCTATGGTGAAGTCTATAGATCTAGTTTTCCCACTGTAAGGGGAATTAGATGTCTACAACCTGTTTCATGAAGCGTTATTCTTCCTTGGGAGAATAGAGGATGATTAGAACATTATGGGTTGTTCCCCTGAAGTAGATCATATATCTTCCTACTCTTCATGGATACATTAATAATAGGCACCATCTTGGATCAGCTAAATTGGCTGGGTCAGCTCAGTATCAGTCTTAGGAAGCTGATTGTTTTGTCTTCATTGAAGTTGGAAGACAAAGAGGCCACTGTTTCAAACTTGCACTTAGTCTAGATTTTGTTCTTTTCTGTGCATCCACGATCTTGTAGTTGAAATACTGCTGAAAGCTTGAGTGAGTCAGCTACTAAGAGTCAATGAATACTGACTCTGAGGACTATTTCATTATGCATGACAAAGTCCAGTTTGATCAGGTCCTTTCAAATGCTACCAAGGTCACTTTGCCAAAAATGCCTTTGTAGCAGCAAATGAAAGACTTGTCAAGGAAATGACCGTGTCTTTCTTTCATATGGAAGGTGCTCCATAAGTGCTAATTGAATTGAATAATTAAATTGAACAAAAAACAGCTAAGTTAAGGAATTACTCAAGAATACAGGAGTGTTATTGATTCATTGGTTGAATAAACCTCTATTGAATACATGCTATGTTGAATGTACTAGATCAGTCCTTCGAGATTATAAAGATTATTTAGGCCTAGCCCTTGCCCTAAAGGAAATTATAATAGTAATATCAGTTCAAATCTCTGTAATGCTTTAAGGTTCAAAAATTGCTTTCCTTACAACATCCCTGAGGTTAATATTTTAACTAGTATTTAGAGGAGTATTATTATCCTTATTTTAATTAATCAGTCATTCAGCAAACATTTAGTAATTGTTTAATATGTGCCATGCATTGGAACTTCAAATACAAGTTAGTCCTTATTCTTTTTTTTTATTTTTTGGGGGGGGGGAAGGGAGAATGCAGGGGAATTGGGGTTAAGTGACTTGCTTAAGGTCACACAGCTAGTAAATATTAAGTATCTGAGTTCCGATTTGAACACAAGTCCTCCTGACTCCAGGGCTGGTGTTCTATTCAGTGAACCACCTAGCTGCCCCAGTTAGTCCGTATTCTTAAGAAGCTTAAGTTCTGCTAGGAGGAATCAACATGTTCAAAGATAAGTAAAGCAATATATAAACGAAGTAAATATACCGTGATTTAGAGGTGGGACTCCAACAGCTAGGGAATCAAGAAAGGAAGGAAGCCAGGGGTTCCACTAGGTACAGGTGAGAAGAAAGAGCATGTCCAGTAATGGTGTCTAGTCTGTATAATGTGTAATGGTCCTTAAAATTGCATCTAGCTTGCTAAGAGCCTCAAATATCAAACAGAGGAATTTGTATTTTACTCCAAAGGCAGTGAGGACCCACTGATGCTTTTTGAGCAGATGACTGACTTGCCCTTTAGAAATATCAATTTGGCAACTCTGTGGATGATATTTAATAGAGGGGAGAGAATGAAAATAGGACAACACCTATTTGGTCTCAAAGCATCTTGCTTGGAGAGCCAACATCCAAAGACTTGGGCACCATCACCATAGACCCCTACGTTCACTTAGTTCAACCATACTAAGCTATCATTACTGGTATAGAGGAACAATTAAGAGGCTGTTTTGATGGTTAGGGGGAGAGATGATGAAGGCCTGAATGAGGGTGGTTGTGGTATGAGAGGAGGCAACAGATTGGAGGGTTGCTTTATAGACAATAAGAGTGTAGAAACAGACTAAGAGAGGTTTTAATCCTTTGCCTATCGTCACACACTAACTACTCAATGTCTGAGGTAGTCTTCAAAACCAGATTTCCTGATTCTGAAGATATTAAACCATGATGCCTTTTCACTTCTGTTCTTTATTTAAAACTTTAAGGTTCATGAAGTATTTTTCAAATATTATCATATCTGATCCTCAGAACAGACCTGTAACATCGTTATTGTCATCCACATTTTACAAGTGAGCACGATTTTTAATACAAGCTAGAATGTTAAATTTAGTCATGTGTGTAGAACATTCTAAATGTCTATACCTATTTCCAGTATTGGTGGTGTAGTGGGCCAAAATGGATGGAGACTGGGGCTGATGATGATGATAATGATGACCAAACCATTAGGGAGTTTTGAGGGAGATAGTATGAAAATTATGCAGTAGTAATTCACTTAAGCTCCTTTTCTATGGGTAAAAGAACCTAATAACCTCAGTGAAAGGTGGATGGGATAGAGACCACAAAGTTGGTTCATGGGTCCAGGGAAAGATGAACTAATTTATGCCCCACTAGGTTTTCTTTCTGGATGCATTCCTTTCTGAACCTCAAAGAAATCTGTCTATTCAGAGAAAAGTTTAGACTGGTACTTCTGAAATGACAGGTGGTTTCTGATAGAGGAGGCAGGCAAACTCTGGTGTTTTGTTGGGTTATTTTTTAGGAGTGGAGTTCCTGTTTATATGTGTTGCTTTTTGAACTGGATTTTGCGTGTGTGTGTTGTGTTGTACTGTGTTGTAATGTTTGGTCTTGTTATCCCAAAGGGCTAACAGTACCAGGGACAACTGGCAGGAGTACAAGTACATATGTGCCTTTTCCTCTGAACTGTTTCCTTACTGATACTGTGAAAGGAATCTAGGAACTAGTCCAAGGTCTTACCAAGTTGCTGTCTGTCACTGGAGTTTAGATTGAGCTATTTAACCTTCACTATGAGAACTGTACTAGATGTGGCTAAATTGGGGTTTCCTACTGTATGACAAGATCCAGAATAGTAGACCTGCTGGCATGATCCTTTGAGATCTAACAGATATACATCCTTAAGCCATGAATGCCAGACCTTAGTCCTATTAATGTATTTGTAGTAGTATGACTTAGTGCAGTGTTTATCCAGTGTCTGAGCTGTGCACTATTCTAGGCACTGGAGATCCAACAAAAAAAGGGGAAAAAACCATCTTACTTCAGGAAACTTATATTCTGCTGGGATGGGAGGGACAACTTGTAGACAAATGAATAAATTTTTAAAAATTAAAGTAAATAAAAGTAATTTAGGGGGTTGTTGAAAGCATGCTCTCCACTGGAGACATCAGGAAATTTCTCATTTAGAAGATAACATTTGAACTAAACCTTGAAGAGAGTTTTTGTTTCTGAAAGACTGAGGTAAGGAAGAAAAGCCTTCTAGGCATGGGAGACTATAGCCTGTGCAAAGTAATGGGAGGCCAAATTAGGGTCCTTAGGCATCCTAGAAATTGTTTCACAGCCAGGAAACTGAAGAAGTAAGGTACCTTGACCTGGTGAATAATTATAGATAAAACAAGATCTTGACTTGTTTGTATAAAGGTATACATATATTTTCAGTGTTGTAAGTGCTCTGCAATTTATAGTCTTAAGAAAGTTGCCTAGGCGCACAGAGAAAGTAAGTCACAGACCAGTATGTTTCTGAAGTGAGACTTGAACTCAGGTCCCCCTGACCAAGGCCAGTTCCACTTACTGATAGAAGTCTCATAAATTCTAGATTACTCTCTCCTAATTGGAGTGCTTCTAAATGAAATAGGGAGTTACAAAGTGGTCATGACATCAGTATGCTTTTTCTCTAGGCTTGCGTCTTGGAGCTAAGAGGGACACTGTGTTCCCTAAGGTATTCTTTGTGCCTCTTAATCCCTAAATGATAAGGTCATAATGGTAACAGCTGGCCATCTACACATGAACAGCTAGAATTGTGGAGAAGTTAGAGCAAGTGAATACATGAAAATGCAATTATTAAGCACTTTCTGTGTACCAAGTACTATGCTAAGCACCATGGAAACAAATATCTGCAAGCCAGACAGTCCCTGCCTTCAGGGAGCATCTATTTTGTTAAAGGAAGACCTCACGTATAAAAGAGAATTAGAGTTGGAAAGGGAGAAGGCTGAGGAAGGTGAGAAGCAGCAGTATGGATGGGAAATGTCTAGGAAAAAGAATGGTGGCCTGGTTTGGTGCAATAAATGGTGAAAGTTTGCCAATCAGAGGCCAGTGACAGAGTCCCAGGGACGGGAAAAGGAAAGTCAAGAATGTGGGTGACATGGTGGCTTGGTTCTTGGCAGCATAAAGTTAGATTTAAGTTCTGCTTCTTGAATCAAGAAACTCAGTCTTTTTGGCTTAGATAATTGGAACATTTGTTCCTGGGACAATATTGATAAATAAGAATTACTGTTGAGTTAGATTTGTATAAATTATCAGCTAGGATCTCACAGTGGGAGAGGGAAGAATTGGGGAAGCACATGTGTCCATAGATGTCCACAGGCTTCAGATGCTGCAATCTGAATCTTCCTTAGTGTTCTATGGAACATGTAAAAGGACTTCTGGGGGAAGGGAAGCAAGGAGGGGGGCAGTCTCCTAACTGTGATAAAGCTATATTGGTACAGAATTTCTTCTCTACTTTTGAAATACACTCTCTGCTTGCATCTCTCTTGATACTGAATTTTCTCCACTCTCTCACAATAACTTTCTGTCTTAAGAACCTTTCATCACTCCAGGCATTAGCAGAAGCTGTGCAACCACCTGTCAGGTGGGCTCTAGAAGGGCTGGGAGGGAGGTTGGAGTAGATTGGTTGATTAACAAATCAAAAGACATTTTTTAAGCTTATACTGTGCACTAGGTTTTGTGCTAGGGGGATACAAAAATAATCCCAAAAAGTGCAACAGTTCTCTCCCTAAAAAAGCTTGTGTTCTGTCTAGAGAGACAATATATAAATCAGTGAGTATATATAAAGTAAATAAATGGGTGCTTTTTTAAGATGACTTTAAAAATCCCTTCCATATCCAAGTTTCTGTGATTCTATGTCTGCCAAATCCCAAGGGATATACCCAAGCTGGTCTGATATCTAGTATCTGGGAAAGAATCTTCCTTATCACTTCAGTGAGAAAGTGGTGCTTTAGACCCACCCTAAATTCCAGCATGAGGTGGTGATGAAGCTCTTAATCATCAGTCACCCATCCTGTCAACATTATTTCTGAGGCTACCTGCCCATCCCATAAAGACTCTTCCACAGGTTCCCCATTAAAGAGTTTCCTTGCTCTTATCTGACCTCATATAAAAGCCACTGACAATCTATCCATCCTTTTGTTCTGATTGACTTGGACATGTTTGGACAGGCTGGAGAACATGAATCCTGTTGAAAGGTTGTATCACAGCATTTTTGAAGCTAATTATCTGGCAAGTGTCAATTCCAAGGATTGGTAAGGCTTATTTGCTTATAGGGAGGTAATTACTTGTACTAACCTTTAAAAAAAAAATCTCTCAACTGGGAGATGTGCCTACCAAACATGGGGAACTGACCCATCAATAGGATTATTGGATCTTGAGGGCTTTAAACTACTGTGCCTTTGCTCATAGTTCCTCCTTTTTTCCCCCTCCCTGTCAGTATTGTTCTTGATTGTTTTACAGGTACCTTTTTGTGGGAATCTTCTCAATGGCTTGATAATTAGTATTAATTTGGGACCTGTCTGTTCTTGCTAGCCTCTATACTAGGTTGCTCTCTAGTTCACTTAAGCAACCTCCCTTAATCAGCCATCCCTGCAGCTACACAACCATTGATAAATAGTAATCTCTGGGAGAGATCATTCTTAGGGAAAAAAGGGTTAGTGTTCTCTGCAGGTGTGTCATCACTCTATTATTACCATCAGTTTCCAAGAGTGAGCAAAATACAAAATACTTTTTTTTTTTTGGAGACATGAATCACTTTTGATCTCTAATAAAATCCGAAATCTTCCACAATAAAGCAAATTCCAGACTTCTGTCTATGATTTATATTTATATACATATATGCCCGATGTTGAAGAATGTTGAACTTGGAGTATTCTTATTTAGAATCTGTGAAAGGTCTGTTAGGCTTTGACAGCAAATTAAAGGTATTTTTTTCTTAGAAAGGGAGGAAAGAGTGAAGAAAAGAAGGCAGGAAAGAAAGAAAAACTGAGCTTTATTTAGGAATCTTGTATCAGAGTGTTCATATAACTTACCTGTCTTATTTGGATTATTTTTTATGGATTTTTCACCACCAGAAGCAAAACCTAGAATATGTTGTTTCCCTCTCCATTCTCTTCCGGCCCCCCGCCCCCCGCCTTATTTTTAGTCCAAATCTTTGATTTTTTTTGGGTGGAGGGCACTCTTAATGTGAAAACTCCCTACACTGATGCAGATCAGCAGCTTGTCCTTAAGTGAGTTGCCTAGGACACTGAAAGTACTAATACTAACAGTATTAGTAAAGAGAATTGATTTACTTGATTGGTTTACTTGACTAACACCTATCAGTACCAGGAAATTGAACCCTTCCAAACTGGATCATTAAGCTGATATTTTCTATAGAAATTTAATGGGGGTAATTCATTGACTGGGAGGGGGGAAACTAGTTCCAGTTTTTTTCAGAGAACAGTTATAATATGCATTATAATAACTTTTCCCAAGTGTTTCTACCTACTTTTAATGTGAATGACCCAAAATGTTGACTATAAATTTTTGCTTGTAAATAGATGTTCAGCATGTGCTGGAATGAAATGCAGAACTATAACTGAGGTGGGGTCTTTGGGGCTTTAACTTAGGGATAGAAAATTCAGAAAGTCAATCCTGGGAGAATACTCTGTCTTCTTTCAGCATCTTAGAAACTTCATAGTGTTCCATGGTAGGCTTCCCTTTAATGATTCTCCCCCCGCCCTGTCAGGCAGCTGCATCCAAATTTACCTTCTTTTCCTACCACTACCATTGGCCTGTGGTACCAGAAAGAAAAAAAATATATTAGTTATAGTTTTGATGATTTTCATATTATTTTGGTTATTCTGATATTTATTGGCTATTCATTCTTGTGACTGAAAAACTTTCAGGGCTGTAACTAAATATTGAACTTTTCAGGCTACTACTAGCATTATAGAGGATATCATTTATTGTAAATTCATACATATGCTCACACAGTCATATCGCAACATAGTACATTTTTTAATGTAATAAATTTTATTTGTTTTCTTGTTTACATCATTCATTTTCATGAGATTTTTGAGTTACAAATTTTCTCCCCATCTTTCCCCTGCCCCACCCCTACCCCCAAAACAGTGACCCCACTGTGGAGCCCCTCCCCTGGTCTGCTCTCTAACTTTCTGGTAGGGCAGGGAGGGTCTCCCTATCCCAGTCCCTGTTTATCTTGATTCCTAGTTGCATGTATTGCAGAGCTTTATATTCTAGATTCTTTCCATTTCTCCCTTGTCACCCACCCCCACTGGAAGGACAATCAGTTCAATACAGGCTGTGTAGGTGT
>CM053600.1:26927081-26953688 GCA_028646575.1 Pseudocheirus occidentalis
GAATACAAATGTATTTATATGTATACCTACTCATATGTCTATATAGGAGGGTATATATGCATATGAATACATATTTGAGCATGGGTATATATGTGTACATAGAGGGTTCAGGATCAATTGATTAGGAAGAGATGATACTTTAAAAGGAAAAGGTAAAATTCTGAAGTAGGAGAGGACTTGAATGAGAGGAGACAGGGAGAGACAAAATGGGGATAATCATCCCATAAAAAAGAGGCAAGGGATAACTGTTACAACTTTACTTTCATTTACTCTCATTAAATTTGGCTTAGGGAAGGAATGACATAAACTCTAAACTGGGTATCTTGCCACACAGGAGAGTAGGGGGGATGGTGGAGGGAATGGTGGGTGGAGGGAGGTTTGCGGGAAGCACACTCCTCAGTAAAGGGACAGGGACAGGGTAGAGAACAAAACCAAGGGGGGGGTGTATAGGAAGGAGGGACATACAATCAGCCTCTCACAGTATGCCCACCATGGAGATGTTCTGCATAATTACATATATGTACAGCCTGTATTGAATTGCTGCTCCTTCCATTTGGAGTGGGTAACAAGGGAGGAAGCCCCAGAATCTAGAATTTAAAGCTATACAATCAAATGTTAAAACAAACAAACATATGTATGTATATGTATATATGTTATTGTTATTATTATTAACCACATGCAACTGGGAAATAAGACATACAGGGACTAGGGTAGGGAGACCCTCCCTGCCCTGCTAGAAAGTTGGAGGGGCGTTGGAGGAGGACATAAAAGAGAACAGATTGTGGGAGGGGCTTTACAGTGGGATCACTGTTTGGGGCTTGGGGGAGGGGAAAGAAGGGCAGAAAATTTGTAACTCAAAACCTTGTGGAAATGAATGATGTAATCAAGAAAAGAAATTAAAATTAAAAAAAATTTAAGGGAAGAATTAATACGATTCAAGACTTGGAAACAGGACTATGCAAGGCAATTGCACTGTGTTAGCAGAAGTATAAGAACATTTGGATTGGAGTAGGGTAGGGTAGTGATGTGAGACATAGCCAGGAAAATAGGGTAGAGCAGGATGGTAGAGAGCTTTGAATGCTGAAGTATATAATATTGCTCTTCTTAGAGACTTGAGAAAGTGTTGATGCCATTTCAGATATAGATGTGTCCATTTGTCTTTTCCATTTCTAGTCCCCATCATCATATATTTTTCTTTTAACTACCTTTCTGAGATACTTAGCATTGTTGTCTTCAGAAGGCAATTATTATCCTGGCGTGGCTAGGTGGTGTAGCTAATAGAGGCCCTGGAGTCGGGAGGACTTGAGTTCAAATATGGCACCAGACACTTAACATTTACTAGCCTTGTGACCTTGTGGAAGTCACTTAACCCCAATTGCCCTGCCCTCACCCCTCCAAAAAGCCTTAAAAAAAAGGCAATTATCATTTCTAAAACAATTAAAGAAGAATATTTAAATGACTCTGGTTCATATGTTTATTGAGCCATCAAAATTCAATTCAAATTAACATTTGTTAAGCACCTGCCTTGTACAAAGCACTTCACTACATATTAGTAATACAAGGATGAAATGAGATACTTTCCTGGTCTTGGAGCAGCTTATACTCTAGTAGGAAGTAAGACAAAGGCACCAGATAAATAAAATATAAATTAGCCACAGTAAGTGCACAGGTGAGGTAAAGAAAAAGGGCAGGGACAGTGGAGATGCCAGGTGAGGGGGGTAGTTTGGATTTATTGACCACCCCAAATGAATCTTTTCCAAATCGAGTCATTTTATATAACTGAGTTTTAGAAGATTCCATTTTCTGAGGAATGAAAAATGAGGGCATTGAACAGTTGGCTCTCGGTAGATTGCAACATACAAGTACACAACTTTCATTAGTTTTTGGTGTTTTTTTTTTTTTTACAGGTGAGGGTCTCTTGTTTTAGTTTTGTTTTTGCTAGAAACCTGGAGTTAATGTTTTTTATTGTTTTAAAAATATTTTATTCTTAACTTTCATTATTTTACTCATTTTATTTTAGTGGTAATATTTTAATGTGTTAATATTTTAATTTTTAAAATATTTATATTTTAAAGAAAATTTTGAGTTCCAAATTTTCTCACTCTCAATTTTATATAGGTTATATAAGTGCAGTCATGTAAAGCATAGTTCTCTACTAGTAGTCCTGTTGTGAAAAAAGAAACAGAAAGAAAAAAATACAAAAAAATAATGTGAAAATAGTATGCTTCTACCTGCATTCAGACATCATCAGTTCTTTGTCTGGATGTGAACTTCATTTTCCATCATGGGTCTTTTGGACTTGCCTTGAATTAGTGTATTGCTGAGAAAAGCTAAGTCATTCACAGTTGGTCATTTCACTGTGTTGCTAATAATGTGTACAGTGTTCTCTTGGTTCTGCTTGCTTCACTTTGAATCAGTGCGTAAGGTACACAACTTAGATGAAAAACTTTGGTAAAGGATCTTATGGGACATGTATAATAGATAGATAGATAGATAGATAGATAGATAAGAATATTTATTCAGTATTTACAATGCTTCATTCACTGTGCTAAGTACTAAGGATACAAATATAAGCAAACAAGACAATCCCTGCCTTCAAGGAACTTATCTTCTAATGAGAGAAAAATATAAAAAAGAGTCCTGAAAAATGTGGCGGTGATGGAGGGAAGGGTACATGGCTGGGAACGTGGAGGAGAGTGTAGGAAGTTGCCAGAGCCTCAGCAAGATAAGGCAGTAAGCTCCCCCTATCACAGCTTAGGGATCCAGGGGTGGAGTTTTAAGCTTCTGTGGGGTAGAGAAGGATGGACTGGAACTGGAGATTGAGGGGAGATTGCAGTAAGTCATACAGAGGGAAGATAAGGTAAAGAGTTCACCCACTAGAGCCACAGGACAAGGGTAGGACTGAAGAAATGTAGTGTCACATGGGAGGAGTGAGGATAATAGTGAATAGTTCAGGTGCTCCATTGATAGAGTCTTAGACTCAGGAGAAAACAAGGCACCCTCCCCAGCCCTGTGCTTCTTACTGCATTGGTTCAGCCATTAGTGGTTCTGTAATGGTAGAACATAAACAAAAGGCACAAAGGATGGACAGGCATAATCCAGTCTGTGTGGCTGAAAGAAACCTTCATGTTAATGAGATCACAGGACCATTGCTGATAGAATTTTTAAAGTTGAAAAAAGGAAGTTAGAGATCATCTAGTCCAGCTAGAGTCCAGCTGCTTCATGTAAGAGCAATCTAAGGACCGTGTATCTCAAGTATAAAAACCAGCTGACAAATACTGTTGATGATGGTTTAATATCATTAACTGTATGGGATAACAACAAAAAACAGCATAATTAACAGTAGACATTTTCATGGGTGTTACAGTACTTTATATACCCTGAAAGAGACAGCATGGCATCATGGATAGAGAGCTGACCTATAGGTGAAGAAGACCTGAGTTAAGATTCGGCTTTTGATAACAATTACTTTGTAACCCTGAGGAAGTAATTTAACTTCTCACTGCTTTAAGCATGTCCCTAAAATTTTATGGAAAAGGCCCTGCCTGGAATTTCTTCACCTGAGAGTTCCCTATGATAAATCTAGTGCTTATATATATAATTTTAACTTTTGCAAAGCATTGTATATATCTTATCTCATTTGAACCTTGAAACTCTGTAATGATGATGATAGTGATGATGTCTATTTCACAGATGAGAAAACTAAGGCTGAGACAGGTTATGTAACTTGCCCAAGGTTGCACAGGTTGTTTGAGGCAAAATTTTTAACTCACATCTTTCCAGTTCCCAATTCTATCACTCTTATCTACTCTGCCACCAAGCTACTAATGAAACTGGTAAATTTGAAACTTTATGAAAATACAAGTCCAGTGCTATCCTATGCATTGTATCATTTAATCTTCCTGACTACTCTGAGACAGACAGGAAAAGAATTATTATTCGTATTACATAAATAAAGAAACTGAGGTTCAGGTTCAGTGACTTGCCAAGGGTCATAAAACTGGTAAATAAGAGATATGGGAAAAACCCAGGTCTTCCAACTCCCAAGTCCAGTTTTATTTTCCCATGTTTGCCATGTTGTATAAGAAAGACAAGCATTTCCCTCTAATTTTTAGTGGAGAGAACTATGCCTCTCTGCCATTTTTCTCTTCCTTGAAGATCCTGGAATCATCAGAACTTCTGTAGATTCAGGCAACTCCTTTCCTCTGTGTTGTGGACCAAGAGAGGAGTACAAGAACCAAACAGTTTCTTCTGGCCACTCTAGCTATGGAAATTCCATTGCTCCTTTATGAGTAATAACCTGAGGGAGGCATCTTGGAACTGCTGCTGGCTTCTGAAGAAGGTCTCACTCTGCCTTAAAACCATTTGACAGGTTGGTCTTGTGCAGAGTAGCTTCTCTGTTTGATAGATTACATTAATGTAGTAGGCTGAAGATCCCTATCTCAAAAACTGAATCTTAGAAAATAGAAGAAAGTCAAACTTTTTATTTTTAATTTAGTTGTGAATAGAGGATACTAGTGGTTTCTCCTGAATGCCAGAATACATATTTACTTTTTATTTCTGGCATATGTGAAGTCATATGAAAATATTTTTTGCCACATTGAATTATAACTGAAAAATCAGGTCAAAAAATTAAGTGAACTTAGCCTGAGTTGACAGGAGACATGTGTTAAGTATGTTTCTGGCTCTAAAATATTCTATTTGACTTTAAGGGTCTTTTTCAAATTTTTTGTAGTTTGCCTGTGGCATAGGCAATAGATGGCGTAGTGGATACAGTGTTGGGACTGGAGTCAGGAAGATCTGAGGTCAAATTTGACCTCGTTCTTAGTAGCTGTGTAATTTTGGGCAGATGTATTCACCTCTGTTTGCCTCAGTTTTCTCATCTGTATAATGATGATTATAGCACCTATGTTCTAAAGTTATTGTGAGATTCAGATGAGAATTTATTTGTGAGTGCTTAACATGGTGCTTGACCCATATTAGGTGCTATATAAACATTATCTATCTCATCATCATCCTGATCATCATTATTTAGAAAGACTCTAAAGGCTCAAAGTTTTCACTTGCCCTGTAGACATTTAGGACATCTTAGTCCAGGTGCTTATTTCTTTGCATGAGCAAAATTGATATTTGAAAACAAAGGTAAAAAAAATGGTAGAATTGGTTATAGAATTGAAATGCCTGCCACTGACAACTTTCTGTATAAGCACTCTTGAGATGGGCCCAGCTCTATAATGGAAAGAACACTGCCTCTTGATTCAGAAGCCCTGGGATTTCTACCTTCATGACATTAGGCAATCAAACAACCAACAAGTCTTTTTTAAGTTCCTAACATGTGATAAGCATTATATTAAGTGGTGGGGTACAAATGTGAAAAAATGGACCAGTCCTTATTAAGAAAGATTCTCTTACCTTCCTTAGGACTCAGGCTTCTCTTCTGTAAAATGAAGCAAATGGAGTTAGATGGCCTCTGTGGTCCCTCTGAGCTCTGAATCTCTAAATTCCATAATTTGTAAGATAATCAAGTTATCTTTCTGTGTGAGCCTTGGCATTTCTCTGGGTCTCAACTTTCTCCTTTTAGAGATGAGGAAATTAAGACCCAGAGAATCTCAAAAAAGGGGGTTGGAGGGTAGAGCACTGGCCCTGGAGTCAGGAGGACCTGCATTCAAATTTGGTCTTAGACACTTACTAGTTGTGTGACCTTGAGCAGGTCATTTAATCCCAACTGCCTCCAGTGAATGAATAAAATAAAATAAATTCATAGAATTACAAAAGAAACCAATTATTTTTAAAGGGAGGGGGGATGGATAGAACACTGGCCCTGGAGTCAGGTGGACCTGAGTTCAAATCCAGCCTCATGTACTTGACACTTACTAGCTATACAACCCTAAGCAAGTCACTTGACCCTAATTGCCTTGTCAAAGAGCAAACAAACCACAAAAACAAAACAAAACTCTATGGGTCGTAATTTCTTCATCTCTAAAATGAGAAAGTTGGACTAGATTAGGAGTTCTTAAATTTTTATGTGTCATGGAGTCCTTTGATGGGGGAAGCCTATGGATTACTGAAAAATATTTTTAATTGAGTAAAATAAACATAGGATTACAAAGTAAACCAGAAATACTGAAATAAAGACGTATAGTTTTTCAGGTCAAAGTTCACAGACTTCCCCTAAGATCTGTCCATGGATCCAGATTAAGTATATCTAGGTCATTTACTGACCTTCCAACTTGAATATTTATGGTGATGATGATGGCAACATTAGTGCCAGATACTGTGCTAAGCACTTTACAATTATTATTTCATTTGATCCTCGCAACAACCTTGGGAAGTAAGTGTTGTTATTATTCCCATTTTGTAGATTGGGAAATTGGGACAAATAGAGGTCAAGTGATTTGCCCAGCATCATATAGCAAATAAGTGTCTGAGACTGGATTTGAATTCAGGTGTTCGTGATTCCATATTTTACTGGACATATATGCCCTTGTTTTCTGTGAATCCTCAAAAAGTACTTTGTTTCCCCGAAAAAAAGTATTTGGATTAAATCTCATCCTGTTTTTTGGGCAAGAAAGGGAAGAAGTGAGAAAGTAAGCAAAAAATACACTCTATCTTAATGATAAAAATTGCACTATGATGGTTGAGCTGCCACTAAACAAACAAACCAGGACTGAAATTGACATCTGCTTTCATATTCTTTTTTTTCTGTCTTTCATTGCAGAGCCTGGCTAAGCTCACGGATGGCTTTAGGAATAGCTGTTGTATTTCAGATTCTCTGCAAGATTTGTCCCGTAATTATGGTTCAGTTGGCAGTTCTTGTTTACCTCAACAATACTGCGATGCTGGTTCTCAGACTGACATCATTGGAGAGGTATGCTGGCTGACAGAGATGAAAAAAGCTTGAGGATAGGGGGAGAAAAAAGGCTGCTTTTATGTTGCCATGATTTATTCTGTTTTCATTTCCCATTTTAATTTAAAAAATATTTGGGGTGTGTGTGTGTGTGTGTGTGTGTGTGTGTGTGTGTGTGTGTGTGCGTGTGTGTGCGTGTGCGCACGTGCACCCATGTGCTCACACACACTATAGAGGCTAAAGAAAAAATACCATTTCCCCTGTTTCTCTATTAAACTTGAGTATAAACTGCTCATGATTTTTGTGCTTATGATTTAGGTGGCTAAGTTGCTGAGTTTTCTTGTTGATGGTGTGATTTACAGACATCGTAGCAATAGTGACTGCTGTCATTCCTGATGGGATTTTTGTGACATTTATCTTCCTTTAAATATCTATACATTAAAAACGTGGTATATGGATAATACCTCTTCCTTTTTTTAAACCCTACCTGTGATCTCTGTGGAATTGGGGACTCCTGGGTGAGGAAACTCACTTCATAAATAGTTCATTTGTACTTTGCCATTTAAAAGTCTCTGAGAGTTGCTTCAGGGGCCTGTGATGTTAATTAAATTGCTGAGAGCCATACAGCCTGATTATGTTGGAGACAGTACTTGACATTGTCAAGTCTAATCTTCTTGACATTGAGGCCAGCTTCCTACTTGCTGCACAGTATTTCCTCTTATGTATTCAAAATCTAATTGAATTGAAATTACTTTAATTTATGAAATCTGGGAAATCTTCTGGGAAGGTAAAGGTGTGACATGAATTCAGGATGGGATTCACTGAGAGATATAATCTTTCCATCTTTGGAAAAAGAAAAATAACAAAATTTGTTTTTCTTCTTGGAAAAACCCATTCAGATGTAACCTCCTCCATTAAATTGTAAGTTCTTTGAGGGCAGGAACCTCTTTTGCCTCTTTTTGTATCCTCTGTACTTAGCTCAGTGCCTGGATTGGGATAGGCACTTTAATAAATGTTTATTAATTGATTGAAATGAAATCATTATAATTTTTTTATGAAGGAAATAAATCCTATCCAACTACCTTTTTCAAACTCCTTAATGTTATTAATAGCAGAATACTTTTGGTGCGTGATCTTTGGCAAATGGATTCATCTCTCAGCCTTAGTATTCTTATCTATAAAAATCAGAAAGTTGTGTCATAGGTCCCCTAAAAGTCCTGAAAATAGAATTTCAGGAGTTATTCCCTGATACATATAAGTCTGTTGGTTACTTCTATTTGTGGTTCAGGTACTTTAAAATGCCTTTGTATTCTTGAGAGTTCAGTTTTCATACTGAGTAGATGGAGAAATGCAGCATAGATCTGGGGAATTAGTCTTGGCTTTGGAATCAGAGGATGTAGATTCAAATTCTATGTTTAGATTATTACCTGTTAGACCTTAGACAAACAGCTAGGTGGTACACTGGATAGAGATCAGGCCTGGAGTCAGGAAGATTCATATTCATGAGTCTGAATCTGGCTTCAAACACTTATTGGATATGTGACCCTGGGCAAGTCACTTAACCCTGTTTGCCTCAGTTTCCTCATCTGTAAAATGAGCTGGAAAAAGGGGGGGGCAAACCACTCCAGTTTCTTTGCCAAGGAAAACCCCAAAAAGGGTCATGAAGAATCAGACATGACCAAAACAACCGAACAAAAACAACTACCTTCATCAAGTCACTTAGCCTATTTGGCCATCTATAAAATGAAAAGATTGGACTGAAATCCATTGAAAGCCCTGCCAGGTGTATATCTTAATTCTTACAATTTTCTGACTGTTGGCTAGTTTTTCATAACCACAAAAAGAACAGGAATCAGTAATGAGATCTTGCTAAAGAATGGCAGGGTAATACTGGAATATATAATTTAACCTATAGAATATGTCTCATTTTTTAGACTCCATGATTTTAAAAATAGTAACTTGAAAGGCAGTTGTGTCTAGAGAACCATGAGTTCAAATACTGCCTTTGTTTGCTTAAGTTCCTGCATCCCTCAGTGCCCTAGGAAACTGTTTAAGACCTTAAGTTATAGATGAGATTTGATCTGCATCAGTGGAGGGAGTTTTTACATTGGGATTTCCCTTCCCTGAGGAAGAAAAAGGCAGAATAGAATATAATTTTGGTTCAAAGGAAAGGAATAAAAAGTCAGTATGAAAGAGGCTTAAAGAAATGAAGATTGCAAAACCTGGGAGAGAGATTTAAGTGGTGACAATAGTAATGTGGAATGTAGATATGTTATAAAAAAAGAGGATAAAATGCTCATGTCTTCTGAGAATAGTATAAGAAATACTAACTTAGGCTATTGGACAAATACACAGTTTAATATAATTTTTTTAAAGCATCTTTTGATGGTCTTGTCATTAATTTTGGGGATTAGATAGTAATAAAAAATGACCTGCGTGGTGTTTTGTGGTTTACAAAGTACTTTCACACACATTCTCATTTAATCCTTAAAACAACCCTCTGAGTAAGGTATTGCCATTATTATTATTATTATTATTATTATTATTATTATTATTATTTTCCTTATCTTGTAGACGAGGAAATTTATGCACACAGTGATTAAATCACTTGTCCAGGGTTTGATAGTAATTGGACTTGAAAATCCAGTTGTCTTACTGAAGAACAGTTTTCTTTCCACCATACTGAACCACTTTAGCAAAAAGGGACTCAGAGGTCTTAATTTTCTGGAAGTATTTAAGCATGTTATATTCTGATTGGGTTAGGATAACATATATCTGACAGTACTAGAATTTTCTCTTCTTAGAACAGCAGTATGCTCATATAATCAAGAGGAAAAACCATTGTGCAGACCCATTGAATGTCACTGATTTCAAAGCTCATTTTCCAAAGGTTAAGCATTTTAATAGCAGCTATAATATATAATATTGGAAATTCTCATCAGATTGACATGTTCTGCCCTCCAAACTGAACACACCAGATTATGTACTGTAATGGATATAGGGTCTGACCAAGCTAACTATTCATATCATGACTACTGTTATTCACTTTTCTTTACATATCAGTATTGAGTTTGTATTACTGCTAATATCACAACAACACCTGCTCCTATTCCTACTCCTACTCCTACTATTTCCCCTATTAGGTTGTGAGCTCTTTGAGGAGAGGAATTGTATTTTGTCTTATCTTCAGCTTTTAGCATAGTACCTGGCACATAGTAGACCTTTAATAAATGTTTATTAACTGACTGGTGATGATAATGAAGAGTACGTTTACTACTGAAGGTGATAATGGTGATGGTTTCTTGGACCAGGCCTAATATTTTGTTGGTCTAGGAAATTCTGTGTTACAGTGTCTATTGTTATAATAGTAATAATTATACTATGTTGTTGATTATGTTCAACATTTAATGTGCATAATTATTAAATATATAAAATATATGCATACATGTGCCTAAGCAGCTTCTCCATACTATACTAAATGTTGAGCGGACTAGGAAGGGCAGAAACAATTCCTGTCCTCAAGAACCTTATCATCTAATGATACAACAACATATAATAGTGATGTACAAACAAGAAATATGTATGTGTCACATATACAATAGGTATATGTGACACACATAGACAGACAGAGAAACAGACATAATCTCAGAAGGAAGACGCTAACATTAAGTGTTACCAGGAGAGCCTTTTTTTCAGAAGGGGAGATTTTAGCTGAAATGGAGGAGCCAGGGAAGTAAGGAGAAAGAGATGGGGAATGAGAGAATTCCAGATACAGGGCATAGCCAGTGAAAATTTACATTTACCGAATCAACAAGTGGAGTATCTTGTGCCAGGAACAGCAAGGAGACCATTGTCATAGGATTATTCAGTAAACTTAAGGGAGTAAGGTATAAGAAGACTGAAAAGGTAGGAGAGAGCCAAATAATAAAGGTTTTAAAAGCCAAATGGAAGATTTGAATTTTGAACCTGGAAGTAGTGGAGAATCACTGGAGTTTATTGAATTGGGGGGAGGGGCTGGTTGTGACATGTTTAGATCTACACTTTAGGAAGATCATTTTGCTGACTGAGTGGAGAATGACTGAACCAGGGAAAGATGTAAAGCAGGGAGGCAATAATTCAGGCCTAACTTGACTGAGGGCTTGCATCAGGGTGGCTGCAGCATCAGGGGAGAGGAGAAGCCATATCAAAGAATGCAAATGTAAAACTAACAGAATTTTGGCTACAAATTGAATTTGGGAGTGATTAAGAGAGTGAAGAGTGAAGGAGATTACCTCGGTTCCGAGCCTGAGTGACTGGGAGGATCCTGGTCATGTCCTCAAAAATAATAAGTTAGGAAGGGTTGGAGAGGATAGATAATGAGTTCAGTTATGGATATGTTGAGTCTAAGATGTGTATAAGATAAGTCATGTCTACTAGGCAGTTGTAGATATGTGGCTTGATCTGGCTGGCTAAATGGATCTGAATGATCATTGAATTCATGCGAGTTGATGATGTTATCAGAGAAAGAAGAAAAGATGACATAGTGCTATTATGGGTTACCCATGGTTATATTTAAAAATATGCATATTTGTGATCCTTCTCTGCACCTTATAGCCTCAGAACACTGCCTGGCTCAGTAAGGAATATGTCTCATGTTTTCCTCACTCTAGTCACAACACAGTATGTGTGTGTGTGTGTGTGTGTGTGTGTGTGTGTGTGACACAACCTTTCAGGACTAAGTAGCTCACTGAGACTTTGAGTAGTGGAATAGGTGCCAGTCTGCTTTGGTTGAGGGGGAATTGTGATCTGTAAGTTGCCTTTGTCACTGAAATCATGGGTCCAGTCCCTTTCCCAATAAATTGAATGTGCGTTATCCTAAATCATTCCTCATATTCTATTCATATGGTTTGGTTTTCTTCCTGAAGTGTGTAATTCTGTATTAATCCATATCGGAATATTGCAATTTTTAAAAGAAATTTATTCAATTTACAGAGTTTTATGAATTCTGATATTTGTTCTTATTATTCCATCATCTTCCCAATCTGTGCCCATAGAGCATGTGCTGTTTTCCCATAATACCCATCATTCATAAACATAATATGTGATACTGGGCCTGTACATTTTCCTGAGCCTCAGATATTTATTACAGAATGTCTTATCCTGTTAATTTGTCTCATTAACATATAATCACTAAAAGATATGACAATCTCTGGCTTTTATTATTTGCACTTACATCTTCTGTATGCCATTTAAACCTTGGCCAAAAAAACTCTGATTTTTAAAAAAAAACACATTTTAGTAACAGTTTCCTAAAAGAGTATTTAGGAAATTTACCTAACTAAATATAATCATAACCTTTGATTAAAAAGCATTTCTTAAAAAAAAAAAGCATTTCTTTACTAAGATCATATGAAAGATTTAAAAAATATTATTCATTATTTGGGTGTGAAAATTTAGATGGATTTTATAGAATCAAGATGAGTCACTAATATATTGTCTTCTTCTCCCCTTTCAACCTTTTACATCTCTTTTCCTGTACTTTAAGTTTGGCTTTGATGATAAAACAAGACTTGTAGACAGAGTTCGACTTAATTGGCAGTATGAAGAGGCCAAAAAGAGGTAAGAAGTACATTTTTAAAAGAGAATCATATTCTGTTTATCCAATTTAAATCTTATTGATAGTGAATGAAAGACTTTAGGAGTATTTTTATACCAACTTAAAAATACCATTAAAATTTTATTGCCTCCTAGTGATGATAATGATGAAATAAAATCATTAGATAGTTCACATGATGGAAACAAATACCTAAATTATCCCTTGCCTTTCCTTCAATCTCCTTCTCCAAACTTCGTTAGGGTATTTCATGTTATGAATAGCAAAATAATTTTTTAAATCATATTAAAATACCCAGCTCATTAGCAAAATCCACTGACTTTATAGTGTATTTTTATCATGGTTACAACTCATGATTGTCTATATTATTGGAAGTAGTGGCAAATGTAACATAAAACAATGGACCAATCAAAATCTTTAATAGTTTAACAAGTGATTTTTAAGTTTTTGTCTCCATACAGGCCTGTCTTCAGTTCTTACAATGGAAGTTAGAGAAAATATTTTAATTTTTTTCAAAAGGCCTAACTGCTGTAGTTTCTTTGGTGTTGGAAAACAAAAAATAATGTATGATTTTCACAAATTATTTAACATCTACTCTGCTTTAGTTTGTAAAAATTTGAAAGGACATCTTTATCATTTGCTCTGTGGATATGCTCTGTAGATATGCTCGTTAGAAAACCAGAAATGAAATTGCTCTGCCAAGCCAATCCAGTAAACATTTATTAAGCACCTACTAGTGTCAAACTCTGTGCCAAGCACTGAGGATACACTTAGTAAAAAGATAGTCCCTGCCCTCAAGGAACTTAAACTCTAAAAGGGGAAACAACACACAAAAAGATCAGGAAAGCTGGGGGAGAAGGGAAGCTTTGGGGCTTCTCTCTTAGTGGAGTTGGAACCAGAATGAATAGCAGATATAAAATGGAGTGAACTGAGCCCGATTTCTGCTTTCTGTGACAGAAGGCATTAGAGGGGGCTTGGTACTCCTTTGAGCCTTTCATTCAAAGGAGGAGAGGAGGAGGTCAAAGGAAATGTTATCAAGGAGGTCAAAGGAAATGTTATCAATAAAGTTTGAGTTTACTCCCCTGTGATTAAGTTTAAAAATAATGAGCTTATCCTGAGAAGGGGCACCTTATTCCAAGGAGTTGAAACCAGGCAAAACAGCAGGTGCAAAGTAGAAGACATTTTGGATAGTATCTTCTATTACTACTCTTTTTCTTCTGGCTTTATCCACAGGACATGAGTAAAAATAAGTGTTGGTGAATAATCATGAATTTCTCATTGCATGGTTTCCATTTTATTGATATTTTTTGTCACATTGTCCCATGTGCACTTTGGGAAAATATTCTCAATCCAAAATGTTCTGATATATTAGAAAGAAAAATTATTTACGAAAAGAATAGATAGTAGTATCTGATATTAAAATACTTTCTTTGCCTCTTCCCCAA
The DNA here is from genome assembly GCA_028646575.1 of Pseudocheirus occidentalis. Taxonomy (NCBI): domain Eukaryota; kingdom Metazoa; phylum Chordata; class Mammalia; order Diprotodontia; family Pseudocheiridae; genus Pseudocheirus; species Pseudocheirus occidentalis. Next base: position 26,940,967 of record CM053600.1, read on the forward strand.
ATGAAACAGACTTTCTAATGTCAAAAAAGGGATGTCGTAATTTTGGGAGAATGCTGTTCCCACCGGCACATAGTCCACTTGGACCTGTATATAATCCACATATTTAGAATCTCATTTTGTTGTTATTGGTGGGTTTTTTTAATTGTAAAAATTGCCATAAAAACAAATCATATGACTGAAAAGTTAAAACTTTGGTTACTGGCCTTCTGTTTGGCAGCTATTTTTATAGCTTAGTTTTGGTTTTTTTTTTTTTTTTAACATCATACATTAGAATGTTAGGCTTTAAATTTCCACAAGAACTCTAAAAAGCTTCTTTGCCTAGACTAGTTATCTCTGTGGTCACATACTCCATTTATCATGCATTCCTTCTCCTTAGCTTGCTGCCATTTCTGTAGAGCCTTTGTCTCTACTAAATATTCTTGTGTTCATTCTTGTATGTTTCTACTGAAACTGCTCAGTGTGGGTGCAAGGAATTCGCTGTGCTGTATTAAAACTTGGAAAATAGATCATCACTACAGTCAAGTTTATTGTTACATATTTCATTGTGACCTTTACTTATCAAATATAGCAAGATATTTTATTGCAGTCTAAAAATGAATACAGAAATAACCTTGTTATACTGATTAAAAACATATTTAGGGGCAAGATAGAGTTTATGAGAAAAGAGTTTTTTTAGAGCAACTCTATGGCAGTCATTTGAGAAGCATTTATAAAATACTTATTATTTGCTAGGCTCTATACCTTGGGTGCAGCCTTTTGACTGAGTCCAAGTCTGACTGAACAAATCCTTTTATTAAGGGAATTTGTTCTATGAAGTTTGAGTTCAGTCAAAGGGCTACACTTGAGGCCGTATGTAGTATTTTCCACAAGGGTTTTTCACCTTTGCTCTATACCAAGTACTGGGTTAAAAGTTAAAATTTTAATATGATCCTTGTCCTCAAGGAGCTCACATTCTGATGGGGAAGATAACATAGAAATAACTAGCTCCATATGAGATATATAGAGAACAAATGGAAGATGAGAAGGAGAAGGCACTAGCAGTTCATAGACCAGAGAAGGGCCATTGAAGAAGGCAACAAGGGGAACAGGCATTTGAGTTGAGTCTTGAAGGAAGCCAGGAAATCTTAAGAAGTGGGGCTGAGGAGGGACCATTTCCCTTGTTGCCTTTCAATCCTCTAGACATGTATAATAAGCCATTACAAGCTGTTATCTTAGTAAGAGAAGAGTGCTCAGATTCTGCATTGTAGAAATGCTTGTCTACTGTCCCTGGACTCTTTCTACAGGATGCTTCCTACGTATCAGAGTAAGTCACAGGAGACCTCTTTAGTCCCTTTTTTATAGTGAGACTTTTTGGTCTGTCATTGGCCCTCTTTAACCCTTTTTCTATACTCTCTCCTTTGGCAGACTCATTCATTCTCATGACTTCACCTACCATCTCTATGCAGTTGATTCTCAAATCTTTGTCAGATCACACAATGATTATGGATATTTAGTCATTCTTCAGTCATATCTGACTTTTTGTGAATCCCTTTGGTGTTTTCTTGGCAAAGATATAAGAGTGGTTTGCCACTTCCTTCTTCAGCTCATTTTACAGATGAGGAAACTGAGGCAAAAAGGATTAAGTGATTTGCCCAAGTTCACAACATCTAGTAAGTGTTTGAGGCCAGATTTTGAACTCAGGAAGGTGTGTCTTCCTTATTCTAGGCCCAGCGCTCTACCCATTATGCCATCTAGCTACCTTGACTGTAGATGAAATGGTAGTAATATTGCTCTAAAATTAGCCATCCTCACATACTAGGTTGAAGCCAAATTATCCCCTTTGAAATTCTCTATATATGATACTTCATCTCCTCTCTCTGTGCTTTTACTACCCTGTCTTTAATTTCTAGAATGCTTTCTCTCTTTTCCTTTGTTGCTTAGAATGCCTTCCTCCTTTCAGAGCAAGTTACTTTTCTGATTTTTTTTTCAAGGGAGAAGGCAGTTGGGGTTAAGTGACTTGCCCAAGATCACACAGCTAGTTAAGTGTTAATTGTCTGAGGCCAGGTTTAAACTCAGGTCCTTCTGATTTCAGGACCAGAGCTCTGTTTACTATACCACCTAGCTGTCCCTTAGAGCAAGTTAAATGCTACCTTCTAACACAGATCTCTGCTGATTTGTTCCTCAGAGCCCTTCTTTGAAATTACTTTGACTCATTTTTTATGTTAGATTTACTTATCTCAGTTGTTTTCTCTCAGTAGAATGGAAACTTTTTAAGAGCAGCAACTGATTTTGTTTCCCCAATGTCTGTCACATAGTGGACATTTAATAAATGCTGCTAAATTGGGGTAAAATCATCTTTGATATAAGAATAATTTGTGTATTGATTTTTGTCCTATGGATTGTTGCTTTCAAAGTATTTGAAAAGTTTCCTCTCTTATATGTATTAATACCTCTTTAGGCCAGTGGATTCTTCAACAGGGAATAATCTTTGTCACAATTTCTCATTTATATACCTCCATACTAGCCTGTGGTATCAGTTCTTCTCTCGGATCTCCCCTCCATCTCCCATTCTTACAAAGTCAACATCCCTTTAGGTCATCAGTCCTCTCCTGCCCATCTTATACTGTTACTTAATTATGTCTGTCATATATTGATGTCTCATTATATTATGTATGTGTGGCTTGTTTTCTTAGAGATATTAGAAGTTTCTTGAGGACAGGGAACTTGTTATAATCCCATGTTTTCCTTAACTAGGGGCTATAATAGTCCTAAGTTCATTGTCCAAGTACAAAGTTACTCAGTTAATTGAAGTAAAAATATAGATAAGAAGTTTATATGGTCTGTCTGAGACATGAATTTTTTTAATGCCCCTCCTACCAGGTCGTATCTCCACATCTCTCCACTCTGACAGTAAGGTCTTGCATTTAAAAAAAATTTTTTTGAGGGAAAATCCACGTATGTTGCAGACTGGATTGAGTATTAATGACATCAAGACTCATGAACAAAGATTCTTGCAGCAGTGAGTCCAGGTTTTTATTATAACTACAGTTTCTGAGTAATTTTTAGGAATGCCTCCAAATAAGGCATGTGATTATAGCAATATAGACTAAGGATCCAAGTAGTGGTAAATTACTTTGGCAAGAACTGAATCTAGCATGGAAGTTAAAATTCCGCTGCTTCAGTAGTGGGGAAATACAAACAAATCCTGGTGTTTTTCACATTCTGCTCACTGATCTTTCTGCTAACTGCCTCAGATAGTACCATAGCCCTGATTTTATGCAGCATTATCACTGGTGAATAAAATGTTCTGCAAAGTCACTTCTAGCTAAGAATGTATGCCCTTCCCAATACTAAAAATTTATTTTTCCAATTTAGATGAAATTTTTTTCTAAGATACTTTAAACTTCCACCTTGAATAGAAGCATTGGAAACATAATTTAAACTTTTCTCCTTTTTAAAATACAACTTGGTATGTATGTGTGCACACACACACACACACACACACACACACAAACATTTAATGTAATATTACCAGTGTTGCCCTGCTTAATTCTGCTTTCCTTCAGGACTTCCTTCTAACCCTTTCTCTGAATATTTAAATATTTCATTAATATTCCTTTTTTCTTTTTTTTTTTGGCATCACTGTTACTAACTTTCAAGTCTCCTCCTTCCCCAAATAAAAGGTCTTTGTAACAAAAATTTAGTCAGAATAAATTTGTGTTGTAATGATTATGTCTGGATGGTTATAATGATTCAAAGTTTTCATCATAGTTATCCAGCATTGTTCTGTATGTGGCAATAAGTAGTGTTTTGTGCTTTAAAGTTTCCTTATTTCCTCCCTGCATTTCAAATTATCTTTTATCCCTTCTTCTATGACCATTGTTGTACCTCTAACAGCCCACTATATACCTTCAAGTTACCTTCTTGTAATTTTCTTTGGGCTTTGGAACAGATTTCATAGATCATTGGGTGATAAGGATCATTGATCAAGATCTGGAAAGGACCTCAGAGGACAGTGAGTTCAACCCACTCATTTACCAAAAGTGTCAAAATCGTTTGTTTTTTAACAAGGCTCTGAATGGGGGCTTTGTGACAACTGTTTTGACCTTTGAGCTGGTCTCTAGGTGTAGGGACTAGGTTCCAGTGGGTCAAAAATTGAGAGAATATTAGGATTAACTGAATCAATGGGATGAGGAATTTCAGAATTCATCTACATCTTATAAAAGTGGAAATGGTTAATTTCTAATTAGAAGACTTGGTACTGAAGAGTTTCCACTTATTTTTTTACTTACAACAAATGGAGTATTTGTGTCACAAAGCTTTGTCATCGCTCTTATCATTAGTTTCCGTTTGACACTCATAAGAATGGATTGCATGAGCCTGAAGTGTATGGAAGGAAAGCTACTATCTCTAGAAATAAGACTATGCTTTGGCTCACAAAAACAGACCTTAAACAGAGAAGTTCCCTAATTTTGAGGTTTAAATTTTCCTATTTTAATGGGAAACATGTAGTCTGTAGCTATTTCATAGGGCACAGATGACTTCTTTTTACCTAAGAGCAATCACTGGGGAATTTTCCTGTAATGAACAGTTTCTATAGAAACACAGCCGATTCATACTGAAACAAAATAGTTGGTTTGTCCAGTTTTCTAAGTTTTGTTTCATTCTGCTGGGGCCCAGGAAACATATTGGCCCTACAGTTCATCTCCTGTCAAGAGGCCCTTGCTTAAGTATAGTTCAACCAGACATTGGGACCTGACTTTACCCTTTTTCTCCTGACTGAATTTCCATGGTGTCTATAAACATGCCTACACAGAGACATAAACAAATTTTGTAGCTTTGCAACTGTATGCAATCATATTATACTGTGAATTTGGAGTAAAAATAAGTATTCATATTATAGATATTCCTTTGTGGAACTTTAAAGTTCTCTTACATACTTGTCATGTATTGTAGGCCTTGTTTGTGCCTAATAACAGTAATATTAATAATAGCTAACATTTATTTAGTGGTTACTTTTTGTCAAGCACTGTGTTAAGCTCTTTACAATTGTTATTTCATTTAGTGCCTATAACAACTATGGGAGATAGGTGTCATTTTTATCCCAATTCTACATATGAAGAAACTGAGCAAAATAAAGGTTAAATGACTTGCTTAGGGTGCTGGCCCTAAAAGTCGGTATCTTTAGATTTATCAAACACTACCTCATTGTGCCCATTTTTATTGTTTCTGGAGTACTTAATCTATTCTGCTTACCAACCTCTCTATTTTTTACCCAGTACCAAAATGTTTTAGAGATCATAGCTTTGTAGTATAGTTTAATATCTGGTACTGTTTGTTAGTTTCCCTTCTTTCTCCTTTTTTTATTCCCATTAATTCCCTTGATATTTTTTACTTTTTGTTTGTTTAGATGAATTTTGTTATTCTTTTCTAGCTCAATAAAGTAATTCTTCAGTGGTTTCAATTGGTATGGTACTGAATAAGTAAATAAATACAGCAGTATTGCTTTTATTATATTGGCTCAGCCTACCCATGAGCAATTACTGTTTTTCCAATTATTTAGATCTATATTTCTATGAAGAGTGTTTGTGTTAAGTAAAGACTTCATCATATCTTATGGTTGGAAAAAAGTAATAGTTTTGTTTCCTCTTTGCTTGTGCTTATTCCTTCAATGTCTTTTTCCTGTCTTGTTTCTATAACTAGCATTTCTAGTATAATATTGAATAGTAATAGTGATAATGGATATCATTGATTCATCCCTAATCTTGATGGCTTCTAGTTTATTCCCATTACAGAAAATGGTTGGCCTCAGTTTAGAGATGTATACTTTTTTTTTTTTAAAGGAAAGCTCCTTTCTGGTGTTTTTAACAACTGAAGTGTAATTAAAGATACAGACTATGCAGTCACAAGGGAAAGTATTAGTAACTTAAGAAAATATTCCGTTGATATTCTTTTCACTTCTTAATGCCTCCTCTAAGCCACATTACCCTGCCTTATAATAAAAAAAAGCATAGTTAAGTAAAATGAATTAGTACGTTGGCCATATCTGATAATATGTACCACATCCTAGGTTTATTTAATCCATCCTTTCTCCCAGAGAACACAGCTGGATCAGTGGGTAGAAATCACAAAGAGTCAAATTTAGATTTAATATAGGAAAGTATTTCTGGCAACTAGAGCAGTCCAAAAGTGGAATGGATGGCTTTGGAAATAAATGAGTTCTAGGACCTGCCCCAATGTTCTTAGACTAGACTGCCTCCTATTCCATATGTTATAATGGAGATTACTTTTTGGATATGAGTTGCTGGGGTTCCTTCCAACACTCCAAAATCTGCAATAAGAAACCTTTCTGTGAAGTAGAAGGCATACTATATTTCACCATTAGCCCTATGAAGTTCAGGGTGATGACTATACTGAGTGAGAGTTCTGCTCCTTTATTATTTTTCCTTTTACATTATTGTGGACATTGTGTAAATTGTTCTTATAGTCTTGCTTATTTGAGTTTGAATCAGTTCATGTAAAAACTTCCTGTTTCTCTGGATTCTTCACTATCATTACTTCTTACACAGTCTTTTTTACTATAAACTTGACGAGCCCTAACAAATATCCTTATTGTTTCCTTCCAAGCAATATTTCCTTATGTTTCTATTTACATAACTTATTCAGCCATTCATTAATTAACTAGCACCCACTTTGATTCTCATACTTTGCTACCACAAGAAGTGCAGCTTCTAACTATTTTTGTAATGAAGCTAATTGAAGTAATGGAATGGAGAGGAGCTTCATCATGGTAGTTTTAATGGACTTCTGATAGACTGTCTGCTTTTTTTCCATATTAAATATAATTTCCAACGAATGAAAATCTATTCTCTCTCCCTCCTACCTTGCCACTACCTAAGTTTAAAGAAAAGCTTGTTATAAATTCACATAGTCAAGCAAAACAACATTGTTCATAACAAAAACAAATATGTCTCACTTTGTGCTCTGAGCCCATCACCACTCTGTGTCAAGGTGAGTAGCATGTTTTATCATGAGTCTTCTGGGATCATGACTGGTAATTGCATTGGTCATCATTCCTCAGTCCTTCAAAGTTTTTTGTCTTGACCATGTTGCTGTTGCATAAATTATTCTCCTAGTACTTTTCATTTCGTTCTGTATAGTTTATATATATATATATTCTCAAGTTTCTCTGAAATTGCACCTTTCATCATCCCATGTAGCACAATAATGTCCATTATATTAATATTTCCTTATTTATTTTGATATTTCCCCAGTCTATGGACAACAAGTAGTTTTGAACTCTGTAATGGAGTTCACTGTATAAACCCTCACCTTAAAGTGAAGCATAACAATGGTTACCTCGTTGAAAGTTGGCCAGCTTAACTGAAACTGAAAATTTCCCTGATTCCTATGAATGGCAAAAAGCAAATTAAGACAAGCAGGAAGAATGAATTCTATATCAATGTAAGCTGTAATTCAGATGGAGCCTGTAAGGCAATAACCAGATACCACCTACAGGAATGAGGAATTCAGGTTCATCATTTCTTATTTTCAGTTAATGAGACCGGCAGCTTGCCTGGAGCCCAGCCTGCTGTTTGAAAAAGCAGAATTATTTCAGAAAAAAAATGGGAAATTGCTCATAAACTTCATATTTTAGGCATGAACTGAAATACTACAAAATTATTTTTGAAGTGTAAAATAAATTTTAAAACCTTGTAATATTATAAGCTCATTTTTAAAAGACAAAGAAAATCATATTGAAGATAGCTGTATGGTTGTGAAAATCACAGGTTGTCAATGCATTCAATGCTTGAGGTTACCATTTATGGCTTAGTTTTAATACTTTTGGTGAAATAGAAGTTGGGCTATAAGGATAAAAAAGAGTTTATGTAAGACATAAGAAAAAACTCACTATACATTAAATCTATTTGAAAAATGTAAGATAAGTAGAAAGCTTTGACAATTTGTATTGGATTCTCTTAGCTCATTATGCAGATTGTTAGAAGATAGTAGGGTCGTACTCTATAACTGCTTCCAAATAATTTGGAAAGTAGAGTATATTCATTATATCCTATGTACACTGAGACATGTACTTGGTCTCAGGTTCTTCCTCTCTTTTCATGACGGAATGAAACTGAATAGTTACCAGTGTTTCTTCTAACACTAACATTTTATGACTGTTCTAAAGTTACAACCCATAATCCAATAATTACTCCAAATTCTCAGATTTGCAAAAAATATTAGCAGTCTTATTGACATCATAAAATTCCTTCCAGTGATGCAAATCCTGACACAACCGTAACTGTGCATATTCTGTGATTCTTGTTCTTGGCCTCCTATAAGTTAACTACCATAGGTCCAATCTTGGGGCCTTCCTAACTTTCTCTTAACATATTATCAACATGTAGGCTGTCCTTTGATTAACCAACACTATTGCTTTATGACCAGCCTATACCTTTGTTTATAGATGCCTGTGACACTATCCTTGATACCTGTGGTGTTTTTTTTTGTGTTTCCTTACTTTTTTGTGTTATAGACTGAAAAAAGAATACAATATGAAAACTAGAAACTGAAAAAATTATAATTTTCTATTAATTTGTCAAAATGATCAGAGATTTGATTTGTATTTTTAATTTCATTTATATAAGGTAGTCATGTCTAGTGCTGGTAGAATAAAGCTTGAATTAGGAAGAAATATGAAGCATTACTCAATGTTCAATATTAAATCTCTTTAAGCTTGTACATTCCTTGAGCTTATACCAACCAAACATTTATTTAATGTCAGCTATGGAAAAGTCCCTGCTTTGGGGCTTGGTATCCACAGATGAAATAAGGTGTTATCCCTACATAAAGGGGCCTGGACTCATAGTTGGAGAAATATGATAGAAAAATATCATTAGGGGCAGAGCCAAGATGGCGGCATAGAAGCAGCAAAGTTTCACAGCTCCCACAAAGCCACCTATATACCCATAAAATACGACTCTAAACAAATTTTAGGGCTCCCAAACTCACAAAAATACAGAAAACACATCTCTCACTGAAGGCAGCTCGGCAGGAGGGGCTCATGGTGGCAGGCTGGGAGCCGAGGCCGGCCCAGTACAAAATCGAAACTGCAGCCAGGGCCCAGGGCAGTCAGGAGGAGCCACAGCTTGACTCTAGCAGATCTGCAGCACCTGGCATAATCTCCATATTTATCAAGCCAGGAAAAATAAGGTTTAGAGAAAGCTCAGTGGAATTCAAGATTTCAAGCTAAATTTGGGGAAGGAAAAGCAGTCCGGCCAAACTGCTCCCAGGGCAAGGAAGCAGCCTGGAAAGGCGCAGGATCTGCTGCAAACCAGCAACTGCCTCCACTAGGCTGCTTCAGAGCTCCTGGCCTGCTGGTTGCAGGGGGGCCAAGACGATTGATCAGGGCCAAGGGCTCTTGCATTGAGCAGCCTGGATCCAGATTGTGGTCTTGGGTGATGATCTTGGGGTGCACTTTCAGCAAGCCAAAGCTGATGGGGGCTGCAGCACCCCCTAATAGCTCTGGCAGCTGTGAAAACTCCAGCAGTTTGGGACAGAGCTTTCCCCCCTGGGAGCAGACTTCCACAGAACTAAAAAAACAAGCAATTAATTGACTGGCCAACATGAGGAAAAGGAAGCAAAATAAGAACAGCAATAAAACGCTAGAATCCTCTTTTGTGGACAAAAAGGATCAAAGCATGGAACGGGACGAAGACAACACAGTAAGAACTCCCACACCAAATGCTTCCAAGAAACATGAAGATTGTTTACAAGCAATAGATCAACTGAAAAAGGACTTTGAAAACCAAAAAGACAAGTGGAGGAAAAATTGGGAAGAGAAATGAGAATGATGTGAGAAAATCCTGAAAAGAGAGTCAACAACCTGACTGAAGAAAACAACACTTTAAAAAATAGATTAACTCAAATGGCAAAAGAGGCCCAGAAAGCCAATGAGGAGAAGAATGCCTTAAAAAGTCAAATTTGACAGGTGGAAAAAGAATGTCAAAAGCATTCTGAAGAGAATAATTCCTTCAGAATTAGAGTGGAGTAAGTGGAAGCTAATGACTTTATGAGAAAGAAAGATACTATTAAACAGTTATAAACAAATGAAAAAAATAGAAAGCAATGTGAAACATCTCCTTGAAAAAACCACTGATCTGGAAAATAGATCCAGGAGAGACAATTTGAAAATTATTGGTCTACCTGAAAGTCATGATCAAAAAAAGAACTTGGAAAGCATCCTTCAAGAAATTCTGAAGGAAAATTGCCCTAATGTTTTAGATTCAGAGGGCAAAATAGAACTTGAAAGAATTCACCAATCACCTCTTGAAAAAGAAACCCCAAAGAAAACTCCTAGAAATGTTACTGCCTGGTTCCAGAATGCCCAGTTAAAGGAGAAAATATTACAAGCTGGCAAGAGAAAACAATTTGAATACTGTGGAAACACAATTAAGATAACCCAGGATCTGGCAGCTTCTACACTGAGGGATGGAAGGGACTGGAATATGATATTTTAAAGATCAAGGGAGCTGGGATTAAAAGCAAGAATCACCTACCCAGCAAAATTGAATATAATGTTCCAGGGGAAAATATGGTCATTCAATGAGGTGGAGGACTTTCAAGCATTCTTGCTAAAAAAAAATCAAAACTGAACAGAAAATTTGACAATCAAACACAAGAAGCACGAGAAGGTAAACATGGGAAAGAAATCATAAGGAACTTATCAAAGGTGATCTATTTACATGACAATATGAAAAAATGATAATAGTAACTTATAAAACTTTTCTTAGTATGAGGATAGGTGAAGGGAATACAAATGTTTATATATGTATACTTCACATATGCCTATATAGGAGACCATATATGCATATGAATACATATCTGTGCATGTATGTATATGTGTACATAGAGGGTATAGGATCAATTAAATACAAAGGGATGATACTTTAAAAGTTGAAATTCTGAGGTGGGAGAGGACTAGAATGAGAGGAGACAGGGAGAGACAAATTAGGGTTAATCATTCCATATAGAAGAGGCAAGTGATAACTGTTAGAACTTTACTTTCATTTATTCTCATTGAATTTGGCTTAGGGAATGGAATGATATCAACTCTAAACTGGGTATCATGCCATACAGGAGAGTAGGGGTGATGGGGATGAGAGGCGGGATGACAGAGGGGAGGGCAGGGTCTGGGGAAGGGTTGCCGGAAGCACACAATTCAGTAAAGGGACAGGGACTGGGTAGAGAACAGGACAAGGGGGGATGGGATAGGAAGGAGGGACATATGATCAGCCTGTCACAATATGTCCACTGTGAAGATGTCCTGTATAATTACACATGCACAGCCTATATTGAATTGCTTGTCCTTCCAGTGGGGGTGGGTGACAAGGGAGGAACCAAAAGAATCTAGAATTTATAGCTCTGCAATACATGCACCTAGAAATTAAGGTAATACAGGGACTGGGGTTGGGAGACCCTCCCTGCTCCACCAGAAAGTTAGAGGGGTGTTGGAGGAGGGCATATAAGAGAGCAGATTGGGGGAGGGGCTTTACAGTGGGATCGCTGTTTGGGGATTGTAGGTGGAGGAAAGACAGCAAGAAAGTTTGTAGCTCAAAAATCTCATGGAAATCAATGATGTAAACAACAAAGCAAATTTTAAAAATTTATATTAAAAAAAGAAAAAAATTTGCTTTACTATACAAATTAGAAGATAAATGTATAGAGGAAGTCAAAACAGAATAATAGAAACTATTTGAAGTTGTGGAAATCATTTTCTTCTGTTAATTGTCAGGGAAGACTTTATGGACAGTGAGTTAATCAAAGGACCCACTGTGTACTAAGAGCACTGTGTTAAGCTCTGGGAGGGAACACATGGTCTGGTCTTTGAAAAGGGGGTAGAGAGAGAGCATAATCTATTCCAGATATGTGGGATAGTTTATAGATGATAGTACAGAGATGATAGAGATAGTTTGAATAAAGAATAGTGTGCTTAACTCATTAAGTTAACATGAATCCAGTCATTAGTAGTGGGAGTTCCAGATAGAAAATTATATTGATGCCAGGTTGGGTAAGGCCTTTGAATATCACCAAGGACTATGGACTTACTGTGATAGTCATTGGCAAATGCACTGAAGTGTAGGAGAATAATAGGAATAGCACCATCCATTAAGAACATTGTTCAAGGACCCAGCAAAATTGAGCATATTATTCCAGTGAAAAATATAGTCATTCAATGAGGTGGAGGACTTTAAAGCATTCTTGCTGAAAAAACCAGAGCTGAACCGAAAATATGATAATCAAACACAAGAAGCATGAGAAGGTAAACATGGGAAATAAATCATAAGGAACTTGTCAAATTTGAATTATTTACATGCCAATATGGAAAAACAGTAATAATGACTTATGAAACTTTTCTTAGCATGAGGATAGGTGAAGGGAATACAAATGGATATATATGTATATCTTAATTCCTAGTTGCATGTAATTAATAATAATAATACATATATACATATGTATAAACATATATATATATATATATATATATATATATATATATATATACCTTTGATTATAGAACTTTATATTCTAGATTCTTTCCCTTCTTCCCTTGTCACCCACTCACACTGGAAAGACAAGCAATTCAGTACAGGCTGCCAATGAGCCCTTCCCATCATCTTGCTGGGCTGCCGTCAGCAGGAGCTGTGTTTTTCTGTAATTTTGTGGGTTCTGGAGCTCTAAAA
>CM053600.1:26953788-26976496 GCA_028646575.1 Pseudocheirus occidentalis
TCATATTTTATAGTTATTTGAGGTGGTTATGGTGGGAGCTGTGGAGTTCTCCTGCTTCTGTGCCACCATCTTGACTTTACCTCCCTTTGTATTTTATAATATATTTCTCTATGAAGCTGTGTGCTAAATTGTAAATAAATTGTAATATATAATAGATATTGGTTTGCATCTCTTTTGTCATCATCATCATTTCTTCCCACCACTACCCCATACCCTAGCTTGTAGCACAATGCATAGATCAGTAGTTCTCAACCTCCCTAATGCTGAGACCCTTTAATACTCGTATGTCGGTGGACCTGCCTGGAGACGGATAGAGGAGCGGTGTGTGTCTCTGTTCCTAAGACCATCAGAAACGTTTGTTTTCTGATGGTCTTAGGTGACCCCTGTGAAAGGACCGTTCAGGCCCCAAAGGGGTCACGACCCACAGGTTGAGAATTGCTGGCAAAGGTGCTCAATAAAGACTGAATGGAGAAATGGATTTATAGATTAAATTATATTACATATGATTTATAGATTTAAAATCAGATCTTTTCAGTATCCCAAACCCGGTTTGCTGATGTAGAATATCCCCAAGCAACTGGTCATTTAAACAAAGCTTTGACTTTTTTTTTTTTTTTAGAAGGGAGAAGGTAAGGCTTTAACCAGATTCTCTTTTTCCTGATGGGAGTATTCTCTTCTTGCCATTTGGGGTTAAGTGATCAGCCCAAGGTCACACGGCTAGTAAGTGTGTCAAGTGTCTGAAGCCAGATTTGAATTCAGATCCTCCTGTCTCCAGGGCTAGTGTTCTGTTCACTGTGCTAGGTAGCTGCCCCAAAAGCTTTGACTTTTAAAAGATATCAAGAATATAGTCATACCCTTCTTCCTCTGCCCTATACCCAAAGTACAAGACCAAAAATGGAAGGAACACTGTATTGAACTATGGAAGAAACACATAGCATATATAATCTGTTGCCCAGTTTTTCAGGGTATTGTAAAGGAAGGCAGTATGGTATAGTGGAAATGATGCCAGACTAGATGCAAGCAGTGGGTCCAGCTGTGAGACCTCAGGCAAATTTTAACCTCTTTAGAATCTAGTTTGGAACCAATTTGCAAATGGATGATGTTGGGATGAAAGGATCTTCATGATCCTGTCTGACTTTAACATGCTGTGATTTTGACAATTCTGATAAATATTGAATTGTAAGTAAGCAGGCTATATATTTCTTGATGTATCATGAAATTTGCATTGTAAAGGAGCATATGTTTTAAGCACAGATATTTTTGCCTAAGCATTCAGCACTGCCAAAAACCTTTTCCAGATGGGCTGCCTGAAGTAAACTTTAACCAGATTCTCTTTTTCCTGATGGGAGTATTCTCTTCTTGCCATGTGTTTTATTTTTGTTTTGAAAGCTGTGAAATATGACAGTGCGGTGATTAATTTTGGCTAAAGACCTGGTTTGTTGTTTTGTTTTGTTTTTCATACCAAAAATGGTACAGCATTGGAAATTATTCCCCTTAATCTTGATTCTTTACTTTTCAGATTTTGTCTTTGGTAACTTTCTGAAAGAAAGAAAAAAAAAGCTAAAAACTCAATATTTTCTTTGAAAAAAAAAATAGTATCTTGGTTTTAGCCAGTGCCACTCATGGCAATTTTCTAAATTGAAAGCAATTTAGAATGTTAAGTTACCCAAAATTACATAATAATCAGTGGAAAAGTTAATTGGACTCTTGATTTCCTAATATATATACCTTGTTTCAATATTTATTCATACTGATGAGAAGTAACCTATGAACCAAATGTCTGATTTAAATGAAGAAAGAGTTTTTATTCACACTAATGTGTTTGTGAGAGGGAGTGCAGGTCAGGAAGATATTTTATAAAATAGTTGAAGAGGTAGGTTTTTTTCCCCTTAAATATTATATTCATAGCACCTTTCATTCAGAAGTATCAGACAACAGGTGCCATCTTGTGTTGGTTTTTATAATATTATGGAAGAAATGGAAGAATAAAGTTCTTTGCAAATAGAAGAGATAATTTTTTTCAATTGAAATGAAAGGCAACTACCTGAACTGATGTCAAAGAACATGGCAGATTCCTTAATTTTATCATTTGTCCAGAGCTGTAGCTTGGAACAGTTTTTTTACCTGAGGCAGATTCAGTTGGGGACACTTCACTAAGGACACTTTTTCCTTCAATATGCGTATTGATTCTTGCAGATGTTAGATATCATCCCTGATAGGCAGCCCTTGTAGGATCAAGTTGCAAGGTGCAAGGATGGTAGTTGAGGGAGTGAAAACACATACCTTCCTGGAAAAAAAAAAGCACTTACCTTACCACAAAAGTATACCTGCTTCTCCCCTCGAAGTTGATGCCCCATTTTCCTTCAACTAGTTGTAACTCGGCCTTTGTCTACCCTTTGAGAATAAAGTATATTCCATCAGTGGATATTCTAAACTTTCCCATTCCAGTCCTTCTCCCCCAATCCTCAGCTTTTAAACAAGGGAAAAAGTGGGAATTAAACATAAAGCAGGACAAACATTTTTCTTGTCAGAACAGGAGATGTGGTGAACATGGGTTATGAAATATGTGACTGGGTAAAATATTTCCATACTTGAAGTATTTTCTTATATGTCAGTGATCTATGAGCTCATCGATGTGGTTACTCTCCATCTGTATAGAGGATAGTCCTCATCTCATGTGGTTCTCATACATTTTCTCCCATAAATCCTCCAAAGAAGTTACATTGAATATACTAAAATGTCTTCTAGATTTTTTTTAAACTTCATCGATACTGTAGCAATACCTGGAATGTGTAGATCATTATCTTTTTTTTTTTCTTTTTGGAGGGAGGAATGCTGGGCAATTGGGGTTAAGTGACTTGCCCAAGGTCACATGGCTAGTAAGTGTTACGCGTCTAAAGCGGAATTTCAACTCGGGTCCTCCTGACTCCAGGGTCAGTACTTTATTTACTGTGCCGTCTAGCTCCCCCAATTATCTTTCTTTATCATTATAAGCCTGGATCACTTTTTAAAAATTAATTTAATAAAAAAGGTTTTTGGAGTTCATACTTTGTACTAGCCAGTGGGCTAGGTCCTTCTGATATAATGATAAAAACAAAATAGCCCTTGAACTCAAGGAGCTTTCCTTTTATTAGGATAGAACAGTGTGTACACAAATACATGATATATAAAATGAGTAAAAAGTAATTGTTTTTACAAAAAGAGAGTATTAGCAAGTGGTGGGAATCAGGATAAATTTCATCAACTTTCTGACCGATATCTATTTTTGCTACATGTTTCTTTGGGGACAGAGGGAAGAATATTAGCAATGAAAAGAATTTTTAAGTGCAGGTAAAAAATCTTTTCAAGTTTCGAGAATACTGATATATGAATTAGCACAGTGGACTTACAGATCTATAGTTCTATGTTTAGTCATTCTCCTCAATATCAGTTTGATGCCACTTGAATTTCCATTGAATGTTCCATAGGCATCTCAAATTCAACATGGCCCAAACAAAGCTCATCTCCACCCCCCACCCCCAAACCTATACTTCTTCCCAACTTCCCTGTTTCTCTTGAGGTCACCACCATGGTTTCAGTTACCTAGGTTTACAATCTCAAGAGCCACCTTTGAACTCTTCTCTCTCTACAGTCCTCTCATCCAATCAGTTGCCAGTTCTACTTCCACAACACCCCTTCTCTTTTCTCCCCTCATAAGCTCCCTAGTCAAACCTTCATTACCCCTGGCCTCTCCCATTGTGATAACCCTCTAATTGGTTGCTTTGCTTCCAATCTCTATCTTTGTCAATTCATCTTCCAAACAGCTGCTAAAGTAATATTCTTAAAGTGTATATCCAACCATGCAACTCCCTTAACTCAATAAGTTTTTGTAACTTTCTATTGCCTCTAGGATTTAAAAATGAACTCCACTGTTGGGCATTTAAAGCCCTTCCCAATCTGCCTCCACCCTATCGTTAGAGGTTTTTTTATAAGTTATTCCCCTTTGCTTATTCTACATTTCAGCTAAACCAGCTGACTTACTGTTCCTAGTAAAATAGCTCTTTTATCCAAACTTTTGCATAGGATATTCCTCATGCCTGGGATGCATTATTTCCTAACCTCTCTCTCCTAGAATCCCTTTCTCCCTAAAGGACATCTCAGACACCATATCCTATGTGAGTCATTTCTCTGATGCTCCCAGCTGCTAGCACACCTCTTGAAATTACTTCGTGTTACTTATTTGTTCATGTGTTTTGTTTTTCCAAACAGAATATAAGCTCTTTAGGAGCAGAGACTGTCAATTTTTTTTATCTTCGTTATCTAAGAACTACTACCATGCTTGGAAGAAAGCTTATTGATTGATTAAATGGGAGGCAGGGGGGGTAAGAAAGCAGTGTTATGGAAAGATCTCAGAAATAATGAGGTTGAATTCAATAAACATGTACCATATACACAATCACACAGTACTTTTAATAGAAACCGCACAAAAAATATTGTCTACCTACACAGCAAACACAAATGTATGTATTTGCTAAAAATTGTAATTATTTGGACTAAAATAAGATAAGACCAATCAAAATAGAAACAGTATAAACTTGTACCACTGTAAGAAAGATTGCCTGTAATTAATGTTTTAGTTATTCATTCCTTCCATTTGATGTTGAATTGCAGAATGCCATGCTGTACTTATAGATGTCCCTAACTGCAAAGTCTGATTAGACATTACTTACTTATGCACTTGTATAACAGACATTTGGGTTGGGGTTTTTGTTTTGTTTTGTTTTGTTTTTTCAGTTTTAGTAATGTAACCTCAATCATGTTTGGTTTGGGAAGCTAGATTTAGATAAATGTTCAAGTCTAACTTGATCCATTACTGCTCCTGAAAGATTCATTATCCTGATTTATTTGCCTCAGTCATTAATCTTTTTCTCTGTGACAACGCTTGGCATGCCTTAGCACTTTTAAATAAATGGACTTTTCTAGAAAGCTATCAACTTGAAACTTTTCTGAGAAAATTGAATATAAATAACTATTTTTTTTAGTATATTTAGAGTACAAGTGTTTTATCTGTGTCATTATACAAATGATCTCTGATTCCTTCAGGACCTCAGTATGTTATCCAGTGAAGAACCTTGCATCCTGGCATAGAACTAACTGCCTTAAGACTTAGTATTAGCTCACTCAGGTTAGTGTTACACCCATCTACTTTAAGCCCAAAAGCTTAGTTGTAGGTATTAACCTCTGTGACTAATGCAAGCGTCTAAATTACCTCAAAACCACTTAGAAATCTCTTAAGTAGACCTATGGATTTGGTAGGATCCAGACTGGCAGAGTCATGATACTTCTGATTATAATGCCTGAGAGTTGTCATGAATGCACATTCATTGAACATGTGCCACAGTATCATCATTGCCCAGCTTTTTAATTTTTCTGCATCCCCAAAATTCAGGTCATCATCCTCATTAGCATTATATAGGGCTTTAAAATTTGTAAAATGCTACTGCAGAAGTTTATCACCTAGAGTTAGGAAGACCTAAGTTCAAATTCAGACTCAGATACTTACAAGCTGGTAATCATGGGCAAGTCACTTAAGCTCTCTTTTTTTTTTGTTTTGTTTTGTTTTTTGGAGGGCAGTTGGGATTAAGTGACTTGTCCAAGGTCACACGGCTCTGTGTGTGTGTGTGTGTGTGTGTGTGTATGTGTGTGTGTGTGTGTGTGTATGTGTGTGTGTGTGTGTGTGTAAGTGTCTGAGGCCGGATTTGAACTCAGGTACTCCTGACTCCAGGGCCGGTATTCTATTCACTGCGCCACCTAGCCACCCCACGCTTAAGCTCTCTTTACCTGAGTTTCATTAGCGACCTGTAAGATGGTGATAATAGCAACACCCATGTTGAAGGATTTTTGTAGGGATTAAAAGAGAGAATATTTGTAAAGGGCTCAGTATAGTGCCTGTACATACTGCATAGCAGGCACTATATAAATGTTTATTTTATCCCTTTCTTCCTTTTTTCCTTCTCCTCACCTTCTCCACAACCTACCAATATTGAATAATAATTGCAGAGACCTCCCTTACAAACTTTCAAATGCATTATGCTCTCCAACAATAGAACCAATAGTGCATCAGTCCCACTTAATCTTCATATAGGCATGGCACTGATGTTTTCCACTTAGCTTACAATATTCTACGATAATTCCCATCTCATTCATTCTATTTTATTTTGGGATTGGACCTGTGATTTTATTAGTGAAGAAAACTCTACCATGAGAAATTTTGTGTATCTGTTCAGATTAGCACCTGGTGTCAGAACAAAGGTGTTAAACTCATAGTTGGTGAAACTCCAGAGTGCAGCCCAAATCAAATTAAATTGTAATTTAGAAATGTTTAAAAAAATGAAATAATCGCTAATGTTTACATAGCACCTACTGTGTGCTAAGTGCTTTATGATTCTTATCTCATTTGATCCTTACAACAACCCTGGGAGGTGGGTGCTATTAGTACTCTCATTTTACAAATGAGGAAAATGAGGTAAACGGGGTGAAATGACTTGCCCAGGGTCACATAGCTAGTAAGTGTCTGAGGCCAGATTTGAACTCATGAAGATGAATTTTCCTGACTTTAGGCCCAGCACCTAGCTGCCCAAGCTGCCTTGCTTAAATAGCGAGGTTGACCCGCTATATTGTTCTATTATCTTAATATACTCATAAATATATATACATATACATACATACATGTGTATGTATGTGTGTGTATATAAACACATATACATTTAGGGTTATAGAGAGTGATAGGACATTTTGCTAAATTAGCTTATACATTATAAAGTGTTCATTTATGTATAGTAACCCATATGTGACAGGCACTGTGCTGAGCACTTTACAAATTTGCTCTAATTTCATTGCCACAACTCCTTGAGGTAGGTTTTGTTATTTTACAGTTGAGAAAACTGAAACAAACAGAAGGTAAGTGATTCTACCACAACTAATAAGTACCTGAGGCTGGATCTGATCTTCCTGATTTCAGGCCCAGGACTATATACTGCCTTAAAAAAAAAACTGCAAAGACTTACGTGAAAATTTTCTCTCTTTATTTCATATCAGTGAATGAAGAAACAAATAGAAAAAGCATCTATTAAAGGCACACTATCGGGGTGGCTAGGTGGCGCAGTGAATAGAGCACCGGCGCTGGAGTCGGGAGTACCTGAGTTCAAATCCGGCCTCAGACACTTACCACAAAAACTAGCCGTGTGACCTTGGGCAAGTCACTTAACCCCAACTGCCCTCCCCCCCAAAAAAAAGGCACACTATGTACCAAATGTGTGCTAGAGTTTCATAGCAAAAATGAGATGCCAAACCCCTTCTCTTAAGGAACTCACATTTTAACAGAGGGAGAGAACACATGTAAAAGAATACAATTGCAGAGCAGATAGAATGGAAGAGGCAAGGGGGAAAGCAAGATCCAAGGGTTCTTAGTGTGCATTTACTTGCTATTTGTCCTTTGTTCTCCAAGAGGACCATGACGTCAGGGTGCATTAGTATTCCTGGATGACAGGGCCTACCAGTCTGGAGAACAATGGCAAGGCTTAGCAGTCCTCCTCCTGAAGGTTTGTAGTTTTTGACTCCCAGATCACCCAGTATGAACAGCAGTGGTGTAACTGTCTGGTCAGCCACCTCACAGGATCTGAGCTGGTAGAGAAGGGTGGTGAGGGATAGTGAGGGGGCCAAAGAGAGTAAAGAGAATTCAAGGAGAAAAGGGGTTTCCCAGTTTATTTCTTCCTGGCTGCTTGATAGTTTCTCTTCACTCCATGCATTGAATATAAGACTGTTCTATTTTGGCATTTTTTTTTCATTGGCTTAAGTTTTACTGAAATAGCTGCTGAAGTGTGAGTATTTGATTGACAAGAACATATACAGCATTTGCTTTAGTTCAGATCAGACATTCCATGTCACAGCCAGTAAACACGTGCCCCAACACTCCCCCTGGCCCCAAATTCTTCTAGCCATATTTAAACTTACAAAGCTAAAACAAATCTGACCTTATTTTTAAAGGTTGAGTTTTTTTGAGAAGTGAGAGGGGCAGGAGGGTAAAGTTTGCTTTTATAGTATAAACTATTCCATTCTTTTTTCATCTAACTGAAATCCTTTTAAACTTTAAAAATAATGCAGACCACATTTCTTTCATTTCATTTTTAACCCCTGACTCTTTCATCAAAAAGAAGAAGAAGAAGAAGAAGAAACAGTGTGCTTAATGACAAACTGGTACCAGGATAAACAACAGCATATAGAAACCTGTAAAGGAGCCTATGCTCTGTCTGATGTATTTTGTGAAAATTTGGGTTGGTTCTTAACAAATGAGAATTAGGCGATTTCAGTCTACACAAAAAGGTTGAATCAGGTACAATTTCATCTGTGTGAGCTTCACATACACTTTGATTATTTGATTTGAAATTCGATTATTTCAAATTCTTAAATGGTTTTTTTTAGGAGTGGGGAAGACAAGACAATTTGGGGTTAAATGACTTACCCAAGGTCACATAGCTAGTAAGTGCCAAGTGTCTGAGGCCAGATTTGAACTCAGTTCCTCCTGACCAGAGCTGGTGCTCTATTCACTGGGCCACCAAACTGCCACCAATGATGTGATTTTTCAAAAAGTAATAATACATAAATGGAAAGAATGACAAAAAGGGGAAACATTGCTTTATAATGGCAATCATCTGAAATTTTACCAGGAAGAGAAAGGGAAAGGAAAAGAGGAGCAAAAAGAAAGGAGAGGAGCAAATGCTTCTCCCTTCTTCTCAAAGTCTGGAGACTGTGAAACATATACATACATACACACAGGCACATATATGTACATACAAGTACACACATACATACTTACAGTCAGACTTGGCTAATGTCATTTTGTGGAACTGGGTTTTTAAATTTTCATACATAAGATAATAAAATGGATGGTGGTGTACATTTGGAAATGAAAGTGATGTAAAAATAAGGTATTGATAAAATTAAACAGAAACTACATCATACACCACTTGATTCTCCTAGAATGTTTTCTGGAACAGACCAGTGAGTTCCTTGTATATCCCTATGTGTTTCGAAACTCCCTATTTCAATGCAGTTTGTCCCCTGCTAAAAAGAGAGAGTCTTTATGAATTATCTGAAGCATTAATAAGTTAATTGCTTTGCCCAGGACCACACAGAGTGTGTATTAGAGGTGGTACTTATACTTAGATCTTCTTGCCTCAAACTTGCTCTCTATCCACTATTCTAGCTTACATTCTGTGTTAAATACACATTACTTTCTTTCTCTTTTAAAATAATGTTATGACTAATATGTTTTACATTATTATACATATATAACATATCAAATTGCCTTTCGTTTTGGGGGGGAGGAAGAAAATTTAGAATTCAAAATTTTAGTTTAAAAATGAATGTTTAAAATTGTCTTTACATGTAATTGGAAAAATGCTGTTTAAAAGAAAAATGTAGGGGCAGCTAGGTGGCGCAGTACATAGAGCCCTGGAGTCAGGAGAACCTGAGTTCAAATCTGGCCTCAGACATTTAACTCAAAAACCAGCCGTGTGACATTGGGCAAGTCACTTAACCCCAGTTGCCCTCCAAAAAGCAAAAAAAGAAAAAGAAAGAGAAATATATACATCTATGTGTATTTTAAAATCTATTTTACATGCACACACACACACACACACACACACACACACACTTTAAAAACAGAGGGCTAAAGTAGTATAATGGCCAGAGGGCTAGTGGCAGGTCTTGGAGAAAAAAGACCAGGTACAAGTTCGGCCTTTGATCCATTCAGGCTCTGTAACCCTGGGCAAGTTCTTTAATCTCTACTTGCCCAAGCAGATCTCTAAGAATGCAGATTTTGAAAGAAGCTTCTGATGGTAGGGGTGAATGAATTTCTACACAGAGTGCCATGTGTTGATGAAATCACAGATCTGGACCCAAACTATTTATTTATTCATTGATTTATTTTACTTCTAGACCATAATCATGTTGCCATTCAGACTATGGAAACTTACAAGTATTTATTAAACATCTAATTTGTACATAGTAAACATTGTAGGGAAAATAGAACTAGAAACCACAGCCTTTGCTCTAGGAAAGTTTACATTCTAAAAACTCTTACCCCCATTTTAAGGAAATGGGTCATGAGAGTACTTTAAGTTCATTTGTAAGAGCATGGACTTTTGAGTGTGGGTTTAAAAATACTGACCTTTTTGTAGATTTCCTCAAATGAGGAAAATATCCATTGTTGTTAACTCTAGTTGTGTCCTGAGTAGAAGAGATTATGCCAAAGATCTATTCATTATGTCTTCTGCCTTTGCCATTCTCAAGGAAAATGAATTTGCCTCATAATGTGGTTAAAGCTGAAAGTCCAAATGTACTTTATGTGGTTTATTGTGTGGTGTTTTTTTTTTTCCTTGTTTTATTCTGTCCCTCACTCTCTTCTTGTTTCTTTCTCCTCTCTTTAAAGAGTGTCAAATATACAGCAGCAGCTAGCCTTGCTGGATAATGAGTCTTGGCCAGGAATAGCAGAGGCAGATAGGGACCGCCTTCAGCTTATTAAAGAAAAAGAAGCGCTTCTTCAGGAACTGCAGCTCATCTGCCAGCAGAGACGGTCTCCAGAAGACATTGCCCGTCTGGAAGAGGAGAAAAGGCGTTTGGAGGAAGAGATTCAGAGGGCTAGAGCTACTTCTGCGCATGGGGCCACAGAAAGGTTTGGTGATTCTAATACTGGTTTGGGGGGGTTTTTTGGTTGTTTTATTTCCACCAGGGAGTAGGTGGGTGGGGAGTGGTTGTGCAACTATCTAACACTTCACTTTATTTGAGCTTGTATACATTTGTAAACAAACAAACAAAACCTTTAATACCAAAAAACTATCTGCATCTTTTGGTGCTTCTCTTTGGGTCAAGGAAAGAAATGAGAAATGGGAAAATATGTAATAAACTGTTACTAGAAAGACTCTGTGCTCTTGGGACCCCAGGTGCTTCTTTTGAGAAGGGAGCAGATAGAGAAGAGTAGCCAGAGTTAAGAGAAAGAGAAAAAAAAAAAGGAGAAAAGTCTCTCTTTTAACAAATAAGCACCTCTTCTTAACGTCTTAGAAATTTGCCTGGAGATGCTTGAGAGGTCTAGTGACTTGCCCGTGTGTGTGTGTGTGTGTGTGTGTGTGTGTGTATGTGTGTGTGTGAGTGAGAGACAGACAGACAGACAGACAGACAAACAGAGACAGAGAGATGCTATAGTAGGTAGGTTTTATTTGGATTTAAATTTAAACTTCAGAGTTTTACTAGCCATGTGACTCTGGGTGAGTCTTTTAACTTCTTTAGGCCTCCATTTCCTCAACTATAAAATTAGAAAATTGGACCTACACTCTAAGGTTCATTTCAACTGTGTCTGTGATCCTATGAACTCAGGTCTTCTTAACTCTGGGCCAGCCCTGTCTACTACAGTTCATGGATTCCCTAAGTGGGCAATACCACCCTCCAGGGGCCACTGGAATGATCCAGGGGATCAGTAGTAGCCTCCTGTGCAATTGGGGGCATTAAATAAAAAATAAGGGGTGGTGGAAGCATAAGGAAAAAACAGAAGATAAGAAAATTTTGAAAAACCATATATGTTTGATCTTTTGTGTAACAGAGTTAAAGTCACGTTGATTACATTATTTTTCAAATAAATACACAAAATGCAAGTCATAATCATTCAGTAGTCAAGTCACAGACAGGTCTTAACAAGCCAGTGTTGGCAGACAAGCAGGTTGGGCCTTGTCTGGAAGTTTAGCATGCATCAGCAGGAATATGTGCATGTAATGACTTGTTTACTATGCTATACTATGCTATGCTGTGCTATATGGTAACATATAATAACGTAATATATACCATATAGTATATTTTATATATCATAATATATTCAATTTTATATTATTAATTATTTTATTGTAAACAGAAAACAAATCATTCAGCCTTTGTTTATTTTCCATGATGGGAGAATTTATTAGACCATAAAGTAGACCATCCATTTTTGTTCAGTTCTAATAAGTTCTTCATTATATTCTCAAAAATCAGTTTTCCTATAACTCCTAACCCATGGCAGTTCAGGCGTCTCACAAAACAAATTGGATCTCTTTTCTGTATGACAGCCCTTTAAATATTTCAGTACTATTATCTTGCTTTTCTTTTATAATAAATAACCCATTTCCTTTCATTTTTCCTTATATTGTATGGTGTTGTCAAATCCCTTCACCATTAGGTCATTTTCCACTGCAACATTCTCCAATTTGTCACTATCTTTCCAGAATAATGGCTTGACATGGTTTCCCAGATACAGTGAGCCAGCCTAGCCCTTTGTGTACTAGTGCTTGCTCTTGCTATTTCTTTATGATTGTGTGTGTGTGTGTGTGTGTGTGTGTGTGTGTACACATAAACAGATTTTTAAATTTTTTTTGGCAAGGCAATTAGGTTTAAGTGACTTGCCCAGAGTCACAGAGCTCTAGTAAGTTTCATGTCTGAAACTGAATTTGAACTCAGGTTCTCCTGACTCCAGGGCTAGTACTCTATCTACTGTGCCACCTAATTGACCCAGTTCTATACTTTTATTAAGACACTGAGGTGTAATGCAGAGATGGCAAACACATTATATCCACAAACACAACTGAGGGAAATCAGGACTATATTCAAATTTAATTGGGAAATATTTAACAAAATAAATAAAAAATACAATAAAATGCTGATAACGTTATATTTTACAGGTAAGGCAATAGGCAGCCTGCAGGAATTTGAATTTGACACCAGTGGTATAGTGGATCCAGAGCCAGGTTGGCTGGAGTCAGGGCAGTTTGGGTTCAAGACCTGCCTTTGTAGCAAGCCTGGGCAAGTCATTTTACTTCTCAGTTACCTGGACAACTCTTTAAGCTTATAAGCTGATAGGCAAGTTATTTATATGCATCAGTGAAGAGATTTTCCATTCAGGCACCTAGTATTTGCTAAATGCTTATTATGTACCAGGTACTATGCAAAGCATTGAGGATACAAAGAAAGGCAAAAAACCCCAGACGCTGATCTCAAGGAGCTATCTATTGGAGGAAACAATATGCAAAATAATAATAACATAAATACATACCAGGAGTTCCTGCACTCATGGAATCAGAGCTCTGCACTTCCCTCTCTCCTTTCTTAATAGAAATGTTTTGTGGGGGTGGCTAGGTGGTATAGTGAATAGAGCATCAGCCCTGGAGTCAACAACAACAGTAGAAGTAGTAGCCTTTGCCACGTAGTTCACTTGTAATGAGCTTGTTAATGAACTGAACACTCAGTCTTTTTCACAAAAACCTGGCCACATCTACCCAGTCCTATACTTATTTTTTTTTTTTTTTTTTTTAGTCCTATACTTATTTTGCAATTTTTTTTTTACTTAAGTATAGGGCAGCTCATATATTGCTGTTACATTTTATCTGATTATATCTGCCCATAATAATAGATAATGGAAGGTTTTTTTTTAAGATCCTGATTCAATCATTTATTATTAGCTCTCCTTACCACCTACATATTTCCACGTATCTATGCTACCTGCTGGGTAACAGTGTTGACTATAGTAGGGTCAAGAACAAAAGTTGGCCAACTACTGTTTTTTACAGTCAGCTAAGAATGATTTTTACATTTGTAAATAAAGTTTTATTGGATTTAAAAATGTAAAAACCATTCTTAGTTCTGGGCAACAGAAAAACATTTGCCAATCCTGGGGTCTCTAAAATATTAGAAATTGGGACTACCTTTTGACAGTTATTGGATTGGTTAGCTAATCATGAGAAGGTTATACACATAGTATTTGTGGTACTTAGATTTCAGTAAGATGTCTGACAATGTCATTTTTTTTAAATAAAATTTCTTTATTTGTTTTCTTGTTTACATCATTTGACAGTCTCATTCTTGTGGACATAGTAGAGACAGGTGATAGATAAGAATAATACAGATAGATTTTGTGACTAGTTGAATATGTCAGTTTTTAGCTTACTCATTCAATTCATAATTTTGTAGACTTTATAATTGTTATAAACATTATATTTATAATTGCTTAAACAGCACTTTGTTGTTTTAAAATTCTTTTCTCATAATAACCCTGTGAACATAAGCATCATTATCCCCATTTACAGAAGAAGAAATGGGTTCAGAGAGCTCTCAGGTAATTTATTTTTCCATAGTAACAGCTATTAAAGGATTTGGCTAACATTGTACGTTAAAAAGTTATGGTTTTCTAAAAAAAAGATCAGGGAGGTAGATGGTGATCAATAGTAGGCAGAAGGTCAGTGTGTATTGTAGACCCCCTCAATAGAAAGAACACATGGTGGGAGATTTCAGTTGTCTAGACATCTCTTAGAATGGTCTCTCTTCCATATGTAGAAAAGCCACTATTAACTTCAATATATTTCAACCTAAAAAAAAAAAAAGGAGTCAGAATTTCTATTATAGAACTAATTCTTACCAAGGAGGGCCTGTTTGCTTGCAGTGGAGTTGGTGGGAATCTTGAGATGAAGTGATGACTCTATCTTTTTTTGTGAATAAAGAAAAGACACCTATTATCTAAAGAATGGAAATCATGAATTGGATGAATATAAGAGGTTTCTCAACCAGTTTAGATTTTAATGATAATGACATGTATAGGAGATAGAAACAAATGCAGGTAATAATGGAGAAGAAAGTGAAAGGTTGAATGAGATGGTCTCCAGGGTTCTTTCCAGCTTTAACATGCTGTGGTGCTAAGAAATTTGGAGATGAGTACAAGGAATAATTTTTTAAAAATTCAACAGTCCAGAAATCCTGATAAGTTTTTGGGTATAGCCTCCATTCAGTTTCATTCTAGGAAATGGAAACTTATCATGGCATGTGGAAATAAAGAGACATTAAAAATCTTTCTTTTTGAGTAGTGCTTTTTGAGCAAGAAAATTAGAGTCATGGAGAAGCTGCGTAATGATAATGATGCCAGAATAATTAATCAAAGAAAAGAACATCAGTGGTGCACCTTAAAATACACAGAAAAGAAGGAATTTCCAAAAGGAATAAAAGAAGCAGGACAATGTTATTATTATGTTAAATTTCATATATTCTTTAAACAAACAAGCTATACTTAATAGAGATTCATTGTTTCCTGGTTCTTTTTTTTCTGTTCTTGATATATTGAAATATTTGTGTTTGTTAAGTTCATCATTTAAATAAATTCTAAATTTAAAAATTAAAATGAGAATTTTTCCCTTAGAGTAAAAGATATTCAATTGATTCAGGAATTGACAGTTTGCCTAAAGAAAAGTCTCTCATGAGAAGGGGTGCTTCTCAAGCAGGAACAATTTGCATGATATCTTTGAAGTGTGAAAACTATTAAGTTAATATCAAATAGCAACAATATGCTTTTTGTGGAAAACGGTGATTATATAGTGTCTTCTTGACTAGCAGTTAAAATAATGATTTACACCAGAGGCAATTTATTTGTATTTTTTCTGGACTTTGTGGTCTCCTCTGGCAAAAATGTTCGATTCTTGGACCATGTGCCAATTAATGTCTTGTGATATGAAGACAGGAAGTTGACTGCTTACAGGGTGGTCTCTACTTGGTTTCTTCCCTTGCCTAGTAATATAATTATAATAATTATATATATATAAATGTATAAAATAATAAATATAATATAATTCTATATACCTTCAATGGAAGAGATTTGTGCAGTTTGACAATCTCAGAATATTACTTCTTATAGGATGCTATTAAAACCCACCTATTCTAGCTGGATAAGGATGCCACCCTCTTAGACTCTGAATTATATTCTTAGGATGCCTACAGTGTCTAAGTGGGGACAGATGGAGTCTCAGCAGTGAACATCTGCGCAGGAGTAACAGAACCACTTGCAAGCACTCAGAATCAGAGATAGAATCCCATATTCTATAATAATAATAATTTGTAGACCTTAAACATTAGAAATCATTGAGTACAATCCCCTTGTTTTCTATATGAATTTTTAAATGCATAAAAAACAAATCTAGAAATATTTTGTGGAGGAGACTAGGTGGTGCAGTGAATAGAGCACCAGCCCTGGATCCAGTCAGGAGGATCAGAGTTCAAATCTGGGCCTTGGATACTTGACACACTTACTAGCTGTGTGACTTTGTGCAAGTTACTTAACTCCAATTGAGCTGCCCTCTCCCCTCCAAAAAGCAAAAAAAAAAAAAACCAACCCAACAAAAAAAGGAATATTTTGTGGCTTTTTGATTAGTTCATAGTAGTTGTACCAAATAAAATTAAGAAAATGAGTATATTAAAACAACTGTTTATGTTTTCTTCTCAATGTGCAGTGACAACAGGCTGGTTCAAAGACTCCTAAGGTATACAAACACATCCTCACGTTGTCATAGTCCTAAGACTTTTGGCATAAAAACCACAATGTTGTGTATTTATTGTAAAAGTATAGTTGAATTTCCTGATATGAAAATCTACTTCTTTTCAAAAAAAAAATCCTACCACTAATGATTATCAAAAGGCTGACTGCAAGCAATTGATGCTCTAAGTGTCTGTTACTGCACACATCCATCCATACACATGTTCATATGTACATTTTATATTTCAGGATTCTTCTTCAAGAAAAGCGAAACTGCTTGCTTATGCAGCTGGAAGAAGCTACACGTTTAACATCCTACCTACAATCTCAGTTAAAAAGGTAGGTCACTCATAGAGTTGTATGTTACTTTTTCAGTTTTACTCTTTGATAATTACAAATGAAAGGTGTTCCTAATTCCTGTTAGCTGTTCTTATTAACTGGAACATAGGTACTGGAATGGATTTAAGTTTTAAAAGGAACCAATGAATCATGTGGACAAAATAAAGTGAAAAAAGGCAGAAATTCGTCTAAAAAATTCCTATTTATTCCAGGGAATTCAGAGCAAAAAAACTGCTGGCAAACTTATGTATGATCAAATGATTTATAATGTTTAAAATAATAGTGCCTGGGAGTATCTGAGTGACTGTGTATGTACACATGTTCATACCTCTTTTTATTTTAATTAAAATAGTAAGATTAAATGTGTAAGATAAAAATAACTTCATGAAAAAATATGAAAAAGCTTCAACTTCATATGTTAAGAAACTAATAAATTTGTGGTTGAGATTTGTATTTTTTTTTCCCGTGACCAAAAAAATCCCAAAGGGCAGGGGAGGAAACTAGATGCCATTGTGAATTAAAAAACAAAGCAAGACACAGCATTGTTTTACATACACATAAACAATACTTTTATGTCTCACACACACACACACACACACACACACACACACACACACACACACACACACACCATTGTGATCGGAACATGCTTCATCTGGATTTCATAGTTTTAATTTAAGTCATTATCTTTGACATTTTATTATCTTCATGAAATTATTTTATTTCACATATTCATCAAAGGGAAAAAATGACTCATTGGGAAGTAAATTAGTCAAATTACAGTGTGTTGATAAAGGAAAGTGGAAACACTAATGTCTATAGGCTCATGATAGAAGTCATTAACTATAAAAATGACAGCAGATAACATATTTTTTATTTGAAAATGAATAACACTTCTACTTTAGGGCTAAAGAGTAGGGGTAAAATGTTGGCTGCAAAGAGGCAGGTGAATTTAATTACAGTTTTTAAAAAATCAGATGTTTTATTGATTCATTTCCATTATTTTCTTCCCAAAAATCATGTTCTAAATCCTTCCTTCCTTCCCATAATATCGTCCTTTACCAAAACAAAATGATTAAATAAGAATTCTCTGATTCACCATAATAGATAGATTTCACCAACCAAAAAATTAGCACGCAGTAAAAGTTCAAAAAACATGCTGAACCTATTGTTTGATGGTTAAATTTTGGAAAAAAAATTGAACACTCTCAACATTTTGTAGTGCCTGTCAAAGAGAGTGAGAAGGTATTAGTTATTCCTCTGTTTAATATTGTCTTTTTATATAAAATTAAAATCATGGATTAGCAACCAAATAATATTAAAATGTTAGCAGTTATTATTAGCAAGAGGAGGTGTATGTATTTTTCATCTTACAGAGCAGATACCTTTATGTGGAACATAACAGTATGTAAGCAGAGGTCATGAAAGTATGGTAATAAAACGTGCATTTTCATTTCTTATTTCAGTTTATCTGCCAGCACTCTGACAGTGTCCTCTGGGAGCAGCAGGGGATCGCTGGCATCCAGCCGGGGATCACTGGCATCCAGCAGGGGTTCCTTAAGCTCCATCAGCTTTACAGACATCTACGGCCTTCCCCAGTATGAAAAGTCAGATGCAGATTATGGCCAACATCTGCGCTTTGATCTGATTCCATTTGATTCTCTGGGAAAAGATGCACCATTCTCTGAGTCCACTGGACATTCCAGCTTCAATAAGCAAAGGAGGTCCCTGGACACACCTCAGTCCCTAGCTTCCTTGTCTTCTCGTTCTTCTTTGTCTTCCTTGTCTCCACCAAGTTCCCCGTTAGACACACCCTTTCTTTCTGCCTCTCGGGATTCTCCTCTTGCTCAGATGTCTGATGGATTTGAAATATTAGGCATGGGAGCTCTAGAAAGGCTCAGGGCTCAAGCCTCAGCTATGGGGGATGATGAGACACCGGGGACAACTTCACTTCAACATTCTGGATATCATGGGGATGGTGAAGGAATTCGAGAACACCTAAGACCACAGCTGGCAAATGCCCCAACTACTAGTGGAAGTAAGTGTTTATAAGTAAGATTGGAAGGGATGGGGGGGTGGAAAAGGTGATACAATGTTATATTTAAAATTCGTGCTCTCCTCCCTCCTTGGTATTACTTAATATTAAGTAATACAGGTGGGGGATTTTATGACTGACAGAATCAGGATGCTGTGAATTTTTTGCCTAGAAGGTTTTGAATAATACGACAAACCTGTAAATGATACTATTATGTCAACATCATGCATAAAACACAAATACTGTGTGTGTGTGTGTGTGTGTGTGTGTGTGTGTGTGTGTGTGTGTGATCAGATTAAGGACTTAGATTCCTTTAGGGAGAGTAATGGTAACTGTTTACTTCTTGC
The DNA here is from genome assembly GCA_028646575.1 of Pseudocheirus occidentalis. Taxonomy (NCBI): domain Eukaryota; kingdom Metazoa; phylum Chordata; class Mammalia; order Diprotodontia; family Pseudocheiridae; genus Pseudocheirus; species Pseudocheirus occidentalis. Next base: position 26,972,861 of record CM053600.1, read on the forward strand.
ATATAAACATGTTCTCATTTTTAAAGGAAATAAATAAGAAATTTAAAATTATTACTTAATCTAATTTTTCCATCCTTTCTTTTAACCTCTATAAAAACTAAGCAACCAGTAGAATAATCAACATGAGCCTTTATGTCCCAATCCTCTTGTTTTCCTCTCAAGCTTACCTTCTCCATGCCTCAATCTACCCTAGGTTTAGTTTAAAACCCTACCAATTACTCTGCAAAGTTGTTGTGACATTAACTTCTGAATGCAGTTGTCTCTTACTGCCACCTTGTGGTAAGTTGCCATATACCACAGCCAGATGACTGGAAACTTTCCACAAAAATTAAAATAATATAGTAAACAAAGTAGTCAAAATGGAGCACTCTTGAAGGGATTGCATAAGGTTTCATTCATAGGTACTAAACACAACTGCATATGGGAAGAATGTAGTCTAAATCTGTAATATTTATAATAATAAATGTTTATTATCATCATCCACATAGAGGAGATAATGGAAGGAGTTCCCTTACTAGGAATTCTAAAAACAGATGAGATGAGAAATTAGAATCTCTCCTCTCCTCTGCACCCTTCTCTTCCATCACAGAACTTACAAAGGATGTTCTCTAGGGTTTAACAAATGTTCATTAAATTGAACAGGTTTTTTAAAAAATCTACTCTAACCCTCTAATTTTATTAGAGAAACCTGAGGCTCAAAATGATTTATCAGCTTGCCTAAAATCATACAATTTATATTAATTCCTATGAAACAATACTGCTACATATAGTAACCAGTTTTAATGTTGAGGAAAAAAGAATATTTTCTCAAATAACTATTTTCACTTAAACTTCAATCATTTTGGACTTCTTTTTGAGGAGAGGAAGTATCCTTGGATTTTGAAATTTTCATTTCACAAACACTATTTTAACTTAAATGACCAATGTATTTTTAAGTTAAAATATACCATGATTTCAATATAATTTTCTGTTTTAGTTATATATTAGTTATGAATCAGTAGGCATCTTTAATTTTGTCATTTAGTTATTGATATATTAATGACTGTATTCATGCTCTGTTTTTAAATGTCAGTTTAGAAAAGCTACACCTTTTCACTCTGCTTTTTATCTTGTTTCTCATGCTGCACAACAGAAACATTCATTGTAAGTGAACTTGGTATTATTTTTTTACCTTTGACTTTTAGATTTTTTTTGCATTGTGGTCTAGTAAATATGTTGCCTAATATTATAAGATATGCAGAAGAGGATATTTTGTAGTAATCTTGCAGCTTATCACATACATGATTGCTCTGATTCTTTTTTTAAGGTTGTCAATGACTATGAATGCTTGCAAGACTGTTTGAGACCCTTAACTTTTTTTTGTATAATTTTTAAAGGAATTTAATAAGTCTAATATGACACACGTAAGCTGTAAACCTTATGCATCATATGCTTTTTACTATGTTTCTCCTTCCTTTCTTGTTCAAGCATGTTTATGCCCCTTGGAATGTGTGTGTATGTATATGGCTAAAAGAACTTTTTTTTTTTAAGGTAAGAGATTTTAAAAAGTAAATATAGCTGTAAGATTTCTAGTCCTCACTTTATGTACTTTACTCCGTATGGTTAACTTCATTGAATTGAAACCCAAGAGCAGATGTTTTGGGATGTCCAGTGGTTTCTTCCATGTTGTTTTTTCTGACCAAGGACAACTGTTGACAGTACTTCTTTCATTTAACTTTTGTGGTCATGTGGATCTAGTGACCCTGCCAGGGGGTTTCTTTGAGAATTCTTCCTTTATTTTGATTTCTGAAGGATAATGGAGAGAAAGAAGTAGTATTTGTACTAATGCTGTGAGATTGGTTGGTGAGGTCAGTTTTAGCATAGTTAATGAAATGAAATTTACATTTGTAACCTCAAGGTCATGGCATGATATTAGAAAATTTTCATTAGGCCAACTTGTTGAGTGCAGACAGTGATACCTAGCACATTTTGGGTGACTTATTATATAGGTTGGTTGAACAGAAGATAAGTCACAGAAATTGAGACCAACTAAATTTTTCACACTCATCTTATCAGATCATTATTGTATAAACTTATTTAATTTCTTGATTGTTCAAACTAGGAGACAATGAAAATCAGTCTTTTCTCAAAAAAAAAAGTTCATGGTTCATTTTATAGACATAGTTGTGGTTCTGCTCATTTTTTTCTAAAATAAAATTTTAGGGGGCGGCTAGGTGGCGCAGTGAATAGAGCACTGGCACTAGTCAGGATGACCTGAGTTCAAATGCTGCCTCGGACATTGAACACTTACTAGCTGTGTGACCTAGGGCAAGTTACTTAACCCCAATTACCCTGCCCTCCTCCCTCCAAAAAAGAAAAAAAACAAAACAAAAAATAAATAAAATAAAATTTTATTGGTTGTAGGCCAGTCATTTTTTTTTAATGCCCATAATTGAATTCCTATGTATAATCTATCCTTGGACCCAACATTATTTTAATTTATTTTTCCACATATTGGTTAATGGGAGAAAAGTTTCTTATTATTGATTTCAAATATAATATTTCTTATAGTGTTCTATGTTAATGGCAGAAAAAGGTTATTTTAAAAGTTTCAAATACTGATTTTTCTTTTTAAATAATTTTTAAGAGCATTTAAAGAGGTATGTTTGTTTTTAGCCACAAATAGACATAACTACAAAGTTCTTTTCTCCAATTTTCCAGAAGAAAAAACAACCTCACATTATTTTTAATAGATTAAAATAGTCATAGATAAAAAATTTCATTTCATATTTTCATTAATAGTAGCATCAGTTTCTTAGCATCTCTCCTACAGATGTCAAAGTTTTGTGTCACCTTCTAACTCTATTTATTTCTTTTCTCTACAGCAGTTACTTTAAGAGAAGACAGTACTAGGAGGTCAGAGAGGAGGGCCAGACGGGTTTCTGCATGTCTCTCTGATTATTCGCTGGCTAGTGACAGTGGTGTCTTTGAACCTTTAACCAAAAGGTTGGCTATATGATTTTGATCCTTTCTTCTTCCCATAGAGTATTTACTGACATATATTGCATTGTCCTCTTTAGATCCTGAACAAAATGATTATACTGATTACTTTATACTATAGAAATTTGGATTTACAATATTAAAACATTTAAACTTTATTTTCCACCTCCCTGAGTTAGGATTGTGGTAAACCCTAAGAGGAAGTTCCTTTGTGGGTTTCTGATGGTGGTAGTTGGTCTTTTCCCATCACCCACCTTTTTCCCTGCAGGGAGGATTCCTGCCCTTACCCTGACTCAGTGAGTCAGTCATTCAATGAGCATTTATTATTTATAATACATTTATTGTATATTATGCATTTATTATTTAAAATATATATTTAGTCACTGACTCCCATGATAATAGGCATATTTTTATGCTCACCTCTTCTATGAGGGGAAAATCAGTTTAATTCAAATGTTCGTTCGTAAAGGAGAATATCAGCTGTGATTTGTGTTCCTGCTTTATTTGTTGTTGGTTTTTTTTTTTATTTTAATTTATTTTCTTGGTTACATCATTCATTTCCACAAGGTTTTGAGTTACAAATTTTCTCCCCTTTTTGTCCCTACCCCCAGCCCAGAACATTGATCCCACTGTAAGACCCCTCCCACAATCTGTTCC
>CM053600.1:26984893-27006829 GCA_028646575.1 Pseudocheirus occidentalis
TTTCTCTGAATGTAGGTATCTCCTTCCATCCTGAGAGTTGAAGAGTTGTCTTATAGCTGTGCGTTGCTGAGAGGAGTCCAGTTTATCAAGATTGGTCACCATACATATTATGGTGTCTGTGACTGCATACAAGTTTTTCCTGGTTTTGCTCTTCTCACTTAGCATCAATTTGTATAAACTGCTCCAGGTAAATATGAAGTCCATCTCCTCCCCATTTCTTATAGCACAATAGTATTCCATTACATTCATATACCACAACTTGTTTAGCCATTCCCCAATTGATGGACATCCCCTTAATTTCCATTTTTTTTGCCACCACAAAGAGAGCTGCAATAAATATTTTTGTACATATGGGTCTTCCTCCCATTTCTACTATCTCTTTGGGATACAACCCTAGAAGTGGTGTTACTGGATCAAAGGGTATAGTCCTTTGGGCATAGTTCCAGATTGCTTTCCAAAATGGTTGTATCAGTTCACAGCTCTACCAACAATGCATTCGTGTTCCAATTTTTCCACATCGTCTCCACCATTTGTTGTTTTTCTGTTTTGTCCTCTTAGCCAATCTGGCTGGTGAGATGTGGTATCTCAAAGTTGTTTTGATTTGCATTTCTTGAATTAAGAGTGATTTAGAGCATTTTTTCATATGCTTATAGATATCTTTAATTTCTGCCTCTGAAAATTGCCTGTTCATATGCTTTGACCATTTATCATTTGGGGAATGATTTGTATTCTTATAGATTTTACTTAATTCCTTGTATATTTTAGAAATGAGGCCTTTATCAGAGACACTGGTTATGACAATTCTTTCCCAGTTTCCCACTTCCTTCTTAATCTTGGTTAGGTTGGCTTTGTCTGTACAGAAACTTTTCAATTTAATGTAATCAAGATTATCCATTTTACATTTTATAATGTTCTCTAACTCTTCTTTGGTCATAAAGTCTTCCCTACTCCGTTAATCTGATAGGTAAATTATTCCTTGCTTCCCAAGATTATTTACAGTGTCAGCCTTTATACCTAGGTCATGTACCCATTTTGACTTGATTTTGGTGTACAGCGTTAGATGATGATCTATCGCCAGTTTTGCAATCAGTTTTCAAAAGAAAGCTTAAATTCTTTTTCTTTTGGATATTCTTTGTGCTTATGCTGCCACCTTGTGGAGAACTGAAAGAACACATGGAGTTTGAACACGATTAAGAGTTTAACTACCAGAGCTGTGTGGGGAATTTGATATTGTTACTCTATCTCTGGAAAATTTTAAGTGTATCTTGAGTAGGACCGGTTATTAGAAGATGAAGTGGTTGGTTCATTATTTTAAAAACAAACTTGTTTTTTTAATCATTATTTACATTTAAACGAGTGAATTTAGATAGCATAACTTTTCAGTCATGGCTTGTAAGTTCCCATCAGCATTCTTTGTATATTCATTCTTGTTCACTATTTTCCTCTTATGTAGTTACAGTAAGTGTGTGCTCCATTCCTCCTGTTCTTTCCCCTCTTTTGCTTTATTTCAGAAAGATTTTCCAGATTCTTTGTATTCCTTTCATTTGTTGGTCTCAATGGCGTTAAAGTATTCCATAACATTAATGTACAATAAAATATTTAACCATTTCCCTTTGACATTCTCATTAACATTCAAATTGCTCCATGTTTTGCTTTGTTTTGCAGTCAAATATAATGATTCTAGAAAAATCTGGGATTAGATGTCCCTTTTTCCATTCTTGTTAACATTGTGAGGGTAAACCTGGACATTCTGGGAAAATAATGGAGCAGGTCAGAAATTCCCATCTCCATTAAAAGAACTTAAAGCAGCAAAAATAAAGGGATAAAACAGTTGTCCTCATAAGATAACTTGAGAGAACTTCTGAAAAGACAGGGTCTCCAGGGGCTAAGGGTAGGCCTGAGTGAAGTGTAGACACCTACAGGCAGAATTCACTGAATCAACAAACAGTAAGCCCTGGAGCAGCTCTGCCAGGGAACAGAAGAAGCCTCAAGAAATTTCACCTCATGAACTTTTACATCACAGACTTCCATCTAAGGAACAGCAGATGGCTGAGGTGGGGAAAGAAGCTAGGCCTAGTGGTGCTGACCAGAAGTGATACCAAGCTATGTTGTTTTCTTCTCAGAGAGAACCCACGACATCATGATGATGTCGTGACTTGCAGTTGAGTTGGATTAAAGTGAGTCAGGGCTATACAAAGTCATCAGACTCACTCTCTCCTTCAGGGTCATGTGAGTCCAGTGGCAAGACATAGGTCAGAATGACTGGAGATGACCCCAAGTGCAGTGGATAAGCTAAGGTCTTTCTCAGATCACAGATTGTCTGAGGCAACACCCATTCAGCAATTTATAGCTAAGTAAGAAATAAAGCAAAAGATGACCTGTTTGCCTACTCAAAAAAAAAAAGAAGGAAAGGAAGGAAGAAGGAAGAAAAGAAGGAAGGAAGGAAGAAAGAAAGGAAGGAAGGAGGAAGGAAGGAAGGAAGGAAGGAAGGAAGGAAGAAAGGAAGGAAGGAAGAAAGGAAGGAAGGAAGGAAGGAAGGAAGAAAGGAAGGAAGGAAGAAAGGAAGGAAGGAAGGAAGGAAGGAAGGAAGGAAGGAAGTAAGGAAGGAAGATCAAACTGGGAGAGGGAGACCCTCAGAATTTCTGACCAGAACAGAATTGCTATGACCAGAAATCATACTGGATTTTGGCTATGGGAGAGGAGGAGTAAACACATGTTAGGAGAAAGAGGAACTGAAATGAGCAAGAACATTTTTGGGACAGCATGGCTGGGGCCATGTGTTGCTTAGGAGAGAAGTTCCTAAGGTTGAGCCCCTGGACAAATTTCAGAAAATGACCTGGGGTCTAGGGCAACATTGCTTTCAACTTGGAATTAAACTTTGATTATAATAATAAGCTACTAAAAATAAGATAAAAATACAAATGAGTAAGCAAAGGAAAAGAACCTAATCACAGATAGCTACTTTGATGTTAAGGATGATCTGAGTTCATATTGAGAGGGAAGACAGTGAAGTAAAAACAAAACAAAACAAAAAGCCCAAAGAGTAACACCAAATGGTCACAAGCCCAAAAAGAGTTCTTAGAAGAGCTTAAACAGAAATTCAAAAATCGAGCAAGAGAGTATATTTTGAATGATGGAACTAGTGGGTCAAAAAATGTGATTATTTTTTAACTTTTATTTCATACTATCAGATTGCTCTCCAGAAAGTTTCTACAATCTGCAATTCCATCAGCAATGAAGGAATGTATCTGTTTCTCTTATTCGTATCACTGAAATTAATAGCTTTTTATATTTTGGCCAGTTTATTGCATGTGAAGTAATACATCAAAATTTTTTAAACTAAATTAAATTACTATATTTATAAATTAAAATTTTATTATTCTTTTTGTTTTTAAATCATTTTTTTAAAATAAATTTTTATTGATTTTTCTCATAATCTAAATTCCCTTCTGTGACCTCATTTTCCTACCTAAAGGGCTACCCTAAATGATATAAAAATATTTTTAAAAGAAAGAGAAAGAAGAGGGGAAAAAAGTGAAACTAGTCAATACATTTAAAAACTATGAAGTATATACAATGTTCCATACCCATGGTTCTTTTACCTCTTTAAAGGAATTATGGGAAGGGTTTTCTCATATCTCTTCTTTATGCCTATGTTCCTTCTAGTAGTTTTACAACTTTCACTAAAGATTTTTCTGTGGTGCTTGTTCATTCCATTTATACTTTCATTCTCATTGTGTATAATTTTTCCTTGGATCTGCTTACTTCACTCTGCATTAACACATGTAAGTCTTTCATGCTTCTCAGTAACCACCATATTGATCATTTCTTATAGACAATAGCATTCCATCACATTCACACATTATAATTTGTTTAACCACTCTCAAATCAATGGGCATCTACTTCTTTTCTTTGTCTTTTCTGCTACAAAAAATGTTGATGTAAATGTTTTGGTATTTTTAGGGTTTCCTTAATATTAGTGATGAACCCTTCTAAAGCCAAGCACAGGTAGCTTTCCAGAGGACTGCTGATGTGGATAGCTCTAAGGTTCCGATCACATAGTATAGTGAACTATTTATTCAGCAATAAATTAAAGCAAAACATTCACAGAAACCAAAGTACAGCATTTACAATGTTACAACATAACAATTTATCACTAAATTGGCCACATAGTTTTCACCAAAGTGGCCACATAGTTTTAAAGTTTAAAAGATACTATTCAGTATGTCCTTAACTCAATCATCCTTAAGGAGCAAACCTCCTTAAGAGACACAAAATACAAAGGTCAAAGTTCTCCACCCCTAGGTCACAGTAAATCATAATCTTCTCAGTCAACATTAAATACCCAAGAGGAGGTCTTTCCATCTTGACTTGAGGCTGGCTTTCAGATTCCATGGTTCCTCTTTCATGGTCCCAGCTCTTGCATGAATCTACCCAAATGTCACCTGGATTCAAAGGTAGGCAGCTCTCAGCTCCTCATCTAGCTCCTCATCCAGTTCCATATTGAAGCTTATGGTGTTCAGTACTCTTCAAGTTATTCACAGTTTCTGTTTCTGGGCAGACAAATCTTAACAGAGCCACAACAACATTCATGCACACTGCTGGCACCATTATCAATTCACTGCTTGCCTGTGAAATCAACACAGACCCACATACAAGGTCTGATAACTCAATACAAATTGTCAGTACAGTCCCAGGACATCTGAATCCATCCTCCATGACTTCTGTAAACAGACAACAAGAAAATCCTCTTTCAGGGCTTCCAGTAAGGTCGCAGGGCTTCTGTACAAAGTATCACAAACAAAAATCAACACAGAGTAGACAGAGTGCTTGGCCACCACCAAAATTCTCCTTCTCAATTCTGCCATCACAAGTGTTATGTTCTGAGTTCTGCCCTTTCCCAGCTTGGGCTTCTCCTTATATATGGTCATTAGCTCCTGCTAATGCATCAGCGAGTTCTTCCCACTGTGGGGTTCACAAGTTCTGTTTCTTAACAAAGACTTGATATAATCAGTGCAAGTCTCAAAGACACTTGAACTCAAACAAAGTGCTAAATACTTATGTAGCTGAAACAAGGCACTAAGTACTTCTTTGCTTGCCATTACAACCTCTTTGGAGTATATGCTTAGCCATATTATCTCTGTGTCAAAGGGTAAAAAGACATGACAGTGCCAAGATAATTGAGTACCAGGAAGTAGTACAGCTGATTTCCTCTCCACAAAACTCCAAGAAGAACTAGGAAATGCACCAGAATAAAACCTAATTGGGAAAAAAAAGAACCAAAAAAAGTTACAGTGATTTGTTTTTCTAGCTGAGGTCAGCATGGGGAGGCAGACAAAGAGGTCTGTAGACACTCGGGATGGGGTTGGGCCATGAACACATTACAAAAAGCACTCCAGTGCTTAGGTAGTGACTTTGTGCCAGGGCAAGAGGACGTCTCAGGACGTCCTGGAAAGAAGCTTCCTTTCAGGAAGCCCTGAAAGAGGATTGAATGTCAAACTGTGATATTCCCGAACCCATACCAAGACAACATGGAGGACTTTTGGGAGCCAAGATGTCAGAGTAGGTAGTAAATCATTATAATGTTCCAATACTCAACTTCAAACAATCTTAAAATAGAGCCCTAAAACAAATCCTACAATAACAGAACCAACTTTTTAAACTTTAGTTGAGGCATGATATATTTTACTCCAGTCTTTATGCTGTGTGTAACCCCTTGTTTCAGATGTGTTTCTTGTAAGAAGCATATTGTAGGGTTATGATTTTTAATCCATTCTGCTCCCTGCCTCCTTTTTATGTGAGAGTTCATTGCATTCACATTCAGAGTTATGATTACTATCTGTATCTTTCCCTCCATCCTATTCCCTCCTCTCTTTATGCTTTTATTCCCTGCCTTCTCCCTTCCCCTCCTTAAGAGTTTTCCTTTGACTGCCACCTCCCTCAGTATTCCTTTCTTATCAGTCCCCTCCCTTTTCCTACCCTTTCCTCTTACTACTTCTTCCGTCCCTTGTAACACCTCCCCCCCCCTTTCTTGGCCCTTTCCTCTCCTACTGCCTGTAGGATATGGTAGATTTTTATACTTAATGTAGTATGTTATTTCTTCCATGAACCAATATTGACAAGAATAGATCTCATGCAATGCTCCTCTCCTTCCCCTCCTTCCCTCTATTATGATAAGGTTTTCTATCCTCATTTTGTGTAATTCATGTCCATACCCTCTATTTATCTATATCTCTTTTAGATGTCACCATAGGTATAGAATTTATGATATTAAGATGTATCAGCTTCCCATATAGGGGTGTAAACAGTTTGCTCTTATTAAATAACAAGTTGTGTGTGTGTGTGTGTGTGTGTGTGTTTTCCCTATTTACCTTTCTATGTCTCTCTTGAGTCATGTAATTTGAGGTTGAATTTTCCATTTATCTCTGGCTTTTTCATCAGGAAGGTCTGGAATTCTGTTAAATCATTGAATCATCTCTTTGCCTAGTAGATTATATAGTATATCACCTTCCTTCTCTTCCCCTCCATTGAATCAGTGTTCTCTTGTCTCTTTGATGAGACGCTTCCTTAATCTATCTCTCCCTTTCTCCTTTTCTCAATATATTCCTCTCTTACCTCTTAATTTTATTTTAAAGATACCATCCCTTCAAATTCAATGCATCCTGTGCCCTTCGTCTATGTATACATGTACACACATATACACACTCACATATGCATTTGTACGCACATACACCCACCAATACATACATATAGGTATGAATACATATATATTCCCTTCAACTATCCTCATATTGAGAAAAGTCTCATGAGTTAAAATGATCATTTTTCCATATAAGAATGTAAATAGTTCAACTTTAATAAGTTCCTTATGATTTCTTTTTCCTGTTTACCTTCTCATACTTCTCTTGCTTCTCGTATTTGAAAGTCAAATTTTATGTTCAGCTTTGTTTTTTTTCATCAAGAATGCCTGAAAGTCCTCTATTTCATTGATTGACCAAATTTTTCCTGGAAACCTTATACTCGGTTTTACTGGGTAGGTGATTCTTTGTTTTAATCCTCGCTTTTTTGACTGCTGGAATATCATAATCCAAGCCTTTGGATCCCTTAATGTAGAAGCTGCTAGATCTTGTGTTATCCTGATTATGTTTCCACAATAGTAAAATTGTTTCTTTCTGGCTGCTTGTAATATTTTTTCCTTGACCTGGGAACTCTGGAATTTGGCCATATTCCTAGGAGTTTTCTTTTGGGGATCTTTTTTCAGGAGGGGATCAGTGAATTCTTTCAATTTCTATTTTGCCCTCTGGTTCAGGGTAGTTTTCCATGAGAATTTCTTGAAGGATGATTTCTAGGTTCTTTTTTTTGATCATGACTTTCAGGTAGCTCAACATTTTTAAAATTATCTCTCCTGGATCTCTTTTCCAGGTCAGTGGTTTTCCCAGTGAGATATTTGACATTGCCTTCTATTTTTTCATGTGTTTGGATCTGTTTTACAGTATCTCAATTTCTCATAAAATCATTAGCTTTCAATTGCTCCAATCTAATTTTGAAGGAATTATTTTCTTTGGTGAGTTTTTGAAATTTCTTTTCCATCTGGCAAATTCAGCTTTTTAAGGCATTCTTCTCCTCATTGACTTTTTAAGCCTCTTTTGCCATTTGAATTAGTCTACTTTTTAAGGTGTTATTTTCTTCAGTATATTTTTTTGGTCTCCTTTAGCAGGCTGTTGACTTGCTTTTTATGATTTTCTTGCATCACTCTCATTTCTCTTCACAGTTTTTCCTCCACTTCTCTTACTTGTTTTTCAAAATCCTTTTTGAGCTCCTCCATGGCCTGTGACCAATTCACATTTTTCTTGGAAGCATTTGATGCAGGAGTTCTGACTTAATTGTCCTCCAGTTCCATGCGTTGATCCTATTTGTCCCCCCAAAAGGATTGTATGGTCTGATTGCACTTCTTCATCTTGCCAATTACTTGACTTTTGAGCTCTTTGCCATGGTAGAACTCTGCTTACAGAATGGAGAGATCTTTGTCCCAAATTGCTGGGGTTTTTGTAGCTGCTGGTGCTCTTAGTTGGGTGCCCTCTCTACAGCCCCCACAAATTCTGGCTCACTGTCCACACACCCCAGGCAGGACCACCACCCAAGACCATGATCCAGATCCAGGCAGATCAAAGCAAGAGCAATTACCCTCTGAATAGTCTCTTGGTCCCCCTACAATCTGCAGGCCAGAAGCTCTGAAAGCAGTCACTGGGCACCACCACACCTCCTGCCACTTCTTGCCCCAGGGGCAGGAGCCAGACCATGCTGTTCTTTCGCCCTTACAGAAAAGTTCCTGACTTTCTTTTTATTTTCTCTTTGGTGTTTATGTGTTGAGAAGTTAGGGAGCTGCCACAGTTGCTGGTGATTTTACTCTCCTGAAGTCTTCTCTGGCCAATCTGGGCACTGGTTGGGGGCACTCTGGGGCTGGAACCATGGCTCACTAGGGACTGCACTCAGCTCTCAGGGTGGTGTGATAGACCTTTCCTGTTGGCCTGCCAGGATGCCTTCAGTAGGAGTTTTATTTGTCTCTTTTTGGGTTATGTAGCTTTTATATTTGTTTAAAGTATTTTTTTTACTGATGAGATTTTTTTTTTACTTTTTTTTTTTTTTTGCTGGGCAGTTGGGGTTAAGTGACTTGCCCAAGGTCACACGGCTAGATTTTTGTGTTAAGTGTCTGAGGCCGGATTTGAACTCAGGTACTTCTGACTCCAGGGCCAGTGCTCTATTCACTGCGCCACCTAGCCGCCCCTAGAGTATTTTTTTACAGGTATTGGAGATGGTTGAAGCCAGAGCCCATACCAAGTTTGTGCTTTTGCTCCACCATCTTGGCTATGCCCCCCAGTCTATTTTTTTAAGGTCCTATTTTCTTCAGTATTTTTTGGGTCCTCTTTAGCAAGCTGTCTACTTGTTTTTCATAATTTTCTTGCATCGTTCTCATTTCTCTTCTCAATTTTTCCTCTCCTTTTTTAACTTTCAAAATTCTTTTTGAGCTCTTCCATAGCCTGGGATCAATTCCTGTTTTTCTTGGAGGCTTTTGGCATACTAGCTTTCACTCTGGTTCTATGCTTTGATCTTTGTCACCAAGTAACATTCTATAGTCTGTCTCTTTTTACACTGTTTACTCATTTTCTCAGTTAAATACTTGATTTTTTAATTCAAGGCAGGACCCTACTATCAGTGGGTGGGTATAGGTGTAGTGTGGGTGTGGGTGTGGGTGTACTGTCCCAGGCTTCAAGGTTTTGTATCAGTGGCTGGATCCCGCACTGTCTGTGGGCCCAGAGCTCAGGAAACAGCTATTGCTGCTGCTACTACTGCTGTTGCCACCCCACAGCCACCTCTGCTGCCCTAAGGCTGGGGCCAGAACTCAAATGCTCCTTTTTCATCCGGGTCCCACAGAATTCCCCCACTGACTTTCCATGCTTTTTTTAGTGTTTGTGCTTTGAGAAATCTGGAATTACTAGAGCTGCTAGTGATTCAGGGTCCTGAGACCTGCTCCAGTTCATTCTGCGCCTGTGGCCAGACTGTGCTCTGTTCCCAGCCCAGTGTGATATACACTTCTGTCAATCTTCTAGGCTGTCTTGGGCTGGAGATGTGTTTCACTCTACCATTTTTTTGGGTTCTGCAGCTCTAGAATTGTTTAGAGTCATTTTTTTAACAAGTATTTAGAGGGGTTTTGGGGCAAGCTCAAGCAAGTCTTAGCTTTTATTCTGCCAGCTTGGCTCTGCCTTCAATTGCAACATCTAGCCCAGCCTGTAGAGGAATAACCAGCTTAGGAGCCCCAGACCAAAATAGAGCCCACCATTCTCTCTCCGAACCAGTAGAGCTTTCCAATTAGCTGATAGGGGCTGAGTCCAGTGACATTCTTCTATTATGCAGACCAAAACACAGGTTAAGAACTCACAGAACTCAGACCAACAGGGCACCAATCACACTTTATCCTGGATTGGGACGCTTTGTGGACCCAAAAGCTTGCAGGTCCCCAGCCTGTCTTTAAGATTCTATAATAACACAGTATTCAGTACTATAAGAAAGCATCAACAGGACCAGTCCAGACCATTCATCTCAAAGTGTCACAAAGACCTAACATTAAATCTCAAGTCAGGAAGTAGCCTAAAAGAACAAAGAAATAAAATATTCAAACCATAAAGAGTGATTATGGTGTCAGAGAAGCTCAAGACAAATGCAGAAGAGAATAACTCTAAAACATCTACAAGCAAGGTCTCAAGAGAAAAACAGCACAAGTAATTAATTCTAAACTCTAAGGGTATAAAAAATATTTATAGCTCTTTTTGAAGTGACAGAGAATGGAAATCTAAGGGAGTGGTCATAGATAGGACAATAGATGAACAAACTTTGGCATATAAATGTGATGATGGTGCTATAGGAAAGGAGAATGAAGGAGATAGTTTTAGAGGAACCTTGGAAGACTTACATAAACTGCTGCACAATTCTGAACAGAATCAGAACAATTTGTGTAATTATATATTTATATAATTATATATGTATATATTATAGAAATTATATACAATATAATATATATGTATAATATATAATATAATATATATTATATAATATATACGTATATATAATATATATTATATAATTATATATATATTGCAAAGGCAAACACCTCTGAAAGAATTAGGAGTTTTAATCACTGTGATTTTGATATTGTTCAATTGTTTTTCATTGTGTCAGTCTCTTTGTGACTCCATTTGAGTTTTCTTGACAAAGATAGTGGAGTGGTTTGCCATTTCCTTCTCCAACTTATTTTCCAAAGGAGGAAACTGAAACAAACAAGTTGCAGTGACTTTCCAAATGTCATATAGCTACTAAATGTCTGAGGCCAGATTTGAACTCAGGAAGATAAGTCTTCCTGACTCCAGATTCCTCAAGGCACTCTAACCATTTCACCACCTAATCGCCTCTTATCATTGTAATAATCAACCATAATTAAAGAAAACTCATAATGAAGCATGAAAACATCATCCTGATGGGAGAAAAAGCATTCAGAATAAAGAATGAGTTAAATTTTGGGGAGGCATGGCCAATATAGGCATTTGTTTCAATTGACTATACATGTTTATAATGGGTTTTATTTTTCTTTATTTCTCTATGGAGAAGGGTGTTGTAGTGAGAGGGTAAGAAGGCAGATTTTTATTCATTAAAATATAAAGTATAATTTTAAAATAGGGAAGGAAATTTTAGTTACTTCGTTTTTATAATTCCAAATTGCTTTGCACAATTGTTGAATTCATTTATTCTTCCACCAACAATGGGCTTCTGTGCTTACCTTTAAAAAACAAAAAGCTAATATTTATACAGTGCTTACTATACAGCTAAACATTGTGCTAGCTACTTTACAAATAGTATCTCATTTGATCCTCACAATAACCCTGGGAGGCAGGTGCTGTTATAATCCACATTTTACAGAGGAGGAAACTGGGGCAAGCAGAGGTTAAGACACTTGCCCAGAGCCACACAGCTAGTAAATGTCTGAGACCAGATTTGAATTAAGTCTTCCTAATTCCATGTCCTATATTACATCAATAGAGAGAGCCACCTAACTGTCCCTCTAGAATTGGCCATTCCCATTTTTGTCAACTTTGTCAATTGATTAGATGTGTGGTGAAACCTTGTGGCTCTTTTGATTTTTTTGTTTATTTTTTTGTAAATACTTTTTGTTTTTCTCTAATACATGTAAAAATAGCTTTCAGCACTCATTTTTATAATATTTTGAGTTCCAATTTTTTCTCCCTCCCTTCTTCCTCTCTGTCTTCCACAAGATGACAATCTAATATAGGTTATACATATTCTACCAAAGCATATCTATGTCTTTTTTGAAATTTGTAGTCTTAGAGAGGTGTCTGTATGTGTCAAAGGAAGGATTTGAACCCAGGTCTTCTGGTTTCAAGGTCACTTTTCTAATCACTATATCACATTGCCATTCACCAAAAATTATAGTTGATAATAATTGTTATATTTAGGAGTTATAATCATGGTAATCACAAGAATATATGCAGAAGTAAATGAACAGTTTTATGGGTGGATAACTAAAATGAGTGGTTGATTACAATGGTCTCATTTCCCTGGGTTCTGGTGCCAGGATGCAGGAGGGTAGTACCTTCAAAAAGCTTTTCAGTCAGAGCTAGAACAAAAACTAATTTTCTAATATGTTAGAAGTCATCACACAAACACACAGCACCCCATTTGTCAGGGACAAAGTAAACAGCATGCCTATCAAGCAGTTTTCCAGGTCCCTCTTTGTAGACTTTCAGTGATAGGTAACTCATTACCTCTTGTGATAGATCATTTCCACAGTGGATAGAGTGCAGGGTCTGAGGTCAGGAAGACTTGTCTTCCTGCGTTCAAATCTGCCCTCAGATACTTACTAGCCCTGTAACTCTGGGCAAGTCACTTAACCCTATTTGCCTCAGTTCCTCAATTGTAAAATGAGGTGGAGAAAGAAATGACAATTCACTCCAGTATCTGCCAAGAAAATCCCAAATAGGGTCAGGAGGAGTTGGACAAAACTTGAAATTTACAACAACAGCTCTAATTATTAGAAAGTTAATTTGTTTCCATGAATAGAGCTCAAATGTGACTCTCTACAACTTTCCAGCCATTACAGCCAATTCTGCCTTTGAGATGAACTTCTCTAAGGAGACTCTGCAGGGTTTATGCACAGCAATGACTTACTCAGGTTCAATTTCCAAAGCAACCTACCACAAGTTGGATTGGTGAAATTGGGAAATAGCTATTGCACTCATTTTAGTTGAAACACAAAGTAGAGGGGAACAGAATGGTACAAGAACTATTCAATTGATAACATAAAACCTGAAGACCTAGGGCATGGAACCATGTATTTCAAAATACCATTCATATTCTTTTTGGCATTAAAGCTTTTCCTGTTTCTCTCAATTGTTAGTGACCTTCTTTTCAAATTATCCTATATTTAACTACTTCCTATATCTTTGTATTTATTAAATTTATATTTGTCCTGTATGTATTTCAACTTTAGTATATATTTTAAAAATTTCAACATATATTTTAATACATTTTAATTTATCCCATACATTTTAATTTACTTTTAATATAGTATAATGTATATATTTAACATATTTTAACACCTGTATATGTTTTAATTCTGTATATGTTTTATTTTTTATTTATTCAATTTTTTTTGGAGACAGAAAGGCAGGGCAGTTGGGGTAAGTGACCTGGCCCAAGGTCACAAAACTAGTAAATGTCAAATGTCTGAAGCTGGATTTGAACTCAGGTCCTACTGACTCTAATGGCCCGTGCTCTCTTCACTGTACTGCCTAGCTGCCCCATATAGATATATGCTAGACTATAATCTACTTGCCTTTAGGGCTTGTTTCTTTCATTTTACTTGTACGTTTAGCCTCTAACACAGGGCTTGGCATGTAGTAGAGGTTTAATTAATACTTCTTTACTGAAACTAGATAAATGAGCTTTATAGGCCTCAAAATACTCATATACTAAACAAATAAATATTTATTGAATTTTTGTCGTTTAAGAGAGTTTGGATAAAGAATAGCAGAATCATATAGGCATAGTAGCTAACAAAAACTAACAAGGGGAGGAAGATAACTAATGTAAACAGGGAATAGTCTTGGTATGTGGCCCTCATTGTCCCAAGCCCCCATCTGAGGCGTGCACACAGTGGGGTGGCTTCCAGATGTGGAACTCTACAATAGCTTTCACAATTGAATCAAAGATCCAGCTTCATCACAGCTCAACTTTCTATAGAGAGTTTTAGATAAAGAGCCAGCCAACACTAACAGGAGACTTCTCCATTATCCAAATGGGAAGATAGGAAAATTGCATATAGTAGGCACTCAGTAAGGGATTCTTAAACTTTTTTGTGTGTCATTCTGGTGAAGCCTATGGACACTTGTAATCATAGTGGGAGTTTGAAGATCTTCCCTGCCCCTTGTATTTGGAATCAGGCAGGTATTTAGCACCTTGTTCCAAGTTAATGATGGTGTCAATTGTTTAGACCCAGAACTTGGAAATCCCACAGTGGGATGGACTTATTGACAACAGGAAGGGGAAGAACAGGGAGGAGCTAATACATATATAAGGAAAGTCCAAGCTGAGGGAGGCCAGAACTTCTGGGAGTGAGCATCATGGAAGCAGGGCAGCTATTGCTGGAGAGTGGGAGAGAGAGAGAGAGAGAGAGAGAGAGACAGAGACAGAGACAGAGACAGAGACAGAGAGACAGAGAGAGAGACAGAGAGAGACAGAGAGAGAAACTGCCAGGATTCTGAGAACTTCTGAGAACTGCCATGAATTGGGAACAGAATGGAGAACAGAACTTGTAGTGCCAGAACTTCTCCTGAGAACTTCTGAGAACCAAATTGAGACCTTCAAAGAAATGAGAAGAGAGGAGAACTGGGAGGAAGCATGACTGTGGTGCCAGTACTTTGTTTTGATGTTACTTTGTCAGATTTCTCTTCTGATAGAGGATTGTGCTATTGTTACAGAAGCCCTGGGACCCTGCTGCTGGTTCAGAAACCTTGAAAGAGGATTTTCTTGTTGTATATTTACTGGAGGGTCTTGCTAACAGAAGTCCTGGGACTACAGTAATGATTTTTGCTGATTCCTTAGACCTTGTTGTTGAGTCTATGTTAATTTCACAGGCAGAAAGTGAGTTGATGAGCATGATGGCAATGTGAATGAATGTTATTGTGACTTTGTTAAGCTTTGTCTTCCCAGGAACAGAAACTGTGAAGTACTTAAGGTGGACTAGACACTGTGACCTTCAGTATGGAACAGGAACTGGAAAAGGAGCTGGAAGGAGCTGGGACCATGGAAGGGGAACCATGGAAGTGGAGAGTCAGCCTAAAGACTTCTCCTTGGGTATTTAATGAAAACTGAGAAGATCATGATTTACTAGTGGTGGAGAACTTTGACCTTTACAATTAGATGATTGAGTTAAGGACTTACTAATTAAGGATGATTGAAAATTAATTTCCAATCAAGAAGAAAGAAGACTTTTTGATTGAAGAGATTAAGATAATGTGACCTAGGAGTGTGGAGCTTTTGACCTCTGTTCTTTGTGTCAATTTGGAAGGCTTGCCTCCTTAAGAATGGAAGTTATTAAATGAAAATGTCTTGGTTTTCTGTGTGACCACTTTGGTGAAAAGCACATGGCCATTCTGGTGATTGGTTGTTATGCCATAGCATGGTGAATGCTATATTTTGATTTTCTGTGAATGTTTTATCTTAGTTTGTTGATGAATAAATGGAGAGTTCACTATACTGTGTAATTAGAACCTTGAACCTGTTCACAGCAGCACTCCTCTGGAAAGCTGCTTGTACTTGGCTTTACAACATCAAATTAGAATAATGTTGATAAGTTCACAGAATAAAATAACATAGAATTACAAAGGAAATAAATTACATTGAGATGCAGTTATAAAAAAAATTTCTTTTTTTTAAAGTTCATGGACCCCAAGTTAAGAATCCCTGCACTGAATAGGTATTTGTTTAGCTGAATTAGAACTGAATTGACATTTAGACTATGAGCATCTCCTTAAACTGTGAGCTCCTTGGGACTGTCTTTTACTTTTCTTTGTATCTCCAAAGGATTTGGTTTTTAATACTGCTGTATACCTTGGAGGTACTTGGCAAATGTTTATTGACTGACTATTTATTGACTGACTGTTCTACATATTTGTAGACCTTTGCTACCTCCTGATGCTCTCGTCCAACTGCACATTCAGTGTCCTGATAGTTTCTGCTCTATACAATTTGTGACTTTGCTATGTATTATCAGGAAAAGGAGCTAATAGGTCCTGGCACAGAGTCTTTCCATGACAGGTTACTGTCTTTAAATATAAGCTTCTTGATATTTTTGAACTTATACATTGTACTGGTACTGTCTATATTTGCCATGTAAATGAGAGCGCCACAGAATGCCCTAGCACAGACTTTCTCTGTGAGAGTGCCATAGAATAATCTAGCATAGACTGGCTCCTTGAGAGTCTACCCCACGTGTTGAACTTTTAACGAATTTTCAATAAACTTTTCTTTTCTTTGGCTGAGAAGACTTGAGTCGAACTCTTTCGGCAGGATCTGGCATGTTGGTATTTTGGGGTCTCAAGCAACCTAACCCTCTTTGGGTAACCTCTTCAATTGGATCTGAAGGACACTGCAACTGAAGTTATAGATGATTCATCCTCTTCTCTTTTATTGTTTGAGTATAGTGTGTCTTTCACTGGATCAAGGGTTTGGTCCTTGGCTTGAGACAGTAATGACATTTCTGTGTTTATTAGACAATCAGATCCTGTTCTAGAATAGTACATATCATGGTTAGGCTGTCCTTTTGGTGCTCATGTTCTAGGTAGTGGCAGGTCAGTAGTGCGTGATGGTATCTTTCTTCTTACACAGAATCTCATCTTGCCTCTCCCTCCCTTCTCCACCTCTTGGAATCTCTGGTTTCCTCCAAGACTCAGCCCAAATGTTGTCTTCTGCATGAGGTCTTTCCCTCTCGCCTTCACTAATGGCTACCTCTTGTCTCATCCCCTAGCTCCGGATTATCTTGTATGTTGTGCTATGTATAAATGTGCACATGTCCTCTGTTAGAATGTAAGCCTGTCCTAGGAAAAGCTGTTTCATTTTTCATATTGTCTAGGCTAAAGCCCAGCACGGTGCCTTGGCACATACTAAGGACTTAATGCTTACTAATTGATTGATTCTTATCTGCAAGAAAAGGATCTGACACCCTATCTCTTCTTGGTAACAGGTGGGAGTGGCTTTGGTGAGCCAATCAACCACAATAAGGGTAGAATACTTTGATCTTTGCAAAGATCTGTGATTTCATCTGTTTGGTTCCTCCACTTGTGCTTTATGATCTTCAGGAATTGAATTGTTTGGGCCAAAACATTCGTTCTCTAGTGGTTAGTGTTCTTGGGCATAATCCATCACCAAACCCATCTTCAAACCCATCTTGGGAAGACTCATTAGAAGTTGGACTCTACTAGAAAGGCTTGTGAAAACCGAGAATACCACAGTAAAACACCAGGAGAGGACTTTCTTGGAGAGACAATCATATCAATATCGTTTCAGTGTTTTTTTTTAATGTAATTTCTTTTTATTTTTTAGTATTTTTAAATTTTAGTTCTAAATTCTCTCCTTACCTACAGCCCCTCCCCCATCCACTGAGAAGGAAAGCAATACAATACATACATTTTACATGTGAAGTCATATAAAATATTTCCACATTAACCATGTTGCAAAAAAGAAAAAAGCAAGGAAAATAAAGAAAGTTGAACAAATATGCTTCAATCCACACTCCAAGTTTATCTGTTTTCTTTCTTTCTGGAGATAAACAGACTCATTTTTCATGACAAGGACCTGGGAGCTATTTGCCCTTGAATCCAGGTGACTGTTTGGTGGATTCAGGTAGGAGCTGGGACCATGGAAGATGATCCAGGGAACCTGAGAGACCACCCTGAGTCAAGATGAAGAAAAGGCATCCCCTTGGATGAAATTGAGTTGATCTGTAGTTGCCCCATGAGTAGAAGATTGATTATTGTATTGTAAATTGATTGAATGATTATTATTTGATTGAATGATAATTATTATATTATATTATTATAATATTATATTATATCATAGTAATTATTATTAATAATTATATAAGAAATATATATAATATGATATAATGTATAATATGTAATATATTATACATTATATATTATAATATTATATTATATATATTATTATTATTATATTATTATATTGTGAATTAAAGCTGTAGCATTCTTTTAGGAATCTGCTTTTTCATGGCGTTACATCTTGTTAGTCAATCAAAATAATAATTGGCCTGTATCATTATACTTGATTAAAAATTAATCTCAACCAGAAACTTCCAGGGGGCAGGTGTTATTTCTTGCTAAATATCATGCTTAAAGATCACACATTCTAGTAAAAGGTTGTCCACTCTGTACAAAAATCTTGACAGTGTATAATGAATATAGAAAAAAAAGGTAAGATGGAATACATGTGTGATGTGTATTATAGGTGACTTGTCACATTAACTAATTTCATTAAACCAACGCAGAGACTCAGTAATGCATTGCAAGGATGAATAAAATTATAATATAGTGATTAAAAGTGAAAAAAATAACTTGAAAAATGTTCAACCTCGTCAATAATGAAAGAGATACAAATAAAAACAACTTTGAGGTACTACTTTGCACCCAAGAAATGGGCCAAAATAATAGAAAAAATACTAATTTTGATGATAAGAATGGAAGATGTGTAGAGAAACAGATGCATTCTTTTACTGCTCATGGCATTGCATATTGTAGAAACTTTCTGGAGAGCAATCTGATAGTATACAATAAAAGTTAGAAAAATAGTCACATCTTTTAACCCAGTAGTTCCATTATTGAAAATACACAATCTTATTGGTTTTTAAATTCCTTTCTAAGTTCTAAGTTTTATTAAATACATTTGTGTGATGAAGTTTGGATGAAGAGTGGCACTTGAGGACCTAGAGGACCACGTGTTTAATGCAATTGAGACCAATAAATGGGAAAAATACAGAGAAATCTAGAAAATCTTTATGACACAAAGTAAAAGGGGGGAAAAAGAAGACCTAGAAGAATAGAGCACACAATTACTGTAATTACATGAGTAGAAAAAAGTGAATGAGAATGAATATACAGATTGCTGATGGGAACTTATAAGCCATGATGAAAAACTTATGCTATTTAATTAAAATTAGTTCATTTAAATGTAAATAATGATGAAGCAAGCTTGTTTTTAAGATATGTAACCAATCACTTCATCTTCTCATAAATAGTACTACTCAAGATACACTTAAAATTTTCCTGGGATAGAGTTATTTATCAAATTTCCGTATCAAATTTCCACAAACTTATGGAGGCTGAACTCTTAATTGTCCTCCATGTATTCTCTCATTGTTCCACAAGGTGGTAGCATAAGCATGAACAGTATCCAAAAGAATTTAAGCTTTCTTTTGAAAACTGATTTTGATTACCTTTTCTTTCTGACTTTTCTCTAGCAATTATTGTCATTAGAATCTTTAATGTGGGTGAATCATGATCAAGGGTTAGATGTGATTTCCACATTTGGTTTAAGATAAAACCAAACAAGGATGGTTGGGAGACTGAGTGGACAGAATGCACAGACTCTAGAGTGAGGAAGATGAGTCTTCCTGAATTTATATCTGGCCACAGACACTGTGTGACCCTGGGTAAGCCACTTAACCCTGTTTGCCTCAGTTTCCTCATTTGCAGAATATCCTGTAGAAGGAAATGGTAAATCATTTCAGTATCTCTGCCAAGGAAACCCCAAATGGCATCAGGAAGAGTTGGACACAACTTTAAATGATTGAATGGGGGTGGCTAGGTGGCGCAGTGAATAGAGCACCAGCCCTGGAGTCAGGAGTATGTGAGTTCAAATCCGGCTTCAGACACTTAACACACACACACAAAAAAAACTAGCCATGTGACCTTGGGCAAGTCACTTAATCCCAACTGCTCTCCAAAAAAAAAAAAGCAAAAAAAAAAAAAAAAAGAAATGATTGAATGACAGCAATGTACCTATCTGCTCATCAGTCTATTTTTCTGTGTATTAGTCTATGAATCTATGTGTCTATCCTCTTCTTTATTCTTCTTTATTCTCTCCCACACCTGTACCTGAAACATTTACTTTTTACAAAAATTTTTTATTGACTTGTTTGTTCACTTTTAGTTTACAATATTCAGTTCCAGAATCACTGGAGTTTCAGATTTTTCTCCCATTCCTCCCCACCACACACCCTCACCATGGTGGCATACAATCATGTATAGGATCTGCAAACTCTATCACATTGTATAATAGTCTTGTTGAATAGGTGTTATAGCCAATGGAGTGAACAATGAGAAAAGAGAAATAAAAACCAAACGTTGAAGAGAGTGATAGCATGCATTGCTTCAGTCTCCATTTAACCTCTGGTCCTTCTGGATCTTTCTCTGAATGTAGAGATCTCCTTCTGTCCTGAGACTTATAGAGTTGTCTTTTAACTGTGCATTGCTGAGAGGAGTCCAGTTTTTCAAAGTTGGTCATCACACATATGATGTAACTGTGACTGTGTACAAATTTTTCCTGGTTCTGCTCCTCTCACTTAGCATCAATTATTATAAACCTCTCCAGGTAATTATGAAGTCCATATCCTTCCCATTTCTTATTGCACAATAATATTCCATCACATTCATATACCATAACTTGTTCAGCCATTCCCCAATTGATGGGCATCCCTTAAATGTCCAGTGTTTTGCCACCACAAGGAGAGCTGCAAAAAATATTTTTGTACATATGGGACCTTTTCCCACTTCTATGATCTCTTTGGGATATAACCCCAAAAGTGATATTACTGGGTCAAGGAGTATGCAGTTACTTATAGCCCTTTGGGCATAGTTCCAGATTACCCTCCAGAATGGTTGTATCAGTTCACAGTTCCACCAACAATGCATTAGAGTTCCAATTTTTCCACATCCTCTCCAGCACTTGTCATTTTCCTGTTTTGTCATCTTAGCCAAATTGACTGGGGAGATGTGGTACCTCAAAGTTGTTTTGATTTGCATTTCACAAATCAGTAATGATTTAGAGCATTTTTTCCATGTGCTTAAATATCTTTAATTTCTACCTCTGTAAATTACCTGTTCATATCCTCTGACCACTTATCAATTGGGGAATGATTGGCATTCTTGTAAATTTTGTTTAATTCCCTATATATTTTAGAAATAATGCCTTTATTAGAGACACTGGTTGTAAATATTCTTTCTCAGTTTCCCACTTCCCTCTTAATCCTGGTTACATTGGCTTTATTTGTACAGAAAGTTTTCAGTTTCATGTAATCAAGATTATCCATTTTGCATTTTATAATGCTCTCCAACTTTTCTTTGGTCATAAAGTCTTCCCTACTCCATAAATCTGACAGGTAAACTATTCCTTGCTTCTCCAGATTATTGACAGTATCAGCCTTTATTTTTTTTTCTGGGTAATTAATCATTTTATTAATTATCCAGATAATCCAGTGTCAGTGGCACTCTCAAATGCCAAAGACCCCTCATATAACTTTTTAAAAGTGTAATACATTTTATTTGTTTTCTTGTTTACATAATTCATTTTCATGAGATTTTTGAGTTACAAATTTTCTCCCCATCTTTCCCCTACCCCACCCCCACCCCCAAAACAGCGATCCCACTGTGGAGCCCCTCCCCTAGTCTGCTCTCTAACTTTCTGGCAGGGCAGGGAGGGTCTCCCTATCCCAGCCCCTGTATATCTTGATTCCTAGTTGCAGGTATTGCAGAGCTTTATATTCTAGATTCTTTCGGTTCCTCCCTTGTCACCTACCCCCACTGGAAGGACAACCAATTCAATACAGGCTGTGTAGGTGCGATTATACAGGATATCTTCATAGTGGACATATTGTGACAGTGATCATATGTCCTGCCTTCCTATCCCTTCCCCCCCTTGTTCTGTTCTCTACCCTGTCCTTGTCCCTTTATTGAAGTGTGAGCATCCATCATCCCTCCGCCAGGCCCTGCCCTCCCCTCCATCATCCCCCTCTCATCTCCATGCCCCCTACTCTCTTGTGTGGCATTATGCCCATTTTAGAGTTTATGCCATTTCTTCCCTAAGCCAGATTCGATGAGAGTAAATGAAAGTAAAGTTGTAACAGTTATCCCTTGCGTCTTCCACACAGGATGATTACCCCATTTTGTCTCTCCCTGTCTCCTCTCATTCTAGTCCTCTCCAGCCTCAGAATTTGCCTTTTAAAGTATCATCCCTTTGTATTCAATTGATCCTATGCCCTCTATATACCCACATATACACATGCTCAGATATGTATTC
>CM053600.1:27007329-27033975 GCA_028646575.1 Pseudocheirus occidentalis
GCACAGAAAACTTAAGACACAGGGCTTGCTTCTTGCTACTTTCTCTTAGGCTTGGCATGACTGGAACTCCCTCTCATTCTCTAAGCTTGGCGTGGAACTGGAACTCTTCTTCAGAACACAACACTTGCTTCTAGCTCTCTAAGCTTGGCATGACTGCACTTTCTTCTGCCTCTGGGTAGCCTGTATTTAAGTCCTTTCTCCAGGGCCCCTTAGAGCCCCTCCCCTGGCCTTGCCCTCGCCACAGCAAGCCAGGTGATGCAGAGAGATAATCCTGCTTAACACAAACAGATGCAACCTTCCCATTCTGCCTCGAGGTGATCACGTGCCTGTTAGTTGAGGACGGTTCAACCCATTACCAACAAGGGCCCCAACAACTAACCATCTCTGAGGATTTAAAGATCCCCTCAGGCAGGTGCTTTAGATTTTCTTTGAAGTAGACTCAAGCTGCAGCTTGGGAGGCTCACTCCTCCTGGCCGCCCTGGGGCCTAGCCTGGCCGGCTGCGGTTTTGGGCTGGGCTGGTCTCTGTTTGGGTGAGAGCTGCCCCTTTCCCATCCCATTCCTCACACCTTGGCAGATGTGGAGGTGCTGGAGGCTGTAGAACCTCTGAAGACTGGCTGCAGTGTGGAGGGCTCGGCTCAGCTCAGCCTGACTCCTTCCCACCACCCTGGGCCTGGCCTGGCCACGGTCTTGGCTTCAGGCTGTTCCAGCCTCTGCTCCGAGCACAGCGATGAGCCCCTGCTGCCGAGCTGCCTTCAGCAAGAGATGTGTTCTCTGTATTTTTGTGAGTCTGAGAGTCTTGGACTTTGTCTGGGCTCATAATTTTATGGGTGTGTAGGGTGGCGGTGTGGGAGCTGCGAGACCTTGCTGTTTCTATGCCGCCATCTTGGCTCTGCCCCCCCCCCCCTCTACTCTTAAAAGCAACTGTAGCTTCCTATTATTTCCAGGATTGAAAATAAAATTCTCTGTCTGGAAATGATAACCTTTTATATCCTTGCTGTTTCTTTGCTATCCTTCTTTCTTATACATGACTACTCTCCACAGGCTTTACTCTGTACCAATACCATTGTGTGGGGTACAAAGATCCTACTCAAATTGACTACTCAGAGATTTCTCCAGGTGAAAGCAGCAAGGTTTCTTTATTAGAATCTCAGGAGAAGTGGGTGGTCCACACCACTGGAACACCTGAAGGAGGAGGCTGCTTTACAGAAGCAGAAGCTGGGTTATATAGCCAAAGAACACAAAATCCCTCCCCCAACCCCCTCCCCAATAACCAGACCTTCATTCCCATTGGTGGGAAGGGGTGTCCTTACAATCCTTTTACCCAATACAAGATTATTTATTAGAAGTTAACTTACCACAGATTACATATTTTTCTCTTGTTTATCAAAAAGCAGACAGTTTACAGAAACACCCGAAAAACATATTACTTGTTGCAAAAAAGTAGGCAATTTATGGATCACTTGTTGCTTTTCTTGTTTACCAAGGACAGGTAGCTGGCAAACACATTATAGAAAAACAAAATTTGGGCCTATCAAAGCTAAAGCCCAGCCCAAGTTTGGTGACTGTCCCTTTTACTTTATGGGAATATTTTCATTTGTTCCTCTCAATCTCTAATTCCCTGATAATGTGTGTGTGTGTGGTGACAGGATAGTCACCTCAGCAGATAGTCCATTTGAGAAACAACATTCTGTCCCACACACCATTATTCCTGCTATTCCTTGCACATGATGCTATAACAGCAAGCACCCTAGCATACCCAGGATGGCTGCTAGTACAGGTTTTTTCATCTGCTTTTGTTTTTATTTTTTGGAGGGGGAAAAGCAGGGCAATTGGGGTTAAGTGACTTGCCCAAGGTCACATGGCTAGTAAGTGTTAAGTGTCTGAGGCTGGTTTTGAACTCAGGTCCTCCTTATTCCAGGGCCAGTGCTCTATTCACTGCACCACTTGGCTACTCCTGATCTGCCTTTCTAAATGAAAGCAATTCAGAAAGGGTTAACAAACTTACTTTAATCAAACACATATATCATTTATTTTGTTCAGGGGGAAAAGTCAGCACCCTGAACTTCAGAGAAAATACAAACAGAAATTACAAGCAGACAGAGAAATACAGACAGAGAAAATAAACACATTCAACAGAATGTTGAATAATAAACAAATTCAACAGAACAACACAGAGAGATTCTAGCTGTCTGGTCATTACATACATACATAGTTACCAGAGAGAAAAGCACCAACATCTGGGTTTTCAAGGCTCATGGGCTCAGTAGCTGCCCAGAGTCTCATCTGGTCAAAACACACAACTCTTCCCATAAGTGAGCCTCAAAGGAAAACCTTAGCTCAGAGTATATATAGCCTTCTCCAGGGTCAGAGGACATCACAACCTTCATATCCCACTGCCTAATTACAAAGTAACAAAAATGTGCCTCCCTGAAAAACAAGCCTCCCTTAAGCAAGCTTCTCTTGTTGGGCTCCAAGTGAGGCCCATTAAGGGACAGGGAAGATTTTCAAATTCCCTTACTGTTACAGATGCTTTATCTCCTGAGATACCTGTACCTTTCAATTAGTGACCCAGTGCCTGCAATATTTTGTCTCATCTAACTACAGGCTTTTCTACTTTCCTTTGAGACTCATCTTGCATCTCTTCTTCTTCAAGAAGCCTTCTTCCTTGCCCTCAGTGCTTTACCTCTTTTCATTCTTCTAGATATGTGGCTGTTCGTATGTTGTCTCCCCATTAGAATGAAAGCTCCCTGAGAACTGTGTTTTTGCCTTTCTTTTTATCTCCATCACTTAGCACAGTGCCTGGCACATAATAAGCCCCTAATAAATATCTGCTAATTTGATAACTAACCAATATTATAGTCTCTGGGGAATCAAAGTTGTGGGTTGCTCCAAGTGCTGGCATTGAGAAACAAAATGGGCAAGAGAGGTCAGTAACACATTCCAAATGATCTAATATTTGTAAGATGCTTAGCACACTGCTTGGCACAGGCTTGTTCCTCTGATCAACACAATGACCAGCCAAAAA
Organism: Pseudocheirus occidentalis; assembly: GCA_028646575.1. Classification (NCBI taxonomy): domain Eukaryota; kingdom Metazoa; phylum Chordata; class Mammalia; order Diprotodontia; family Pseudocheiridae; genus Pseudocheirus; species Pseudocheirus occidentalis. Next base: position 27,010,356 of record CM053600.1, read on the forward strand.
TCCAAAGAACTTATGATGAAACATGTTGTCTACTTCCAGATAGAGAATTGATGAACTCTTTTCTCTTTCGTTTTTTTTTTTGGGGGGGGGCGGTACTTGGACATGGCACATGCAGGAATTTATTTTGCTTGATTACATTTTTATATATACACAAATATATAAAGAATTATTTCTTCCTTCTTTACTTTTTCTTACTTTTTTCTTCCTTCCTTCCTTTCCTTCTTCCTTTCTCCCTCCTTCCCTCCCTCCCTTCTTTCCTTCCTTATTTATCATAGAAAGTTTTAAATATGGGTGCATATCTGACTTATCCTTTTAAAAGAATACCTTCAATTTACTTAAGATGTAACATAGACTGTACTGCATAGTGGAAAGAGCACTGGATATATACAATCAAGAAAACCTTGGTTTAGATCCCAGCCTTGGACCCAGCTATGAGACCACAGGTGGACTTTACCTCTTGACATTCATTTTTCTCATCTCTAGAAGAATATTACCAATACCTGCAGAATACATAATTGTTGTGAGGTTCAAATGAAGGGAAGACGCTTTTCAAACATTAAGGCATCCAAAAATGTTAGATTCTTTTCAATTACTTTTAATAAATAATAGGAAAAAATAAAGAAAATCCTTGTGTCTATACGAACAAGAATCCCCAACTAAAAAAATGTCCACACAAAGTCCACATGCCCCTCTTCCACAAACCTAAATGAATACAAATCATCCAAGATAGCAAACCAAACAGGGACACAGAGCAAAAATCATAAAAGCAACTTTTTCCCCCTTTTGCCCTTCTTAAATAAAGATAAGGTAGTAAGTTTGGAGACAAGGCTGCATCCCTTCTGTTAGTTGGGTCCTTCTTCCATTGAGCCTTTTAAAAAAGCTAGAGAAGAATGCATGCAAATAGCAGTTAAGAGTTTGCAAATTCATCTGCCCCTTCAACATTTGCATTATTTGAAATATATGTGAAGTTCCCATAATTTGAGTAATGACTTCAAAATTCAAAGACTGCCAGACAATGAGCCATTTCTTACTTTGACCTGAATACCAGAGCCTGTCATTTCCTTTTCCCTTTTATTACAATGTGTAGATTTAGGGTAACTTCCTAGAACTCTAAATTGTTTGTTCAAGGTAAGCAGGATTTCCCTGGAGTTTTCTCATATTTTAGCTGTGATAACTTCAGTGCTCATACTCTTCAGTTTCATTTTAGGAGCACTTATTAAGCACCTACTATGTGCCCAGGTACTGTGCTGGCATCTCCAGGGACTGGGGATAAAAACAAAAATGATTCTATATTCAAGTGAGAGGAAATACAACACAAGCACTGATTAGAAAATACAAAAAAAAAAAAGTCAAGAAAGACAGCTTGTCATAGTGGGTAGTTTTGACTGCAGCATGAGAAGACCTGGGCTAGAGTCCGTTGCTGACACATTCTAGTTAGGTGACCTTGGGCTAGTGATTTAACTCTTGTGCCCAGGCTACCCCCGAAAACTATAAATTGCTAATAGGCATTTGTAGAGAAAGTTTTCTCCATACGAATCCCCTAAACTCATGAAATCACAGGTCTGCACCAGAAATAAAATCAACATAAACTGATTTGGAGTAGTGTGTGGGATAAAGATTCCAAAGATCCTTACCCAAAGAAAACACAGGTTCCTCCAGGTAGAAACAGAAGCTATTTATTCCTATACAAGTCTCACAAGAGCTGGGTGTCACCTACCCAGAACATACACCAGTGTAGGGAGGCAAAGTACAAAATCAAACAAGCAGTTTTATACCCTTGTACAAACAATTCTAGGACCACCCCCAAAAAACTCCAAATCCCCTCCCCCAGTAAGCAAACCTTCATTCCCATTGATGGGAAGGTGTGTCCTTATGATCCTTCTACACAATACAAAATTATTTATCAGAAGTAAACTCATCACAGATTACATCTTTTTTTCTTGTTTACCAAAAAGCAGAAAATTTACAGAAACACCTGGCAGACATATTATTTGTTGCTAAAAGTAGGCAATTTGTAGATCAGTTGTTGTTTTTCTTGTTTACCAAAGATAGGCACCTGGTAGACACATTATAGAAAAATAAAACTTAGGCCTATCAAAACTAAAGCCTAACTTAAGTTTGGTAACTGTCTCCTTTACTTTATGAGAATATTTTCACTTGTCACAGGGATCTGGAACACTAACTACCGGAAGAATTTTCAAAGGTGTTCATATCTGAGAATTCATATTATTCAAGAGATTCTAAAAGGCTGAAGTCAGGAGTGTGAACTTTTATGGCATGGGGGTCAGCTTTCAGCTTTTTCTACCATGTCCTAAGGTCAAAATGTGTTATTATGGTTCTCTAACTTCCCCATCCTCATGCCATTTTGGATTGTCTTACTTTAGGAAATAAATCTGTCTGGTAGAGTTTACCAAGGTGAGAACTGATTGTGTTTTTGATCTGTGACCACCTTATTTAGGTAACCTACAATCAAATTCTTAGTTTTCTTCCTATAAAATCAAATTGATGGGGTGCTTGGGTGCCTGTGTTTGAACATCCAGTTAGTGAAATCACATTTCTCCCTAGCCTCAAAATACTGTCGTAGGCAGCTTCTCTCTAGCTCAAGGGCAACACACTCTAGCAAAATACTTCTCTCTCTTCCTGATACAGCGGCCAGCTGTACCTATAGAATTTAGTAGTTTGACCCAGCTGTGTACTGGCTGAAGCAGCTGTGTACTGGGTCATACCTTTCGTATGTATCCTAGACTCAGTCATAGGTATACTCCCTAGGTCATTATATAACAGCCTATATCCCTTGTTAGCTTAGAACATATATTTCCAACATCCATCTTGTCTAACAAGACATTGATGGGAACTACCAGAGTTTTTCCAGTCAGCCCTGACTGCTACTTGACTTAGTGACATTTTAAGCCTAAAAGCACACCTCCATGCAGCCCCCCTTTGGGCTATTTCCCAGTGAATTCTGGGCAATATGCCTGTGCAATAGATATTAAAAGTGAACGGTCCTTTAAGAACTGATCACTCCTCAATTCCTCCCTAATCCCACTCTGACCCACCTAATTAGCATAATTGGGACAGGTTATACTATGGATTATCCTACAAAAACTTTAACTCTAGCCCTTTAAGATTGCAGGTTCCCAAAGAGCTCTTGCCTGCTGTAAAACATAACAATAAACTTTTACCACCATGACTTGGAGAAGGCTTGAGCCTATGAATTCTTTCCAGTCCCTTTCAGGGACTCTGGGTATTGGGGTTACTGAAACATCCCTTTCTCCCTCTCCCCCCCCCCATCAAAATGACTTTAAACTCCTTTGAAAGAATTCTGAAACTGAAACTTCAGTAAATGTTACCAAGATCAGGAAAAGGAATTTTCCAGAGGGTAAAACAAGAAATACATGGGAAAGGACCTTGGAGGATTTCCAGGCCAACAAGTCATATTTTTTTTTAGATGAGAAAGTTGAGGCCTTGACAGATGAAATAACTTTATCAGGGTCATATAGCTAGGAGTCTCTTGAGGCAGGATTCAAACTCATAACCTCCTCCCCCTAAGTTAAAATACTCTTTTCAGGGCACTACCTAGCTGTTTGTGTTTATCCCAAGGTTTTGAGTGCCAGACAGTGTAACTAGAGGATGGATCATAGCAAATATTTACCTTGATAGTTAACAATAATATTAGTTTAGAGATTTAATATTATTAATATATTAATTAATATATTATTATATTATATATTATATAATTTATATAATACATTATAATATAATATAAATAACATATTAATTAGCATGTTAATAATATGTTAATATTAGATATTTAAAAATCTACTGGCTTATATTACAATGTAAATGTTTTGTTGTTATTCTTTCTTATTTTATGTTACTGTGACTTCTCAATGACTTCTCAATGTCTCAACTTTCTCGTTGTACACCCTGGTTCAAGTTACTTCACTTTTCTGGGCCTTGGTTTCTTCGTCTTTACCTTTACTGCCTCTCTTTTAACTAATAAATACAGTCAAAGAAAACAGATATTATCCATACCTGAAAATGGGTGCTTCATTTCACAACTCATCTCCCAGTGTAGCATCAAGCAGTAAACTCTTAATCTTTCTCTTTTTCTCTTGCCTTCATTCTTCTCTCTCTCTGTCTTTCTCCCTCCCCCTTCTCTGTCTCCCTCTCTTTTTCTCTCTGCCTCTGTCTCCCTCTTTTTCTCTCTGTAGCTGTCTCTCTTCCTCTGTCTCTCTCATCTTTCTGTCTCCCTGTCTCTTTCTGTTTCTCTGTCTCTCTCCCTCTCTGCCTCTCTGTCTCTGTCCCTCTCTCTCTGTATCTCCTCCCTGTCTCTCTCTCTCTCTCTCTCTCTCTCTCTCTCTCTCTCTCTCTCTCTGTCACTGTCTCTCTCTTTGGTGAAGACTGGACCTCCCTATCTCTCCCATGCTGGAAATACAGGCATCATTCACAGGCTTATTATTGGCTATCATGGTGTAAAGTCAAGCATGAGCAGCTTTCCATAGGACTGCTGCTGTGAATAGCGTACAAGATTCTGATTACATAGTATAGTGAACTCTTTATTTATTCAATAACAAATCAGAGCAAAACATTCACAGAAAATCAAGTTACAGCATTTACAATGTTACAACTCAACAACTTATCACTAAAATGGCCACATAGTTTTCACCAAAGTGGTCACATAGTTTTCACCCAAGTACATTAATTTAATCAATCACAAAGACCTTAATTCAATCACAAAGTACAAAAGTCAAAGTTCTCCACCCCTAGGTCACAGTAAATCATAATCTTCTCAGTCAGTACACAGTATCCAAATAAAGTCTTCTTTCAGCTTGACTTGAGGCTGACTCTCAGCTTCCATGGTTCCTCTTTCATGGTCAAGCTCCAACTGTCACCTGGGTTCAAAGGCAGGCAGCTCCTAGTTCCTTGTCCAGCTCCTTGTCCAGCTCTTTGTCCAGTTCCCATTCCATATTGAAGCTCACAGTGTCCAGTCCATCTCAAGTCCTTCACAATTCCTGTTTCTGGGAAGAGAAAACTCAACAGAGCCACAGACAAAGTACCCACATGACAAGCAGCTCCAGCTGGCCCTTGGAAGTCCTCGGTAGCTCCTTTCTCAAGATCAAAATCACTTTCTCCCATTCTCAAAATCAGAATCACTTTCTCCTATTCTCAAAATCAAAATCACTTTCTCCACAGAAGTTCCAGTCCAGCAGCAGCAGCCCAGCCTTCAGACGCTTACTGAGAGAAATTCTCTCTCTCTCTCTGGCAGCAGCCGCTCTGCCTCTACGAAGCTTATCCCAAGAAGTTCTCACTGTCCAGCTTGTGCTCTTCCTTATATATGATATTAGCTTCCCCCTGTTCAGCCCCTTCCTGTCACATCAGCAACAGGGGTTCCCTGTTCAGCCCCTTCCTATAACATCAACAACATAGCTTCATGCCTTCTGTTTATTTAACAGAGGCTTAATTTGAAACTAGGTACTAAGTACCTCTCAGCTTGGCAATACAAAGGGATCTTTACATTTCATTACTATTTCATATGGAAACTTTCATCTTATATCTGTATGTATAGGGGTGTGTGTGTACATACATGTATAGATACATACAAAGGATCTGAAAAGTCATTTAGATATTGCCTCTGTTAAGAGTTCTGAAGTCTTTTTTATTTTTAAAATTGATTTTATTGACTTGATTGATTATGATTCTTTAAAAATTGTTATCTAAGAAAACCATTTGCACTAGACAATATGCCTAGATTTCTTTTAGATCACTTGGTACATGAGTCTGGAGTCAGAAGGCTTAGGTTCAAATTCTGCTTCTGACAGTTACTACTTGTGTATGTACCCTGAGCAAATCATTTATTCTACCTGGGCCTCAGTTTTCTCTTGTGTACAATGAGGGAGTTGAACTAAATGGTCTCTGAGGTGCCTTCCAGCTCTAGGTCTACAGAATCCTGAAGTCTTTCAATATTGTTTTCCTTTACATTATTTAGGTCATTGAACTAAATCCTTCTTTATTCAATATTGGTTGACTACAACCCCTTTGCTTGCATATTTGTGTAGTGTGGTGGGTGGATAGAGCACTGCATTTGGAGTCAGGAAAACCTGGATTCATCTTCTTCTTCAGAAACTTTCTAGTTGTACACCCTGGTTCAAGTTACTTCACTTTTCTGGGCCTTGGTTTCTTCATCTTTACCTTTACGGATTTCATGGCCTCTAAGGCTCTTTCCAGTTCTAAATCTATGCTTGCAATATATTGCATTTTCCATGGAAATGCAGTCAATGCCACTAAACTCTAAGGAGCTGGATAGAAACTCAGGCTTTGCCACTGCCACTCTGGAAAATGAGGGGCACATCATAAAAGCTCAAATTTCATAAAAGCTGATTTCATTCTGCTCTGACATTCTTAGACCCTTTAATTCATTAAGTCAGTTATTAGACAATTCATTTTATTAGGCTGACAGTTTGCTAGCATGTGCTAAGAAGTCACCAACCAGAGTCAAATATCCCTTCCATGTCCCAATAATACCTTCCCCTCCAGAAAACCACTCCTACTGATCTTTTGTTGTTGTTCAATCCTATTCAACTCTTTGTGACCCAATTTGGGGTTTTCTAGGCAAAGCTACTGGAGTGTTTGCTATTTCATTCTTCAGCTCATTTTACAAATGAGAAACTGAGGCAAACAGGGTTAAGTGACTTGCCCAGGGTCACACAGCTATTAAGAGTCTGAAGCCACATTTGAACTCTGAAGATGAGCCTTCCTGATTCCAGGTCCAGTGATCAATCTATCAGGCCACAGAGATCTTTAGGGACAAGAGATATACCTAGACTACTAGTTAGAACGTTGTATTTGACCGAAAATACTGATGCCACACCCAGTCAGTTACCCTGGACATTTGGCCTGTGGCCAAGGCCATCTAGTTCTGCAATAAGATTGTAAATACCATAGCTTGAAGGAAGCAGCTTTCATGGTGGGCTTGATAAAGGCGAAGACTAGGAAGGGGGTAAGCTCTTTAGTGTCCATTGAGCCAAATAACAAGTTTATATTTTCACCATGTTTTAATTAAGATTGTGTTATAAATATAATCTCATTTGCCTCTTCTTTGTAATTTTATTTCATTAGAGATCTTAAACTCAATGTGTACAAAATGGAACTAATTATATTTCCTCTAATCCCAAATTTCTTATATTTAATTTTTTTCCTTTAAAAGTTTTATTGTGCTTCTTTTTGTACAGTCATTTTTTTCAATAACTTTCCCTCAAATAAGGCCCACACTTTAAAAAATAAGTACAAATAAGCAAAACAAAGTATAGCATTAATTACCCTGACAGAAAATACCTCATTTTTCATTGATAGACTCACTTCTCCACTGAGAGCAGGGTAATATATCTCATCATCAGTCATCTGCAATCGAGATTGATTTATTTTCTAATGTTTTCCTTTACATTATTATGTACAGACATACTTTATTTTATTGTGATTTATTATTATTATCTGTGCTTATTCACAGATATTTCACTTTTTAAAAAGTTGAAGGTTTGGGGCAACCCTATCTTGAGCAAGTCTATTGGCACCATTTTCCCAACAACCTGTGCTCAAGTCATGTCTCTGTGTCACATTTGGTAGTTCTTGAAATATTTCATACTTTTAAGGTGTTATTATATATATTATGGTGGTCTGTGTTCAGTGATCTTTGGTGTTACTATTGCACTTATCTTGGGGCACCCCATATGGCAGTGATCTTAAGTGATAAATTTTGTGTGTTCTTATTGTTCTATTACAGGAAGTTTTCTCCCTCTCCTCAGGTCTCCCTATTCCCAGAGACACAACAACACTGAAGAATATCACATAATCTTAGTTGATAAAGCAGTGACAGGGTTTGAGAGGACAGACTCCAATTTTGAAAGAAGTTCTATTGTGAGTAAAATGCTATCAAACAGAATCCTATGTTACAGAGAACTCTTTCATGAAAGGGTCAATTGATGTAGCAGACTTCATTGTTGTCTTATTTCAAGAAATTGCCCCAGTCGCCCCAAACTTTAACAATCACCACCTTGATCAGTCAGCAACTATCAACATCAAACAAGGCAAAGCTCTTCACCAGCAAAAAGAGTATGGCTCACTGAAAACTCAGATGATGGTGCTTTTTTTTTTCCTTTTGGAAATGTTGTCTTTTTTAAAAGATATGCTACTTTTTTTTTTTTGCTTTTTGGAGGGCAGTTGGGGTTAAGTGACTTGCCCAAAGTCACACAACTAGCAAGTGTGTCAAGTGTCTCAGGCTGGATTTGAACTCAGGTCCTCCTGACTTCAGGGCCAGTGCTCTATTCACTGGGCCACCTAGCCACCCTGATATAATAATATTGTACACTTAATAGACTACAGTATGGTGTATACATAACATTTATGTACATGAGGAAATTTAAAAATTCATGTGAATCACTTTATTCTGATATTCACTTTATTCCCATGGTCTGAAACTGAATCTGCAATATCTCCAAGGTATGCCTGTATTGTGTATATTATTCTCTTGATTCTGCTTGTTTTGCTATGTCAGGTTGTATAAGTATTTCCAAATTTCTCTAAGTCTTTCATATTTGTTATTTATTCTGGAGCAATAATATTCCATTACATTAATATGCCACAATTTGTTCAGTCATTCCCCTGTCAATGGACACACATTTTCCTTTTTTTTTTTTTTTTGCTACCACTAAAGGTGCTGCTTAGAAATATTTTGGTATAAACATCATAAAAAAGAAAAAGGTCCTACATGTACAAAAATTTTTGTAGCAGCTTTTTTTTTTCTGGTGGCAAAGAAAAGGAGATTGAGGGAATGCTCATCAATTGGGGAATGGCTGGACAAGTTGTGGTATATGAATGTAATGGAATGCTATCATGCTATGAAAAATGATGGGTAGGTGGATATCAGAAAAATCTTGAAAGACTTACATGAACAGATGCTGCGTGAAGTAAGCAGAACCAAGAGAACACTGTACACAGTCACAGCAAAAAGACTTAGTTCTCTTAGCTCTACAAAGATCCTAGGGGTTGCGACCCCTTTGGAGGTGGAACGACCTTTTCACAGGGGTCACAGGGCCATCAGAAGACACATATTTCAGATGGTCTTAGGAATGAGACACTGCTCCTCTATCAGTCTCCAGGCAGGTCCGCCCACATGCAGATACGCCCACATACAAGTATTAAAGGGTCTGGGCATTAGGAAGGTTGAGAACAACTGTCCTAGACAATTCCAAAAGACTCGTGATGGAAAATGCTATCTAGAAAAAGAACTCTGGAGTCTGAATGCAGACCAAAGTACACTATTTTTTTTTCTTTGTGGTTTTTTGCTTTTGTTCTGTTTTTTTCTTTATCAACATGACTAATGTAGAAATATATTTAATGTGATTGCACATGTATAACCTATACCAGATAGCTTGCCATCTTGGGGAGACAGGAGGTAAGGAAGGGAGAAAATTTTGGAACTCAGATCTTATAAAAATGAATGTTGAAAACTATCTTTATATGTAATTAGGGAAAATAAAATTCTATTTAAAAAAGAAAAGAATTAAAAAAGAAATATTTTGATATATATTGGACTTTTCTGTCATCTCTTTTGGAAATATGTGGAGTACTAACACAACATCTCATTTAACAATCATTAAGAATCAAGAGATTCACAAGTGTTATTTTCCCCATTTGATGGATAAGCAAACTGAGGGTCAGTTATTTGTCCAGGGTTGCACAGTGGTAGAAACAAGACTTAATTTAAAAGGACAATAAGTCCTGTGCCCTTTCTGTTACATTATGCAGCATAATATACTCCTGCCTGACCTTTGGAACTTATTAACCTACCACACAAAATAACAGTAAATACACATCCGAATGTAGTTCTTGTAAAGTACAGTCAAAACCTTCTTCTTTATGGAGATCTAGCACCAAAAGGGACCTTTGACATCATTTATCCAATCCCTCATTTTACAGATAAAAATAATGAGGCCTGAGAGAGGTGAATTACAATGATTTGTCCAAGATCATTCAAGGAGTAGCAGAGTTGGCATTTGAATTTAAACTCCATTACACCATGTTGCCTTTTGACTTAACTATCATTTTTTTTGAGTGATCCTCTTTGTTTCTTCCTTGCTCCAAGAAGTCTTCACTGACACTCAAGAATAAGTAATTTCATAATTTCTCCCTCTTTTTAATATAGTATTTTGTATTTTTATCTTTTAAGTGAACTTTCACTTTATACATTGTTATTTGTTTAAATATCTCTTCTTGCTAGACTGTATACTTTGTGTGGGCAGGGTCCATGTCTTCTTTGCATTGCTCCTGCATTTCCTAGCACAGTACCTTGCATTTAGTAAGCATTTATTGCATATTTGTTGCCTTTGTAATTTATTCATCCTTATTATTCCTACCTCCTCTTTTCAGCTCTTCCTTCTTGCAGTATGTCCACAGCAACAGGTTGTTATTTTTTTGAAGAGTACCTTCAGCACTAAATTCTAAACCTGGTGATCACTGTCTGATGAATACCTGGATTAGTAGAATCCTGCTATTACAAGGTAGCTGCGAATGTTCCATCTAATCTAATTGCACCAATTAATTAACTAAAAGGAAAGGTTCCAGAGGAAAGGGGTTGAGTAGGAATTTAGAAAGACTTGGAGTCAAAAGATTTGGATTCTAATTCTAGCTGTGTGACTAGACAATTTAACCTCAGCCTCATTTTCTTCATGTTATTAAGAGGATAATAATACTTGCAGTATTAATGACAGTCTATGGTGCAGAAAATGCTGCAACTGTAAGGGTTCTATGGGGATTATTATTATAGCAGTAAACACTTGGTACTTTGCAGAACTAGCCTTGGGCAGAGCGTAAAGGACATCTTCCACGCTCTTCTGCCTTCTCCTATGTGGCAGCACCCTTCTTTCCAGATACCTATATTAACCTTATTCTGCTTCAAAGCTGTCTTAGGTCTCCACTGATGTGCAACACACAGGCTTACTCTTCCCAGATGGGTGATACAGATCTTCCTCCACAACACAGGACTTTGGAAGGTTCAGGTTTAACCTCCTTCCCCCATTTTACAGGTGAAGAAAATGGAGAAGTTAAGAGACTTGCTCCAGGCCACCCCAGACCTCTGACTTCAAATCCAGAACTTCCTCTCTCTCAAGTCAGAAGACCTGGGTTCATTTCAATAGCTTATTGTTGTGTCTGGCAAATTATAACTTGTGATCCTCTTGTATACGCTGGATCCAGTGTTTCTGGAAAATATGGCAACTGAAAAGGACAAGTTCAGGGGATTCCTCAATTGTCCTCACCAGTAAAATGAGGGTACTGTTTATACTTTACAAAAAACATGTATGTGAAAGCAAAGTTCTATGTAAGTAAAGCATTATTAAACCTGCTGTCAGTTTTGATTTGCAAAAGATCTGATAAAGCCTTTCCCCCAAGATGGCACTGAATGCTAAGTAGGAAGTTGTTGTCCCCCGCAAGACAGAAGCCAAGTCCAAGGCCTTGAAGGTCAAGAAGGTGGTGCTGAAGTGTATCCATAGCCACACAAAAAAGATGCAAACATCCTCCACCTTCTGGACCCAAGACACTAAGACTTCGAAAGCAGCCCAAATACCCTCTGAAAAGTGTCCCTCAGAGAAACAAGCTTGATCACTATGCCATCATTAACTTTCCCTTGACCACTGAGTCTGCTAATGAAGAAGACTGAGGACACTACCACCCTAGTCTTCATTGTGGACGTAGCCAACAAGCATCAGATCAAGCAGGCTGTAAAGAAGTTGTATGACAACATGGCCAAGGTCAACACATTGATCTGGCCAGATGGAGAAAGAAGGCCTATGTCTGACTTGCTCCAGACTACAGTGTTTTAGATGTTGCCAGTAAAATTGGAATCATCTAACTTACTGTATCCAGCTGTGTCCCATTCCACCTACAATAAAAAATTTTCCAGAAAGAAAAGACTTGATAAATTAATTCATACAAGATGTGGGCAGTAGGGCAGGGTTGGGGAAACAGAGCCTTCAAGGTCACAGGTGGCCCTCTAGGTCCTCAAGTGTGGCCCTCTGACTGAATCCAAACTTTGCAAAAGAAATCCCCTTAAAAGGATTTCAGTAAAACATGAATTCAGTCAAAAGACTGCACCCAAGGACCTAGAAGGCCACAAGTGGCTTGAGGCTGCAGGTTCCCCACCCCTGCAGTAAGGGATAATGAAAAGAACTCTGGACTTGGAGTCAGAAGAGCCCTAGGTCTACATCTGGGCTACAATAGTTACTGGTTGTCATATTGTCAGGGGCCAGGGACACAGAGAGAATTGACCATGAAACAAACAAAATCCTTTCTCTTTTCTGCTGTGAGATTGTGTGTTTTGTACCAGTCATAGATGGCTTCCCTACTTGGGTTTTTCTTATAACCTTCTCAATGGATGGGGAAAAGGATAAGAAGAGAGAATTTGGAAATATGGCTTCCTGGCACCTATCACAGTGCCTGCTTAATTTCCTGTTGATTGATTAATCTTGTCTTGTCCATCTTCCATTCATAACTGAATTCATAAAAGGTAGATAATAATAGAGTTAAGATAATGACTAGGAATTTGGAGACCTGGGTTCTAGACTTAATTTTGCTTCTAATTACCTACATGACTTCGAGCAAATCACTTAATCTCTCTTTTCCTTCTCTGCAAATGAGAAGGCAGAACTAGATATTGCTAAAGTTCTTTATAATTCCAAAACCTATGATCTTAAAACATGCAAGAGATGATTACGTAGTTAGTTTACAAAAGACCTCTACATGCAAAGGCTCCCCAAAGTCCATGGGAGCTTGTTACTTCTTGAGTAGTAACCTAATCTACCTCAACCTATCCATTTCTTTGACATCGGAGGTAGAGAGATTTCACTAGCAACCCTGAGCAAAATGGATAACGGAGAGGAAGGATTGACAATACCAAAACTCTCAGAAAAGACCAGGGAGAAATCAAAGTTTTTCTGGGCAGTCAAACCTCAGACCCTTGAGGGCATATTCTCTGGCATATCCAAGAAGATTCGCTTGCCGGCAGTGGTTACAACAGTTAGGAACCAGGCTGATGCTTTCTCCCCTGGAACTGAGAGCCGGGAAGCCAGGATTAGCCCTCTCCAGGCCCTTATCAAGGCCGGCCTGATGCATGCAGCAGCCGCCCATCCTGCCCCTGATGCGGTTTCCCTTCCCGGCAGGAGCCTCCAGGACCCAGCCTAAGCGTAGGAGGAAGAGCGGTTGGATCAGTCCCAAAAGGAGACTTGGGAGGGGGAGAAGGAGGTGGAGAGTGCTGCTGCTCCCTGCCGCTTCCCATACTCCCTCCTCCCCCCTCCCCCCCGCGTGGGAATAGCCGACGGGGTGGAGAGAAAAGGGGAGGAGGGAAGAGCGGCTGCAGGAGGAGGAAAGAGCCCGACTCTAGCTCTCCTTCCCCTCCTCCTCCCTGACATGGCCAGTGACGAGGAATGAAGATGGCCGGTAGTCAGTGGGATGGAGGAGCCGTCTGTAGCAGCTGAGGCGGTGGCGGCCCCGAGACTGTGATCCAGTGCGGTGTAGAAAAGTCGGTCCCGACTGCCTGGAGGGCGGGGACCCGTGGGCTTGCAAACGCAGAGTCGGCAGCAGGAGCGGGAGACAGCTGAAGGTCCCGGGGGAAGTCCAGGCGGCGGCTGGAGAAGGGGCCCGGTCCGGGAGCGCAGCGAGAGTGCCCGGTAGTTCCTTCCAGACGCGGAGGGCGCGGCGGCGGGACTGGCTCGCGAGCTCTAGGTTCAGAGCTGCCCGGGCACGGGCGGAGGAGAGTCGGGGGCAGCGAGAGAGGGCAGAGGATGAACCCTGTGCGGCGGCGGAGCCGCTGCGGTCGCCCGCCTTTCCTGTTCTACCCGTTCGCTCCCCGCGCCTCTTGCGCTGGTTGGGACAGTTGTTAGTGCTGGAGGAAGAGGCGGAGGAAGCGGCGGCGGGGGTCGGCCGGGGCCCGGGCTGGGCATCCGCAGCAGCAGCTGGCCCAGCCCGGGGCGGAGACGCGGCGGCTGCTGCGGCGGCGGCGGCGGCTGCTACAGAGCCCAGGGGCCCAGGGACTGTGTGGGGAGGAGGCGGCGGCCGGGGCCGTGTTACCATGCCTTGGTTGAGCGGGGGCCGACGGCGGAGGCAGCAGCAGCAGCAGCAGCCGCAGCAACAGCAACCTCAGCCGCAGCAACAGCAACCTTCACCGCCGCCGCCGTCGCTGCAGCAGCAGCCTCCCCAGCAGCAAGGGGGGCCCGGGCAGCCGCCGCCACCGCCACCGCCACTGCAGAAGCAGAGAGGCCGGGAGAGCTCGGAGCTACCTCTGCCCGCAGGCTGGGAGGAGGCGCGGGACTTCGACGGCCGCATCTTCTACATCGACCACAACACCCGGCAAACCTCTTGGATCGATCCCCGGGACAGGTAAGGCAGGGGTGGCAAAGAGAGGGAGGGAGGGAGAGAGACAGAGACAGAGAGAGACAGAGGGAGACAGTGTTGGAGAAGGGGGAAGGGACTGGGTAGCCAAGATGCTTCGCACCCTTACATCCTAGGATCTCAGTGGACAGTTCCAGTAGCAGAGGCAAAGCACAGCAAGGGATCACTCATCTTTTCTCCTACTCCTTTTTTCCACCCTTCGCCCTCCCCAGCTCGAGGGGAGCAGGAAATAAGGAGCCAAAACCCACCCCTGTTGCCTACTTGAACTTTTTAGACTCGGGTTGGGGCCGGGGGAGATCCCGCCCGGCTATGCTGGGTATGGGAAGTTGTGTTTGTAAGGACTTGGGCTGTGGGGGGCGAGGAGACCGTCGTTGCAGGTTTTGGGGAGCTTCTCCGCTGCCGCTGGCCAGGCGGGAGGAGCCTCTGTCTTTTCCCCCAGTCCTAGACGGAGGAGCGGATATTCTGACTTGCTTCCTTCACGTCTGATGATCTTTTAGTAGATTAAGAACTTGGGCGCTTGGAATTTCCTCTTCTCGTGTGTATGATGGATGCCTTTTTTCCCCCCCCTCTTTTTCCAATGGTGGTTTCGCCCGGTCTTCCTGCGTGCCTGGGGTGGGATGGTGGCCCAAAAAAAGTCTTCCCGAATCAGACTTGCAGTCCAACTAACACAGTATCGATAATACGTAATAACCACATTCCCGGCTTCGGGAGACTGGGACGAAGCTTCTCAGTGTGCTGGCGGCCGCTCTCCTGTTTGCCTAGGCTTAGGTTTGCCTTTAAGTTGCTAGATTTTTGATTGGTGAGATGAGTAGGAAAACAAAAGTCTCTCCCCGACATCCTGGTTTTGGTTACCTTGTTTTTAGTATGAACTTTGTTTCACTCTAACCATTCTACTTACTATCCAGCGACGTAGAGCTAAGATTCTCAATCCTTTTGGAGTTTGGTCTTTTTCGTCTGATTATGTCACTCTCCCCGTCCCTTCTAAATGTACTTTGTGCCATAGAGTTACTTCTTCGAATTAAAATGAGTACAGTTCTACTTGGGAACTTGGTGAGAATCTATCTCCTTGTGTTCCTTGAGGTAATAGGGGACTCTGATGTGTTGGGAAATGATGACTGGAAATGAGAGCCACTATGTTTCAGGGGAAACTACAGAAAAGAGAAGAATTTTAGAAACCGTTGTTGTTGTTTTTTAAATAAAATTCATTGCAACTTCCTTATAGCTAAAAATGACCAAATTTTGTTTCATTTAAATGAAGTTTCACCTTAGTGAAGTTTTGGGCTCTTAGTAAAACCAAGCTAGTTCAAATGTAAAACCAGCCAAGTTAGTATTGTTAAACTCTTACTAGTAATGCTTCTAGAGAGAAATGTATGTTCTTAAGTGTACATGTTTGTACTCTTGATACCTTGTCTCTCTTAAAACAACTTCTGAAACTTCAGGCTTTTTCCAAGGAGCCCAAAAAGAAGTGCTATAGGCTCTCAGTGCTTCAGTTGTTTTTTTTAAGAACCATTGTCTATGGTCACTTTATGCCAGCTTCCTCCTTACTTATACTAGAAAGGAAATACTCCTTGGCATTTTTTTACTTTGAAATAAACTTGAGGGGGAAGTCTGTTCCTTTGCTTCCTGATAACTATTGATTTAGAACTCTTCCCTTCTTCCTTTTCAAGCTCTCTCAAAGGTTCCTTAGTATTTTGTTTGGATTTCTTAGAGCTCTGGGCTCAAAAACAAGTATAAAATGAGATCCAGTTTTATAAATGAAAGAAATGCCTAGTGTAAAGGTATTTTGGAAATCAGGTGAGATCTTAACCAAAAGCCCAAGCCACAGTTGTTTGAGAGCTATCAAGGCTTACTTAGTGCTGGAATTGATAGCACTACTTGGAATGGAATTATTAATTTTGCACTTATTTCTTTCAAATACACATCGCATTTGAAAATAAAAAACTTTATTACTTTCCTTTGAGGAAACAAGATTATTTCAGGAGAATAACGTGGAAAAAAACCCCCCTGTTTTTGTTGTGATGGTTATATTTTAGTGTAGAATTTACAATAAATATAGACACAGGCATTGTGTTTACAATTGTTTGACTAGCGTAAGTGAGGCTTGGTAGATGGAGTACCCAAAGGTAAACATGAATTTTTGTTTCTCTCTGTTGTAGTTGTCATAATACAATGTCCTCCTTTCCTTGATTTTTCTTTTTTTCTTTTTAATTTTTATTCCATAAATTAACCCATTTATTGTTGGACTATGGGCCACAGATATTTGATAAGAAAATTTTACTGGTCTTTCAGTTCCTTGTCTTCTGATGGCACATTTGATTGTGACTGCAGAGGTGGTATTGTAGGTACATGCACCACCAGCTACTGTTTTCATACAGGATCCACAATGCCAGATACCCACAACCCATCTCTTCATTTTGGTCTTGCCACAGAAGGAGCAGGTATACTGGGCATGCTGGCTAATTTCAATTTTCTTCACCATTTTTCTGAGGGATGCACCGTAATGTGTTCCATATTTACCAACAATTCCAACCTTCTTGGTTCTTTTAGCCATGTTATCGGCTCTGGGGCTGGAGCTTGGGGAGGCCCTTGATTTTTCTTGAAATTCTGCTGCAGAATTTGTACTATAAGATAACCTTTCCATCCTTTTAAGTCCATTTTTTGTTGCTTGTCTAAATCTAACATTCTTCTAAAGGTTGATTGAACCCCATGAACTGGGCATATGTTAGTTAACTAAAGTAAACATTTTAGGTTTTTGTAAAGTAAAACTGTGTCTATTATTTTTATATGGGACAATGTTTTTATAGTAAGTGAAAATGCAACAGGGGACAGTTTGAACTTAAGCTCCCATAACACCTTGCCAGAAATATGTATGGAATGTTAAGCAGGCCACAAACATTTAAGGAGAGTCTTAAAAATTGTAGGAGTAATGGTTGCAGTTCCTCTTTTCCACAACACAACATTGCTCATTCTTTTTTAGTGCTTGGTTATCCTTTAAATTGTAATAAATTTTTATTATATGATGAGAACTGTGCTTTCAAGTTGAGAATTTTCATATATGACTCTGACTGTTAAATTTTGTTTTGGGCACACAGGCAAGCAGTATACTACCCCCAAACCCCTAAAGATAGAAAATTTTGTTGTGGTGTTGTTGCCTCACCAAAACAGATTTTAAATAAGGAGCTGACAGGAGAGAAGGAACATAAATCATATCTTTTTTTTGGAGGGCAATTGGAGTTAAGTGACTTGCCCAAGGTCACATGGCTAGTTTGTGTGTGTGTGTGTGTGTGTGTGTGTGTGTGTGTGTGTGTGTGTGTGTGTGTGAAGTGTCTGAGGCCAGATATGAACCCAGGTCGTCCTGACTCCAGGGCCGGTGCTTTACTCACTGTGCCACATATCCTTAATAGAGTCAAGTTATAAAAGGAAGGATTGATAGAAAGGATTAAGCAAAACCAGTTGAATACTGCTCTGTTTCATACATAACTAAACATTTCAGTAGCATTAAAATCACCTTCAAAAATTCAAAAATATAATAAAAAAAGCTTTGATATTGGCTAAAAAAAGATAAATTTCAACTGTTTTTTCCCCAAGAATAGTTCCCATATACTTAGGTTCTAGTGGGTCAGCCATTAATGAATTATGTGAACTGAAGTTTCTTATTATTGGTGTCAACAAAAGAATTCATTCCTATATTAGAATCTTTAGGCATGTGGATAACATATAATTTTTTAAGAAGAAATACTTGACATTTGTGCGAATAAAAAGACCCTGGTCTTCAAGCTTTCTGTGATGTGATTTTTTTTAATCATTTGTTTTTGTAATAAGTTACTAGACCTAGTATTTTAAATCATATTAATTCTTGGTAGGTAAAAAATTTGAAAGTAAACAGTGAGATATTTTGAGAAAATCATTTTCTTTTAATTGCTTAAGCCCATGTTTCACGATAGGTTGTTTTGGTGGTATAACTTATTTGAGTCTTGATGTCACTAACTGTGACATTTAAGAAAGGCAGTGCTGGAAAACTAAACAGTTCATCATAGAAATTGTAGGTATATTTTAGATATAAAAAGGGAAACCTTTGGGGCAGCTATTGGGTGGCACAGTGAATAGAGCAGCAGCCCTGGATTCAGGAGAACCCAAGTTATCAGCCTCAGACACTCAGGCAAGTCACTTAAACCAATTGCCCTGCTGTTCTCCACCCCCCACTTCTCCATCCTGAAAGGAAAAAAAAGCAGGGGGTGGGGGAGGGGGGGAACCTGTGGATAACACTGGTATAAGGAGATAAACATGTTAAAAATTTTCTGGTGTCAGACTGGACAGAGGAATCAGGACAACCTGAGTTCAAGTGTTACTTCTGATGAGTGTTAGAGGTGTGTGATCCTGGGCAAGTTACTTGCCATCTCGGTGTCCCAGTCAACTTTGTTCAGAACAGGTGCCATCTGTGTTAGTAAAGGGAATTTCCTCATCCAACATTTCTTACAGAAATAAAATAACAAGCCTGAAATTAAAAAAAAAGTACTGGACTACATTATCTATCACTTCACATATTACTCAAATTTATAGTGAACTGATTGAACAGTTTTACTATATTTTACTTTAAAGGAGAATCTTTGTACTTTGTACACAAACATCTAAGTATGCTGATTTTATATTAAAGGTTATCTCTAATAGCCGAGTAGAAGACATAGTTGCTACCTTCTTGGAATTTTAGTTTAGAATGAACTTAACAAATTTAACTTCTGGTTTAGAGAGAACTTATAAAAATGTTTTCTACATATATCTTAGTTTACTTTGTTTAAATGAACTATTCCCGAAGAGTTGTCTCATATACTGAGGTTAATATATGTGTGTGGCTTATATATGTGTCTCTGCAGTTGTATGAGGAACTTCCAGATGAAGTAACTCCCTTCTACTACTGAACTTATACCATTGCTCCTTATACAGTATAGTCTTAGACAGTTGCCTAGAGCTTTAAGAAGTTTAGTGGCTTGCCTAGGATGGTGCACTATAGTCAGTATGTGTCAGAATAGTGATTTTATAAGGCTAGAGCTTCCTGATCTTAAGGGCAAATCTCTACTCATTTTCCCACCAAAGCTCTCTGGTCTATGTGTAAAACCTCCTATTTACACATGTGATCCTGGGCAAGTTACTTGCCATTTCAGTGTCCCAGGTTTATCCCATCCCAGGGTCCCATCAGCTATCAGTTTACACGTGTACAAACCTTCTGTTTGTATATAATTTTAGTGTTGGTTTAGATAATATACCTGTTCCTAAAAGTAGGAACACCCAGCTCCAAGAATGGCTTCATTTTTGGTTTTCAACTACTTACTATGTGTCATAACCCTTTTAAGAAAGGAGAATGGGAAATTCACACAAAAAATAAGTCCTAGTTATCTTGAAACACGTTTCCTTTTCATCTTTTTCAACATTGCAGTAAATTTTACATTATCCTTTCTGGTAGATGATAATGTAGTGACTTTAGGGATACATTTTGAAAAGTTGGGAGGGGAATGCATATTATATGGAGAAGACACTTCACTCTCAATTCTGTTTTGTTTTGTTTTTTAAACCAATCTTTGCCACAGAGAGAGAGTGACTTGATGGAGAGAGAAATGGGCTCCTAATCAGAAAGACCTGGATTCAATTCCCCCTTCAGTACATACTTGCTGTGTGACTTTGGACATCTGTTAACCCCTCAGTTGCCCAGGCAACTTTCTAAGACTAAATTTCAGAGAAGGCGCCTTTCTAAATTTGTTAGAAAAAGTTCTTCATTAGGAACCTGTATGTTATTGAAATCACAAGTCCAATAAAAACAACAGTAATAAAACAAAACATTTCACCACTATCCCAGTCAGCATAGTAAAAGTCTCAAATGGGGAAAAATATAAAGGAAATCTTGAGTTCACCTCACCCTACCCAGTGGTGAAAATTGGTGCATATTTATACTATGCCTACTATGTAGGGAATGCTGTGGTAAAAGATATCAGTAATTCAGCAAATGCAAAAGCAAGTGTTCTAATGTATGAAATCAAATAAGACAAAATTGAAAAATAAGCTCATTTAAATATTTATTTATCATGTCTTGAATGCCTCATAAAGCACCACATGATCATCAAATGAATTAAATGGGTAATGATTGCTATAGGAGTTCCAAAAAGGTAGAAATTGGCTCAAAATCTGTTCAGATAAAGACATTTTTCAGATAAATGGATGAGTAAGAAAGCATTTGCTATTTTCCAGTTCTGTTCTAAATTCTGGGGAAGCAAAATGATGCTCTCTTCTCCCCATGAGCTTATATTTTAATAGAGTAAAACAATACTGAATAGGTGAGTGGTCACCAGGGAAATACGACATCACAGAGAAGGTGAATGGAGCCATAGGGCAATATCCAGAAGGCAACAAGCATTTATCAGGCACTTACTGCGTGCCAGCCTCTCTTAAAAACCGAAGATGTATTTAAGAAGGCAAAAAACAGAGCCTGCTCTCAAGGAGCACACATTCTAATGGGGGACATAAGATGGGAACAAGTATGTACAAACAAGATATATGAAGTATAAATTAGAGAGACAATCTTAAAGGGAAAGCATTAGCATTAAGGGGGACCAAGAAAGACTTGCTGAAGGTGGGATTTTAACTGGAACCTGAAGGAAGTCAGGGAAGAGGAAATGAGGAAGGTGAGAATTCCAGTAATTGCTACAGTCCATATTCAAGAAAATGCCTGAAGTCAGGAAGTGGAATGTCTTGTGTGAGCAACAGCAAGGAGGCCATTGTTACTGGAGTGTATGGAAAGACAAAAAAGGTGTAGGAAGGGGTCAGGTTATGAAAAGTTTTAAAAGACAAATGGAATTTTATATTTGATCCTTGAGGTAAAAAGGAGTGACTGGAGTTTATTGAATAGGGATATGACATGGTCTGTGTTTAGGAAGATGAATTTGAGTGGAAGAGGACTGGAGTGGGGACACTTGAAGGTGGGAGGGCAATAAACAAATAACAGCTTAGCGGTATTCATTTATTGTTGTTTGCTGAGCAGAGAGGTAGTGTGTGTTTGGGGGAGAGGAGTAGGAAGGTGGGGAGTTCTGGAGCAGTGTCATGGTAGAAAGGTAGCTTAGATGTAGTAAAGTCTTCCATCTTAGCATTGCCTCAGGATGGCAGCTGGAGATCTATTTGAAAGAGTGAAGCTCTAGGACTCTCAACCCTGGGTGAAATGGGAGAAAGATGGTCATGTTAAGATCCAAGGAGGCTATGTAATTTGTTCCAGTGTTGGTCACTATTATTAACCAACATTTATTTGAGTGCCTACTACAGGGAAGACTTCAATTCAGGAGGCAGGCTTTGAACTGAGTCTTGAAGAATGAATAGTCTTTGAGTCAGGAAGGATGGGGATATCAGAAATCAGTATTAGGGAGAACAAGTGAGTTCAAACTCGAAGGCAGTGAAGTATAAGATATATTTAGGTTTTAGTGTGTGTAGACCGGTTCAGAGGTTTTATGGTGGGGAAGAATGATAGGCAGAATGGTACAAAATAAGAAGTCCTACATTTGGAGTCAAAAGGGTGACTTAGGTTCAGATACTGACTTTACTACTCACTCCCTTTGCAGACTTCACTTCAATTTCTGGGCTTTGATTTCCTGATCTCTTAGTGGATTGGATAAGAGAGTGCTGCTTTCTATTTTTTTTTTTTGGTAGGACGAAGGAGCTAAGAATGATTTTCACTTTTAAAAATACAGTAAGACTTTATTTAAAATTAAGACCCCCCCCCCTTCTTAACTTCAAATTGCCATTTTATATTCCCCATCCAATACTTAGCTCAATATCTTTATATCATTAATGGTATTAATGTCCACCCAGTCTTAAAACCCAGTCTTGATTCTTCTCTCCCTCTCCTGTATATATTTGGTAATTTTCCCTTAAAATTTCAATGTATCCATATCTCACTTTTGTCCTTCTCACATAGCTCAGTCCCTAGTTCAGTCCCTCATGAAATCTCTACTGGTTTATCGCAATAATCTCTTTGTACTTCTGCCTAAAGCAGAAGTACTGTTTCCAATTTATCTTCTACACAGCCATCGAATTAATATTCTCTTTTTTTTAAATAATATTTTGTATTTTTCTAATTACATGTAAAGATAATTTTTAACATTCTTTTTTTTTGAATTTTGAGCTCCAAATTATCTTCCTCCCTCCCTTGTAGTACTACTCCGTCCCTAAGCAATTTGATATAGGTTATAGATGTGCAATCATGTCAAATATATTTCCATATTAGTCAGGTTGTAAAAGAAGAAACAGTTCAAAAGAATAGAACCATGAAAAAAATAAAGAAAATGAAAATAGTATGCTTCTATCTACATTCAGATTTCATCAGTTCTCTGGATGTGGACAGCATTTTCCATCATGAGTGATTTGTACAAATTGATAGTCTTAAAGTAAAGGCCTGACCATATCACTCCTTTGCTCAAGAAGCTTCACTGGCTTCTTGTTGCCTTTAGGCAATTCCTGTCTAGCATTTAAAGTCCTCAAGCTTTATCTAACACTTGTTTCATATCATCAATTGTGTACTCTACTTTCCAGCCAACCAATATTCTGTCAACTATTTCCAGACTTTTCCTGGAATGCTTTTTCTTCTCACCTCTATCTCACTGAATTCTTTGTTCCATTCAAGGCTTAGCCCAAGTGCCACTTCCTACATTAGAAGCCTTTCCTGGTCCCCAACAATGACTTTGTATTTACTTATATGCGGTTTCTCCTCAGAAGAATATTTTCTTTTTGATGTCAAGAACTGCTTGCATTTTTATTCTTTGTATTCACAACCCCCAACTCAGTTTCAGCCTCCCCCAACCCCTTCTAAAAAAGCTGACTTCTTTCACTGATTTATCAATATCTACCTTATCAGTGTAGATTTTTATCTGCACTGCACCATACATAGATAATCTTAGGAGAACTGTCTGGAGATCTAAGAAAATCACCCAGATTTTCACTGCCAGTGTGTCAGAGATAGGAATTGAGCAATAGTCTGTGTTGTGATCCTCAGCCTAGTTTTCTTTCTTTCTTTTTTAATTTTAATTTATTTTCTTAGTTACATCATTCATTTCCACAAGGTTTTGAGTTACAAATTTTCTCCCCTTCCAGCCCCTGCCCCCCAGCCCAGAACATTGATCCCACTGTAAGGCCCCTCCCACAATCTGTT
>CM053600.1:27034475-27051033 GCA_028646575.1 Pseudocheirus occidentalis
CTGCTGACTTGTCTCCTCCCCTCCCCCCCAACACCTCAGGCTGTGACACCGTTCCCCCTTCCCCCAGTACACACACACACCTTTCCAGAACCCCTAATGGTTTTTAGTTTAAATTAAGAAGAAGTCATTATTGTGGTGGTGTGGTGGGAGTATGAAATAAAGTGGAGGAAAAGGCAAAAAAAAAAAAAAGTCTCATTCTGCAACCTGAATCCATCACCTCTCTGTCAGAAGGTAAGTAGTATATTTCCCTATAAATAGTATCCTTCCCTCTACTAGTTATTACATTGATCAGAGTTTTCAATTCTTTCAAAGAGGTTTGTTTTGGCAGTGCTATAGTCATTAAATAAATTGTTCTCCTGGTTCTGCTTAGTCCACTCTGCATCAGTTCATACAAGTCTTCCCATGTTTCTTTGAAATCATCTCTTTGGTCATTACTTATGCCATAACAGTGTTCCATTACATTCATATTGCATAATTTGTTCACTTATTTACCAATTGATGGACATTTGCTTAGTTTTCAGCTCCTCAGTATTACAAAAAAGAGCTGCTATAAACATTTTTGTCTATATAGGTCCTTTCCCTCTTTCTTTAATCTCTTTGGGGTACAGGACTAGTAGCCTCATTGATTTTACTCACACCATCCTTCAATCCTATAATGTACTTCTCAATTTTTGACTACTGAAATCTTTCTTTCTTCAAGACCTTATTAAAATACCACTTCCTCTTTGAAGTTTGACCTAATCTTCCCCATCTGGAAATCATTTCTACACGCTGAAATTTCTCATAGCAAACATAGATATTGAAAGCAAAATAGACAGATTTTTTTTCCTTCCCACATATTATTCTACATTAGCTATTCTACATTAGAATTAGCTACTCTACATTACAGCTAATTGGTATACTTTTCTGTATCCACTACAAAACATATTACAGTACATTGCACAGTCTCCCCTACCTGAGTATAAGATCCTTGAGAGAACTGAGTATAAGATCCTTGAGAGGAAGGACTGTGCCAAATTTCTTCTTGCACTCTATATACATAGTGCAGAACAATGCACATATTACTGGCCAATAAATTCTTGTTTTACTAGGATACATGAGAAAGAAAAAAATGACCAATAAATCAAAGTCCTGAAGAAAACCAGAGAGGAAGGACAGAACAGTATAAGCACAAAGGTTTGCCTGAGCAATGATTACTATTCCTCTGAGAAGAGAAGTAAGGAAGAACTGATAAAGACACTAAGATGTCCTAAACCTTGGGAAAGGAAAGTTGAGAGCACCAAAATCAGACAATAAATATTGAAATAAAGTCAGGAAGTAGAGTAAAAATGAAGAGGGAATTTGAGAAAAGAGAGGAAGGTTTGGAATTATCATTGTGGGGAATGTGGTAGAAAGTTAATAGGAGTTTAATAAATGTATTACCTGGCAGAAAAGGACGGTTCAGGTAGGATTATGAATCATAAATTTAGAATAAATAAAACGAGCCATGTGTTTATGACTCCCAAATTAGACATGGGGAAGACAAGGAAGTATAAACTATATTTTTAAAAGTTTTTTTAAATGAAAAAAATGATCCAAAAATTTTGAAAGTTTGACTTTTAAAAGAAGCTAATTAATTCGGGGGGGGGGGGGAATGAGATAATGAGCACTTCCATTTATGAATGACATGCTATCGTCTGCACTTTATGAACTTCATGATGCTTATTGTTTCTATGACCTTGGGCAAGTCCCTTGATTCCCATGAGCCTCATTTCCCTCATCTGTAACACAGGGTGAGGCTGGGGAGTAGATGAGCTCTGAAGTCCCATTCAGTTCTACATCTATGAAAATTTATTTATAGCAATCACCAAAATAACAGAAAACTATCCACGACTATAAGAATCTACCTGGAAGGAGTTACAGTCAATAACATCATGGTCCAATAAAATCAACAGCCTTGAGAACTAAAGACTATGCAGATGAATGTTGCAAATGTTCAGAAACATAGGACTATACTCAAAACAATTTTTTTTCCAAAATAATCCCCCAAGCTGCCTATTATCAATTAGGAAATGACAAACTATGTAACCTTAATGTTACATTAATGTAATGGAATATTACTGCCGCATAAGAAATGATGAAAGGGACTGATTTAAAGAAAACTAGGAAGACTAGTATGAACAGAGTAAATTGTTCATAAACTGCAGAGTAAACTTAGCAAATTCAAAAGAACAATTTCTACAATAAAAAAAAACTCTGAAAGAATTAAGAACTCTGAACAATACATTGACCAACCATGATTCCAAGCATATCAGTGATAAAACATGCTATCTTACCTTTAAGCTAAGAGGTAAAGAATGAATCTTACATTTTCAAACTTGGCCCAAGTGAGGATTTATTTTATTCAAAAACGCATTTTTTACAAGATTTCTTTTGAGGTTTTGTTTGTTTTTTAGTGGGAATGGGTTGAATTGTGAAGGAGATAGAAGCTAGAAATAGAGTTGCCAAAAGAAAAAGAAAAGAAAGAGGGCTACTGAAGCATAATTTTTAATGACCAGAGGAGAATGGAATGAAGGCCAGAATAAAATATAAAAAAGTTACACGTTAAATAAGATACACAGGCAATGGGGTACAGAAATCCATCTTGCCCTACAAGAAAGTAAGTGGAGGGGGGGATATGGAGGAGGATATAAAAGAAAGCAGATTGGGGAAAGGGATATTTAGCATGCTTTACTGTCTTGGAGTAGGGAGCTGGGGAGAGACAGGGAGAAAATTTGTAACTCAAAATCTTGTGGAAATGAAATGTTGAAAACTAAAAAATAAATAAATTTTTTAAAAGTTACATTTTGAACTCATATATCTCAAACAAGATAGTATTTGTGAAGTCCTTAGTGGAGTGCCTGGCACTTAATAAAAAAATGCTTGTTTTCTTTCCCTTTATATACTTTGAAGGAAAAGCAAGCTAAATAAAATAATTATATGTGATATAAAATCCTATTCTTCTCTTTTACTTTGAACAAATATTTGGTGTAAAGTACAATCTTCTTTTCTGTTCAATTTTACCTGTAACAATGCTCATTTTATTTGTTGTTTGTGAAATTCAAAATAAAAATAAATAAAACAATCCCCCAACATATACTCCAAGGACTTAAAAGACAGAGAGAAAGGTACTACCTACCACAAAATATTAATAGTGGCACCTTTTGCAATAACCAAGACCTAGAAACAAAGGGGGACACCAATTGACTGGGGAATGGTTAAGCAAATTATTCTATACAACTATAATATAAATATTATTGTGCCATAGGCAACCAGAAATGAGGAATTCAAAGAAACATGGGAAGATTTAAGATATAAAGTAAGCATAACCAGGAAAACAATATACACAATGACCACAACAATGAAAAGAAGAATAAAATGAAAGTAAACAGTATCATTAGGCTTAAGAAAATAGTCTTTCAGAAAGGTGAAGAACTATGGGCATGGAATGTTTCATATACTGTCAGACAGGGTCAGGGTGTTAGTCATTTTTCTAAACCAAATCTCTGGTTAAAATTTTTTTTAATTTACACAGACACATAAATATCCTAAAAAACCAATACTATCTTCTTCTTCCTTCTTCCTTTATTCCCATAAAATTTTATGCCACTTATATGGAACTTACTGTGCGGTACCCTTTGTCATAAAATTATTTTGTGCACTTGTGTTATCCTACTACTACTACAGGAAAACCTCTTTTAAGGACAAAAATTGTTTTATTTGTCTTTGAATGTCCCACAATGCCTTACACACAGCACTACCCCATTAAGTGTTTATTAAAAGGGTAGAAGGATGAATGAAAGCCAAAGATTACAGCTACCAGAGCAAGTAGTCACTATTTGACAAAAACTGCAGTGAAAATTGAAAAGCAGTCTGACAAAAATTAGGTATAGACCAGTATCTCATACCATATACCAAAATAAGCTTCCAACTAGATACATGATTTAGACATAAATCGTGACATCATATCATCAGCAAATTAAAGGAACATGGAAACAATTAACTGTCAGATCTATGTAGAAGTGAAGAGTTTATGACCAAAGAAGAGAGAAGAGTTCACAAGAGGTAAAAATGGATAATTCTGATTACATATAATTTAAATTTTTTGCACAAAGCAAATGAAATTAAAATTAGAAGCAGGAAACTGAGAAAAAGATTTGCAAAAAGTTTTTTAGCTAAAAGTATGATTTCTCAAATATATGAGGAACTTCGTCAAATTGATAAGAATAAAAGCCATTGCCTAATTAATAAATGGTCAAGGAATATAAACAAGCAGTTTCCAGAGGGAGAAATCAAAACTATCAAGTGATGTGAAAAGACATTCTTACTAATAATCAGAAAAATGCAAATTAAAATAATTCTGAGGTACTACTTTATACCTAGCAGGTTTGCTTAGATGTTGAAAAAGGAAAATGACAAATGCTAAAGGTACACTAATACATTGTTGATAGGTTTATGAACTTTCTGGACAATATTTTGGAACTATGTCCAGAGAACTATAAAACTGAAAGGACCTATGTGTACAAAAATATGTACAGCAGCTCTTTTTTTGTGGTGGCAAAAGAATTAAAAACTGAAGAAATGCCCATTAATTGTAGAATGACAATTGTGTTATAAGAAATGGTGAAGAAGATTGGAAGAATTATATAAACTGATTCAAGGTGAAATGAGCAGAACTAGAACAATTTATACAGTAAAAGCAATATTGTCAAGATATTTAACTGTGAAAGACTCAGTAACTCAGAAAGTAACTCAAATCCACACAATGACGTACCACAGTTCCAAAGGACTCATGTTGAAAAATGCTATTCAGATGGAAAACTGATGGACTTAGAGTGCAGACTGAAGCATATTTTTCCTCTTTCTTTTTTTTTAATTGGAATATGGTTGATATGCACATTTGTTTTTACCTGACTTTATATTTGTAAAGAGTATTGTAGTCGTTTTCATAAAAATTGGTAGGGGAAAGGGAGAGAAAGAGGAAAGAGGGAGAAAATCTGTAACTGAAGATAAAAACGAATGAAAAAAGAAAAGGAAATTCAAAAAAAGATGAACAATTAAACTAAAACAAATTGCTACATTGGTGAATCATTACACACACACACACACACATACACACACAATCTTCATCCCAATTGATACTGATTCTATTAGTGAAAACAAGCATACTTTTATCCAATAATTAATTCCAGGTTGTTATGTGGTAATAGTCTCTAGTATTGGTACTGTTCCTAAACAATGATAACATCAGGCTTTTGGCAAGCTTCCCTGTCAATTGTACTGGTCGTTTCAAGTAGTCTAACAGCCTTTACTATCGTTAGGCTACTGAACAGGCTTATCTACAGTATCTACTCATTTTTTATTAGGTAAATGTTAGGGTTTAAAATCAGTCTAGTATTTAATGTAAAACAAAGAGATCCAAAAGTCAAGTATTTAATTTAATTCATCACTGAAGTTTTAATGCTAAAGGCAGGGAAAGCAAGAAAGGCAAGGTATAAAATGTTGGAATTATTCAGATAATAAGATAATTTCAACTCCTTAGATAAGAATTTATTCAATATATATTGCGTGTACTATGGCAAGGCACAGAGTGTTACAACCAAACTTCCTAGTATAATACAAAGAAAATCCTTTGTTACTTGTAAAGCACTCTAAAAATCTAATCTTTTTGTTACCTTCTTGCCCAGGAGTCTCTCTTAAAATCACTCTAAGAAGTAAGAGGAGGGTGGTTCAATGAGGTAGCAGCCCCATTCTTCTTATTCCTTACCCAATGCCATCTTGCTTGTGGCAGGCACTCTTCTTAATTAATTAATCCTTGAAATCTCTCCAGTCCCTTTCTGCTTTCTTTCTTCTGCTTCTTTCCATTCTCTACATGATATGGATGATGATATTTTAGCACAATGGGTATTGATAATGAAAACTCGCCCCCCTCCATATTGGTTCAGTTGGTTAATGGAAGAGTAATATCTCAAAGTGCCTACACCACAGGAAGCAACATGGTGCACTGGGAAAATTGCAGTTCTGGAGTCAGAGGACCTAGTTTAGACTTTGAGCTTTACTACATACTACTTTGTGTGACGTGGGCAAATTATTTAACCTGAAAAGGCCTCAATATCCATGTCTATAAATGAGGAAAGTTGAACTAGAAGGATTCTAAGGTATCTTCCAAGTCTACACCCATTATCCTAGGATATCCTGGATTAACTCTCTCTCATTCCACGTATCCAACCCCTGCCAGATTTTGACATCTCTCACATCTGATTCATTCTCCCCACTCAGGTTCTATCTCAGTTCAGTCCTTTATTATACCTCTTGACTAGATTATTGCACTAGTCTCCTAATTTGTCCCCCTGCCTCAAGATTCTCACTGTTCTCTGAAATACTAACAAAGCAATTTTCCTTAAACACAGACCTAACCATGTGACTCCCCTGTTGAATCAATTCCAGTGGTTCCCTTTTGCTTCCAAGTTATGACTCTTTTAAAGACCTACAAAACCTGTCCCCACCTAACTTTCCAACCTTATTGTCCCCTCTGAAATCCAGTCAAACACTTCATCTCTTTTTTTTCTCTGCCTTAGCTCTAGCCATCCCCCATGCCCTCCCTCCTCATCTCAACTTCAGTGTCCCTCTCTTCCCTCTAAGATACAGTATAAGCACTATCTTTTGCATGGAGCTGTCCCTGAACCCTCCAAACTACTAGTGTCCTCTCTCCCCAAATACCTTGTATTTCACTGCTTTTCATAAGTATTTATTAATGTTATATTTGTACTGTATATGTTTTATGTGTGCTTGTTATCTCTTTTATCAATAGAATTTAAGTTGAGATTGTTTCATTCTTTGTACTTTCATCCCTAATATCTTGTATATACTAGGTGCTTTTAATAAATGTGGATTGATAGGAAAGTAGTGTTGGAAGATGTTAGCCTTCTAAGTAATTACTTTCTTTGCTTTTTTAGCAAATATGAAATGATTCCACAAAAAAACAACTATATTTTGCTAATTTCTACAATGACATTTTCCTGCTTTAACTTGTCATTGTTACCCTCCCCACTACTCCACCCCCACCACTCTGGTTCAAAGTGTGCCTTATTCATATGCTAAAATTATACCAGATTTCTTAAGCTGCAACTACAAAGACAATTTGCTCAAAAATCTTCTGGTTACTATCAATATCAGGCAAGGCATAAAACAATAAGATACCTTCCTTAAAGGCTAAAGGTGTTTGCCACTATCATGAAAGATAAAGGCTGAACCTGTGATTTCATTTCCCTCTACCAATTCAAATCAGCACTTTCTCTGAAATCTAGCCTTCCAGAATTGCCCAGAGCAGTGAGAATAAGTGATTATCAAGGGTCACACATTCAATATGCTAGTCAACACATATTTATTAAATTCCTTCTATGTGCCAGGGATTATGCTAAGCCCTGGGGTCTGCAAAGAAAGTAAAAGATAGTCTCTGCTCTCAAGAAAGTTCACAGAGTAATGAAGAAGATATGCATGTGTCAGAGAAATGTAAATTATATGCTAATTAAACGTGGAAGAATACAGAACATATACAAAAAAATGCAAGGCAATTTTGGAAGAGAGGGCACTACCAGCTGGGTAGGCACCATAAAGGTCTTCAAGTAGAAAGTGATATTTGAGCTGAGTCTCGAAAAAAATAAGTTATCCTAAGAGGAAAAAGGACGAATTTAATTCCAAGCAAAATAATTTCATTACATGAATAACTTTCATACCAATAAACATTACACTTATTCATCTATCTTTAAAAACTACCCCCTAGAAAAGGATCTGTATTTACAAAAATATTTATTGCAGCTCTTTTTGTGATGCCAAAAAACTGAAAATTGAGGGGATGCTTATCAACTGGGGAATAGCTAAACAAGTTGTGGTATATGATTGTAATGGAATGCTATTGTGCCCAAAGGAATGATGAGCAAAACAATTTCAGAAAAACCTAGAAAAATATATGAACTGATACAAAGTGAAGTGAGCAGAACTAGAACATTATACACAATAACAATGATACTGTACTATATGATCAACTGTGAGTAACTAAGCTATTCTCAGCAATATAATGATCCAAGATAATTCCAAAAGACCCATGATGAAAAATGCTATCTACCTCCAGAAAAAGAACTGATAGAGACTGAATGCAGATTGAAGCATATTATTTTCACTTTATTTTTCCTATGGGTTTCTTTTTGGCCTGTGTTTTCTTTCATAACATGACTAATACAGAAATATGTTTTGCATGACTGTACATGTATAACCTGTATCAAATTATTTGCCGGGGCGGGGGGGGGGGGCAGGAGGGAAGAGGAATGAAAAGATAGAAAATGTGCAGCTAAAAAATTTTTTAATATCAAAAAATGTTTACATGAAATTAGGAGAAATATTATGTTTAATATTTAAATATTTAATATTTAAAGTAAACTATTTGTTTATTCCTTCATTCATCATTTATCAGATGGTCACTAGATACGATACATAATACTGGGGCATAAACAATTATAAATGAAGCAGTCTAATGGGGGAAAAACTGTAGCTATTCCATGGCTAACAGTAAGAATCTCTCATTAATTAATGGAAAAGGGAAAAATAGGGAGAAAGCGAGTAGGGAATGAATGGATAGTAAGGGGGGAAAAAAAGTAAGAAATGAAAGGAGGACAACACACATTACTTACATTTGAAACATCAGCAACAACAGAGAACATCTTTTTAGATAGCAACTGTCCAGGTGGATAGTCAGAAAGATCTGACTCTAGAAATCCAACCTCAGACATTTACTGGTTGTATCACCTTGAACAAGTGACTTAGGCCTCTGTCTGCCACAGCTTCCTCAACTTGGCAGGGTTGTTGTGAGGGTTAAATGAGATAATATTTGTAAAGCACTTAGCAAAGTACCTGGTTCAAAGTAAGCCATAAATAAATACTAGCTATTATTATTATTATTATTATTATATTAACATACTGTTATATGACATGTAATATAACCTATATAATATAGCTAGCTACAAAAACGTTTATTACTATAAGCAGTTATGGTGTTCTCAAACAAGATGCCTTGTTTGTTGTTCAGTTGTGACACCATTTGGGGGTTTTCTTGGCAAAGATTTGGCAAAGTGGCTTGCCATTTGCTTCTTCAGCTCATTTTTACAGATGAGGAAACTGAGGCCCAGGGTCATACAGTTAGTTAGTAAATGACAGGCTGAATTTGAACTCAGGATGATGAATCTTCCTGATGCCAGGCCCAACACTCTATCCACTACACACCTAAGGTGCCTTTTATACCAACCACCATACAGTACATGCCACTAAAGTTTCTATGCAGGATAGTTTAGTTACAGTCCTACTTGAAATTTTAAAGGCCTAAGGTTTCTCACCTCTAGTCTAGGCTATAAGCTCCTACCCAGGCAGAGGCCTTATATCACCTAAATTTTGAAGGTATCCCAGAAGCACCTCTCCCTTTGATCCAGTAATAATGTCTGATTTACCGTTCCTTAAACAAGATACTCGCTTTCTGTTGTGGTTGCCTTTGGGGCTACAGAAGCACCGCAGCCATGGCTATCCGGTACCCCATGGCTGTGGGCCTCAACAAGGGGCACAAAGTTACCAAAAACGTTTCGAAGCCACGACACTGCCACCGCCGTGGGCATTTGACCAAACACAAAGTTTGTGAGAGATATGATCCCAGGAGGTGTATGGATTTGCCCCTTATGAGAGGCGGGCCATGGAATTGTTAAAAGTCTCCAAGGATAAGGGAGCCCTTAAATTCATCAAAAAAAAGGGTGGGAACTCACATCCAAGCCAAGAGGAAGAGAGAGGAGCTCAGCAATGTCCTAGCTGCCATGAGGAAGACTGCTGCCAAGAAGGACTAAAATGGACCCTGCCAACCCTCCCCCCAGTTAAACAATAAAGATTTGACAAATTAAAAAAACAAACAAAAAACCAAAAAAAACCCCAAGACACTCCATTCTCCCAACTCTGGCCATTTCCACTGGCTGCTGGAATGCTTTGTCTCCTGGCTTTCTTGGCTTCTTAGGGTTCTGTTAAGTACCAGTTAAAGTCTCAGTTTCTACAAGCCTTTTCTCATCTATAAAATTAAGAAATTCTAGTGCCTTCTCTTTTAATTTATTCTATATATAGATCTTTTGCTGTCCTCCCCATTACACTGTGAGCTCCTTAGGAGCTAGAACTATTTTACATTTCTTTTTATGCCCAGAATTTAGCACAGGATCTGGCACATAGTAGGTGCTTATCAATTGTTTGTTGACTAGCAAGTGACGACCATTATTAACATTTACTAATCTTAAAATTAAACACTTCACTCCCATTCCCTCTCCTTTGCACAGGGCCAAAGCACATGCTCCAACAGAATAGCCTCAATTACCAAGTTCCTTCTATTTAGAGATCTCACCCAATTCAGCTAAATACATCTTTCAAAAAAAAGAAACAGAATTGGTGGCCTTTAACCTCTACCTAACTGAAGCTTCTCAGAACTGGTAACTTACACTCTTCTTTAAAGAATGTATAATGATTTGGGGGGGGGGGGGAGTAAGCCCAGAAAGCAAGATAAAAATTGGTCAAAGGTAACCTTTCAAGGAAGATAGGAGCAATCCTCCAGTCAGAAAGCGACACAATAGGTATTTGGAAATTCCAACTGCATAGTGCTAGAATTAAGAATGCCAAAGTGTCTGCATTATCATCTGTATTGTGAACAACAAATATTTGCAGAGCCCCTGTCATGAATAGGGTACTATGGGGAACACACTATCTTAATATAAAACAGACAAATAAACCAAGAACTGCACATATCAGAAGACTAAGGGTTAGATTAGACCTAAAGGTTAAAAAGTCTTACTGCTACATGCTTAAGGAAAACTCCAAAAACTTTATTCTATACTTTTATGACTTCTGTCAGTTCTACCCTATCTTTCATTTACACAGTTCTTCACCGCTACCCCAGATTGGAAGGAAAATCTAGTTTCCTCAGCCACCAAGTGGAATAGTCATGGTGCCAGTTGAAAAAGATGACTTACCACCCTCTGCCCTACTATATGCAGCAGAGGTACTAACTGCTGATCATTTTCAATCATTCAACCTTCAAAGTCAATTCTACCAATTTGCAGTCATGGAACCAATTCAATGAGCATAACTATGCTAGGTGCTAGATTATAAGGACAAAGACAAGAAATAAAAAAGTTTGACCCAGAAGAAGCTCATCTTCTACTGGTAAGGGGAGAGGGAAATATAGAGGTATTCTTCATATCCTAGAGACAGAGCTAAAAACTGAACTCTTTTCACTTCAGGGAGGCACCTCACAGAATAAGCAGGAGAGTGATTACTCCATGCCACAGACATACCTTTTCAGGATGACTGACCACAACTGAGCTAAAACAGTATCTCTCTCTTCCCCATGTACACAAGTGTCAATTCTCTCCCTCCCCCAACAGGAAAGAAAAAACAGTATCTTCTCTACATTCAAGTCAGGAAGTCCTCTCTACAAATACAGTACACAGTTGAATTCTTGGAATTCTGGAAAGCAACAGAGAGTGTTAACCCCTACAAACATCAAGCAGGACCTGGGGCACATTATCCCATGAGATAATATGGAAAAAGAACTAAATCCAATTTAGTTAAGTCAGGCATTATTAATATTTTAGGAAATCTCCAAAAAACTTAGGTTGGTTTATAGTAAGAGACAAGACTGTAAGAACATATATTCTGGTACAGAAACATGTACCTATATTTTATGTACAGTAGACAGCTTCAGGTATTGCTGGTTTTACCACATAGTTTATTCACAGAACAAGAATGTGAAGGTGTGATTAATGTGTTCATCATTTAGCCACAGAAGTCTAGACTCTAAAGTGGTTTTTTCCCCCATCTCACATTATTTATTCTTATATTTCTATAGTTACTGCCAACTGCTTTACAACTATTACCTCATTTGATCCTTACAACAACTCTAGAAAGTAGGTGCTATTATTATCCTAATTTTAATGATGAGGAAACTGGGGCAAATAAATGTTTGCTCTCAGGGTCACACAATTAGTGTCTAAGGCTAGATTTGAACTCAGGTCTTCCTAACTCCAGGTCTGGTGTTCTACCTACCGACTGTGCCACCCAGCTAAATTAGAGGTTTGGGGTTTTTTTTAAGTAAATGTTTTTATAAGAAAATTCTCATCTTTTGTGCTCTTAAATCCAATGCCTGGCCCATTAGTAGGAACTGAACACTTATTATCTTAGCTTGACTTTTTAAATATGTTCCATTTTGGGGCATCACAAAGGATAAAATTCTAGCCCAAATCCTAGAAATCAAACATTGTGAAAATCAATCTATTATCAATCTAATTTATTAAGCACCTACTATGTGCTTAATAGTTTCCTCAGCCACCAAGTGGAATACACAGACAAAAATTAAATAGGAACTAAAGAGATCACATTCAATGGAGGAGAGAGCCATGTAAACAAATGTATAAGAATTAAACACAAATTAAATTCGGGGGAGGAGGGGAACTAGGAGGTAGGTATAGATTTAGAGATGGAAGGAACTTAAAGCACATCTGGTTCAACCCCTTTAGTTGATGAAGAAACTGAGGCCCACGAGGTCAATAAGTATTTTGTTCAAGGTCACACAAATAATGTCAAAAAGCAGGATCTGAAGGGAGGAGGGGAGGGGGTTCTCAGAGCCCAGAGTCAGTGCATCTTTATATAT
Source organism: Pseudocheirus occidentalis (assembly GCA_028646575.1). Taxonomy (NCBI): domain Eukaryota; kingdom Metazoa; phylum Chordata; class Mammalia; order Diprotodontia; family Pseudocheiridae; genus Pseudocheirus; species Pseudocheirus occidentalis. Next base: position 27,047,215 of record CM053600.1, read on the forward strand.
TCCCTAGCTGAAAGTGGGAAATCATGTACTTAACTGTAAAATCTAAAAGGCAGAAAGGGCTTTAGATATATAGTAGCTTTTATGTTACCGGTGGGGTAACTAAGGCACAATGGGCTCTCTTCTTATGAACTGCTTTTACTACTTTGTACTCCTAAAATAATTCATCTTACTATGATACAATTTAAAACAATGCTTATTAGCAGAATTAGTATATTAGTGACCAAAAAGAATAAAAATGTCTAACTACCAAGACATTAATGGTACCACCATTTTCCCAGTGTCACAGTCTTGAAGTATCTTACTATCTTTCCATCAGCATCATGATTGATGTCGTGCTGATTGTTCTTTGATGATATATCAGACCAACTACTACTTCCTTTACTACCACCCATTTAAGTAATATATCACCTCATTCACAGAATACTGGAATAGCCTCTAACTGACCTGGGACCTGGAAAAATCATTCACCATTCAAATATACCTATAATTCTACCTCCCTCATAAGGAATTTGCTCTACAAGGAATAGTACCTTCTCAGAAATGTAGAGTCTTAAAAAGAGCACTGAGAGTTTAAGACATAGAGCCAGTACCATTTGGAGGTTAAACTTGAACCTAAGTTTTCCTGACTCCTATTTTGCTCACTATATACTATATCATGCCAGGAAAGAAAGGTTGAGACTAAACTGTGGAGAGCCAAGAAGGCCAGTTACAAAGGCAGTTAGCCAAAAGAGAATGACTAGGCATATTTGAGCAGAGATCATCAATCAAAAATCACTTATCAGGGGCGGCTAGGTGGCGCAGTGAATAGAGCACCGGCCCTGGAGTCAGAAGGACCCGAGTTCAAATACGGCCTCAAACACTTAACACAAAAACTAGCCGTGTGACCTTGGGCAAGTCACTTAACCCCAACTACCCTCCAAAAAGAAAAAAATAAATAAATCACTTATCAGACACTTTCTAGACTTATCAGACACTTCCAGGTACTGTGTTAAGGGGGAGGAATACAAGGAAAAACAAAGATAGTGATTGACCTCAAGAAGCTTATACTCTAAAGGGTAGGCAACATGGATACAAGTAGACAGAACTTAAATACATACAGAAAAAAGATATTCTAAGAGTGGAAGACACTAGCATTGGGCAGAGGGACTTAGAAGGGGGTTCTGTAGGAGGCATTTGTGGCTTTTTTGCATTGTCTTGAAATCAGGGATTCCAGGAACTTGAGATGAGGATGAAGGGCATTACAGGTATGGAGGATGAACAGTTCCAAAGGCAGGGAAGATGAAAGACAGCTTGTGAAAGAAATACCAAGAAGACCAGTAGTATGTGGAAGAGATATGTGTCAGAGTGAGAAGAAGGATTAAGGCTTTAACAATCAAACAAAGGAGTTTATATTTGACCCTAGAAGTAACAGTAAACCACTATAGTGCATCCAGTAGTTGATGAACTGGAGTAGAGCAAGACTTGGAGCAGGTAAGAACGATTAGAAAGCTCCTGCAAGGGGGGCAGAGCCAAGATGGCAGCATAGAAGCAGCAAAGTTTCGCAGCTCCCACACAGCCACCTTAAATACCCATAAAATACAAATCTAAACAAATTTTAGGGCTCCAAAACCCACAAAAATACAGAAAACACATCTTTCGCTGAAGGCAGCTTGGCAGGAGGGGCTCATCACAACAGGCTGGGAGCTGAGGCCAGCCCAGCCCAAAACCACAGCCTGTCCCCAGGGCAGTCACGGAAAAGCCGCAGCTGGAGTCTACAGGAGAGTGGACTGGCAGCACTTGGGACAATCTCCACATTTATCAAGCCAGGAAAAATAAGGCTAAGAGAAAGGTCAGTGGAATTCAAGCTAAATTTGGGGGAAAAAAAAGCTGTCCGGCCGAACTGCCCCCAGGGCAAGGAAGCAGCCCAACCCGGCTGCCTCAGAGCTCCTGGTCCCCAGATAGCAGGGGGGCAAAAGCGACTGATCAAAGGCCAAGGGCTCTTGTCCTGAGAGGCTTGGATCTGGATCCAGAACATGGTCTTGGGTGGTGGTCCTGGAATATGCTTTCAGCAAGCCAAAGCTGTTGGGGGCTACAGCATCCACCTAAGAGCTCCGGCAGCTATGCAAACCCCAGCAATTTAGGACAGGGCTTTCTACCCTGGAAGCAGAGTTCCACAGAGCTAAAAATTCAAGCAATTAATTGACTGGCCAACATGAGGAGAAAGAAGCAAAGTAAGAACAGAATCTAGAATCCTTTTTGGGGGACGAAAAGGATCAAAGTATGGAATGGAAGGAAGACAACATACTCAGAAGTCCCATAACAAATGCTTCCAAGAAACATGAAGATTGCCTAAAAGCTATAAATCAACTTAAAAAGGACGCTGAAAACCAAAAAAGAGAAGTGAAGGAAAAATTGGGAAGATAAATGAGAATGATGCAAGAGTCAACAACCTGACTGAAGAGAATAACACTTTAAAAAACAGATTAACTCAAAAGGCAAAAGAGATCCAAAAAGCCAATGAGGAGAAGAATGCCTTAAAAAGTCGAATTTGCCAGATGGAAAAAGAAACTAAAAATTATTCGGAAGAGAATAATTCCTTCAAAATTAGAGTGGAGCAAGTGGAAGCAAATGACTTTATGAGAAATCAAGATACTATTAAACATATACAAACAAATAAAAAAAATAGAAGGCAATGTGAAATATCTCCTTGAAAAAAACCACTGACCTGGAAAATAGATCCAGGAGAGACAATTTAAAAATTATTGGTCAACCTGAAAGCCATGATCAAAAAAATAACATGATCAAAAAAATAACATCCTTCAAGAGATTCTCAAGGAAATTGATATTTTAAAATCAGAGGGCAAAATAGAATTTGAAAGAATTCACCGATCACCTCTTGAAAAATATCCCCAAAAGAAAACTAGAAATGTTATTGCCAGGTTCCAGAATCCCCAGTTAAAAGAGAAAATATTACAGGCTGCCAAGAGGAAACAATTTGAATACTGTGGTAACACAATTAGGATAACCCAGGATCTGCCAGCTTCTACATTGGAGGATTAAAGGGCCTGGAATATGATATTTTGGAGATCAAGGGAGCTGGGATTAAAACCAAGAATCACCTACCCAGCAAAATTGAGTATAATGTTCTAAGTCATTCAGTGACTGGTCATTCAGTGAGGTGGAAGACTTTCAAGCATTCTTACTGAAAAAAACAGAACTGAACAGAAAATTTGACACTCAAACACAAGAAACATGAGAAGGTAAACATGGGAAAGAAATCATAAGGAACTTATCAAAGTTGAACTATTTACATGCCAATATGGAAAAATGATAATAGTAACTTATGAAACTTTTCTTAGTATGAGAATAGGAGAAGGGAATACAAACATATATTTATGTATATCCACACACACACACACACACACACACACACACATATGGAGGGTATACATGCGTATGAATACATACCTGAGCAAATGTGTATATGTGTACATAGAGGGTACAGGATGAATTGAATATGAAGGGATGATACTTTAAAAGGTGAAATTCTGAGGTGGGAAAGGACCAGAATGAGAGGAGACAGGGATAGACAGAATATATGGGTTAATCATCCTATATAGAAGAGGCAAGGGATAACTGTTACAACTTTACTTTCATTTACTCTCATTGAATTTGGCCTAGGGAAGGAATGACATAAACTCTAAACTGCCACACAGGAGAGTAAGGAGGACAGGGATGAGAGGCAGGATGACAGAGGGGAGGGCAGGGTCTGGGGGAGGGTTGCTGGAAGCACACACTTCAGTAAAGAGACAGGGACAGGGTAGAGAATAGAACAAGGGG
>CM053600.1:27051533-27087748 GCA_028646575.1 Pseudocheirus occidentalis
TGCTTTCTGTCTTGTGGAGAGTTTTGGAGCTTGAAAATCTGTTTAGCGTCCCATTTTATGAGTTTTTTAGCGTGTTTGTGTGGGAGCTGTGGCCCTTTGCTGCTTCTAAGCTGCCATCTTGGCTCCGCCCCCGGTAGTCTGCTTCTTAAAAGAAAACTAGGCTAGACTTTTAGAGCAGCAGTGTCAAACTCAAATAGAAATGGGTCTGGAGAAACCATCAAAGTAACATTATCTGTTTTATTGTATTTTATTTGTTTTGTTAAACATTTTCCAATAACATTTTAATCTGGTTCCACCTCACTTGGAATGTGTTTGACACTTCAGTCTTAAAGAATAGGCGTCACCAGTATACCAGGGTAGGGACAGACCTTTATTAAGGAGGGATATAAGTAATCTATATATTTTAGGTGAAAAACAGACAAACGTCTTACTTGAACAAGTTTTTAACACACATGCATACTATCTAAATTTGTGGGACATAAAACTATTCTTGAAATAGAAATTCTGTAGAAATTCACTAATTTGAATTGACTAGTGGGAAATGACCAGTCTGAAATGTGAAATATTTTTAAGGCTCAATCTTATCAATAAGCATTCATTTAGCACCTACTATATGCCTGGAATTTGCTTGGCTCTGGGAGTAAGAAGACAAAAATGAAATCTTCTTTGCTCTTAAGACTCTATACATTCAATCCTGAAATTTTATTACTCTTTAGTACTTTCATTAACATACACTAGTTTAACAAAGAATTGCCATTTGAAGACAAAGAAGGTGTTGTTTACTGCCCCTAACCTTATATCCTCCTCTGGTGATGAGAGCATTTGAGCCTTGGGGCCTGGGGAGAGGTGGAGGGAGGGAGGAAGTTACTAGCTTGTGGACTTAAAAATGAGAGATGCCAACAAGCCACTTCAGGATTGAAAGCATTTAGTTCTTTCCTAGCTCTCTTATACATCACATTTAAAAACCAGAGATTAAATAGTAGTATGCAATGCTTATAATACAACATTATTTATAAATGAGTATTTCTAAAGGGTTATAAGCAGGTGTTTAAAAGATAAATATTTTCCTTGTGATTTTATTTACACTAATTTGTTTTTGCTAATTGTAAAGATAATAAAGAGTGAAATTTCTCCATGAGTTACTCTGTAATCTGAATTAGTTAATTTTTATTGTAGTTGTCTTTTTTTTTTTAAACATACTGTCACCTTAATGTGACATTCAAAACCCTCCATATTTTGGCTCCTAGGATTATTTCATAGTACTCAAAATACTAATTAGAAACTAACCAGACTTAACTGTTAAAAATTCCTTAACTTTCCCTGTATCCTCACAGGACCTTCTCATTTGTCCTTCCTGTATTTCTCATTAACCTTCAAGGGTCAGTTGAGATAATACTTTTATGAAACTACCCTTGATCCCAACAGCTATAATATTATCTTCACGTATCAGATATTTCTGTCAGCTTAATTTCAAATGGTTAAACTTGTTTCTGTTTCCAATGTGTCTCCCAATAGAATGCAATCAGTCTGAGGGCAGGAACTAATTCTTCTTTGTCTTTTTATCTCCCAGTATCTACCCCTCTGCTTGCTAATATTAGGTACTCTCTCTTTATACATGTGCGCATGTGCATGCGCGCACACACACACACACACACACACACAGGTGAGGCAGTTGGGGTTAAGTGACTTGCCCAAAGTCACACAGGTAGTAAGTGTCTGAGACTGGATTTGAACTCTGGTCTTCCTGACTCCAAGATTGTTGCTTTATTCACTGCGCCACCTAGCTGCCTCAATAAATATTTTTTACAATTTAATTTTATGCAATACTTTTTCCCAGGTCTTCAGTAACTTTTTTTTTTAATCTTCTGTCAAAAGAAAATAGTACTCACCCTTGATATTTTATATAGAAGCACAGAATTTTAGAGCTATGAGAGGCCTTAGAAATTATGTAGTCAACTCTCTTCTTTTTAGAGATGAGGAAACTGAAGTTGTGAGAAGCAAATTAATAAATAATAAATAAGCTCATGGCTTATTAATGGTAGGGCTGGTAGCAGAAGTTGTCTCCTTATTCTTAGTCCTGCACTCTTTATGCTGTCCCAAACTACTTTTCTTGACAAATAATATCTATGGTATTATCTATTACTCTGTTATTGTTGTTGATTAGAAATATGTATGTGTGTCTATACATACACACATGCACACACGTACAGTATAGGTTGTACAATCTTGTCAAATAACTGTTTAATACCTATTCAAAATTTATTGTATTTTTAATTTACTTCCAGACACATTAGAGTCTATTTGCCAACTCTTGACTCAGGCACACCAAACACTTACTGCTCCAAAGCTCTGGAATTTCAAGCTCCATTAATATTTAATGAAATTTTCCAAATTCCTGCTCATTCAAGTGTCTTAAAATTAAAATCACTTCAGCTGTATGTTTGTTCTGTTGACCATCAACTTCAAGAGGAACTGCTGGTAAGGGGTTACTTTCTTTTTTAAGGGGGTTATTTTTTAATGGTAATTCATATTATTTAGATTAATCTAATTCAAGAATATAGAACAGAAAGGGAGGAGGATGGCAGTATACACACACACAGGGGAGGAGACAGAGAGAGGGAGAAGTGATGTAGTATTCATTGGAATGGGTGCTTTCACCACTACTCCCAGTTGTTGCAACCTCTTCTTACCTTACTATTGGAGTTTCATGAATCATTGTGACAGAAAGATTTTCATTATCTGGTAGATAACCTTCTGGTGATGAGGCTTTCCTAAGTGGGCTAAGCTCAAGTCAGATGCTATTGCATCCATAGTTATAGCCTTTTGGGCTTGATAGGATCTCCCAAAATTTGTGCTCTCATTGGCATAGCTTTTTTTCTTTTGGTTGGGAAAGGGGCATGATATTTTTTTTTTTTAGCTTTATTTATTTATTTTGCTTTTTGGAAGGCAATTGGGGTTAAGTGATTTGCCCAAGGTCACATGGTGAGGTTTTGTTGTGTTAAGTGTCTGAGGCCGGATTTGAGCCCAGGTCCTCCTGACTCCAGGGCCAATTCTCTATTCACTGCCCCACCTAGCCACCCCTTGCATAGCTTTTGAATACCTAAGGTTACAATACCAGGACAGATTCCAATAGGCACTACTAAAATTCTCTCTTTCCTCCTCCTCTTTCTAGTGCTAAAGTAACTGTTGAAATGGAAAATGCTTTGTGGTAATCTAGTTTTATTTATGTCACTTATTTCCAGGGAATTGCTCAGATTAATTTGGCTGACTATGAGAGTTCCAGTGAAATGCAGTTGTGCTGGTATTCTGTTCAGGTCTTCACCAGCTCTGACCCCCAGAGGACCAAAGGGAGTAACCAGTTGGAAGAAGGCACAGCAGAGAGTCATGGAAATAACACCATTGTGAAAACGGTAGAGATGGTTACTTAGGTTATAGGGGGTTTGCATGTTGGGAATTGTCAAAAAAAAATTAATATTATAGTTTTTAAGAAAAATCTATTAAGATGTTAAAGTATTTAGGATATAGTAAGTGGAAGTGCATAATTAGCATATTAAAGCAGGTATTTAAAATAGTGAGAGGAAGTATGGCAGAGTGGATAGAGAGCTTATCTCATATACATGAAGATCTAAGTTCAAGTTCCTCCTCTTACAAATATTCAGTGTATGACTTTGGATAAACCATTCAACCTCTTAGTCCCCCCACAGGCCAGTCTCTTAAAATTTTTGTGAGATGTTGCTGATCTTCACTGATAGAGGAAGTCCCTCATCTGCAGTTTCCTGTATTGATAAAATCACATTCATGATTTAAAAAAAAAAATTAAAGCATTATACACCCGTGGAAATTTCAGCAAAATAGATTTTCCTTTATGCAAAATAATTTATAAATACAAGTGATTCATTGTTTTATGTTTTGAATATGTTTAGGTCTCCACAAACATGATGGTTTATGCATTTAAGTTTTAAAGTATTACTAATGAGTCTATGGAGAGTGAATTCTTTTCTATTAGGAAGGTACCAGAGACCCTTATCTGTATTATTCTGGATTTTCCAGTTATCTATTCTTTGCTTCAACTGTAGAAATTGCTGGTTTAAATCGATACCCAGGAATCCCATTTTCTTTTTCAGGATGCTGTCACAGTACTGTTAGCCAGGACCACAGCCCAGCTGGAGGCAGTGGAAAGAGAATTAGCAGAGGAGAGAGTAAAACTGGAATATACAGAAGAAGAAATCTTAGAGATGGAAAGGAAAGAAGATCAAGCAGAGGCTGTATCTGAAAGGTGAACAGTCTTCCACCTCTTCAAATTTGCCTTATGAAAAAAAAGACGAATTTTAGCTGAAAGCTCCTTTGGTTTAATTAGGAACGAATTTAAGCAATCATTTCACAAGAAAAATGAAGCATGATTTCATGAGGGATATGTGGTTGATGGAAAGACAATTATATAAGAATCGTGTAGTTTCTAGTCCTTCTGTTGCTGATTAGCAGTGTGACTTTCATTAAATAATCTATTTGAGCCTCAGTTTTCTGATTGTTGAAATGAAGAGATTGGATTAAATGAATTCTGTGTTTCCAGTTAGATTCACTTCTAAACATTTGTATTTCTACAAAAATAAAATAACTTTAATACAAATAGTAAAATATAAGGTAGTGTTACTTCAAACAGTGCTTCATAATTGATCCTATTCAGGTATTTCTTAGAAATCATAGTGAAGAGTTATTGATGTAATGAATTTGTCAGAACACAATCATAACCAAAAGGGCCAGAGAATGAGCTATTGACCATTATAGACTTGTACTAATTGAAGTATGATTAAATAACCAAGGAGTCATAGCAAATTGCTTTCTTGCTTCTCCTCACATTCTCTCCATTTCCATGATTAATCATACTCCTATTCTCTCCATATATATCCTACTAATTCTTTCTCTTTCCTTATCATTCTTCCCTGGATTATGTTTGAATACAGGAAGAAATGCATTAGATTAAATAAAATGTTAGAGGCAAAAGCAATCATAAACATTAGCCAGTCTACCTAATCTTTACCTTTATTGCATCGTGGACCCCTTTGCCAATCTGGTGGAACCTCCAGGGGCTCCTTCTTTTAGATACATATAAATTAATAGACTAGCAAAACAAACCAATTATATTAGAACATATTTACTAAAATATTTTTTTAAAAACAAGGTCATTGGATACCAGATTAAGACCCCCTGATCCAGTAGCACCCCTTCATTTTTATAGAGATCCAGATAGGTTAATTGATTTGTCCAAGTTTATACACACAGCTAGTAATAGGCAAAGACCAGACTCAAACCAGCTGGTAACTTCTTTTTCTGTTATACTTACACTATATCCAGTCCAGGGAGGGAAGGAGGAATGGATGTAGTCTATTTCCATTACTCCATGACTGAGTATTCAAAGATTGTACTCAAATTCTATTTAAGTCAAAATGAACTTCATGGATGATATTATTCACTATGTAGCTTAGTAGAAGCAACATGGTACAGTGTAAAGAATGTTGAACTGAGGTGGGAATCAATGTTTGGTTCTATTCATGACTCCATTGGGCAACTGAGTTTCATTTTTTCTTGTCTGTAAAATGGGAGTGGGGACGCCCACACAAGGCTATTTTGAAGCTCAAATGAGATTACAGATGTACACCTTTTGTAAATTGCAGCCTAATATAAACATGAGATCAACTTGTGCAAAATGCAAAACCCTGTGAGTTCTTCTGGGTTCATATTAAACAGGCCTTCATATGCTTTACCTGTGTATGTCAGTTAAATTGGTGGCTATTAGAGCCACTGGTGTTATTTCTGTCTGAAAGGGAGTATAAAATCCTGTGCTTAAGAGTAACCTATTTTGGGTCTCTTAAAATGTCCTGCCTTCAGGAGCTGGCAAGCAGAATCTGTTGACAGTGGATGTAGTAATTGCACACAGACAAGTCCACCTTACCCAGAGGCCTATTGTGTTGGTGTTGAATCTCGCCATGGACACATGTTTGCAGGTCAGGCAGATCAATACAGTTCTGGGAAGATTCAGCCTCCTTCTCTTAAGGTAAGTAGAGAAAGTCATACTACTTTTACCTTGGATGTAACTGCTGTTGCTTTGATTATTCTAATTAGGGAAAAAGCTCTTTAATGTGCCTCTATTGTAGTAGATGATATAGTCCATCTCCTTAAGGAATATGTGATTTAAATTGGGGAACTAAAACAAAATAACAGATGACCAAACCAAGACAAATTTGAATTTTTTGCATTACATCATACAAATGCATACAAAATTCTCATTTTACTGAGGAGAGTGGTGATTAGATATGGTCACAAGGGGGATAAATGATGCTGTAGTATAAATCTCTTTTTAATTTTATAAAGCTTCACAGAGGAAGGGGTTTTATTTAAGGAAATTTCCCAGTGACAGAAAGGAAATTGTTTGGTCGACTGGAAGAGAGAGGTCATCCTCTTGAAATAGCATATGAAATATTTAGGAGCAAGATGTGGTGAAGAGTTTGCATGGCAAGAGACTGAAATTCGGTTTAATTCAATAAATATGCTTTAAGATGCTGAGAGAGGCACTGGAGATTCAAAAGTGGAAAATGATACTGTTCTGGCCCCTAAATAGCTTAGAGTTTAGTAACGGGATGAGATGTAGTCACAAATAAACATGCAAATTAGAAAGAGAAAAGGGAACAGGAGAAGTCAACCAGATTGGCATGTGAAGTTGAAAAGGGTTTGGTCTTTTCTAGCTAAAGGGGTCAAATAGTTTTCATGGAAAAGGAAGGGGCTGCTTCTTGATGGAAGGAAAGGATTTCAACAAGCAAGTCTGTTCCAAAGATTGAGGACACTTTGGGAAAATATGTGAAGGCAAGGAAAAGGCAATATTATTAGACTAGGGAAGGGGAGATGGGAAATTTTTACTATTTGCTGGGAGGACCAGTAAGGAAGGACATCTTCATCAAGAGTCTTAAGTTCATGATCAAAGTTTCATTTGGTATTTATGAAGGAACCATTGCAAGGTTTTTTTTTAAATTAACTTTCATTTATTTTTAGTTTACATCATTCATTTCCACAAGATTTTGAGTTACGAATTTTCTCCCAGTCTTTCCCCTGCCCAGAACCCCAAAACAGCGATTCCACTGTATACCCCCTCCCCCAGTCTGCTTTTTCCTATATCCTCCCCCATTATCCCTCTGACTTTATGGTAGGACAAGATGGATCTCCCTACCCTAGTGCCTGTATATCTTATTTCTCAGTTACATGTAATAATAATTTCATATATATATAAACATAAACATTTGATTTTAAAACTTTAAATTCCAGATTCTTTCCCTTCCTCCCTCATCACCTACACCCACTGGGAAGACAAGTAATTCAATACAGGCTGTATATGTGTAGTTACATAAAACATCTCCACAATGGACATACTGTGAAACACTGACTGTATTTCCCTCCATCCTGTCCCATCCCCACTTGTTCTGTTCTCAACTTTGTCCCTGTCCCTTTACAAAAGTATGTGCTTCTAAGAATCCTCCCCCCTAACCTGCCCTCCCCTCTATCATCACCACTCTCATCCCCTTTCCCCCTAGTCTGCTGTAGGGCAAGATACCCAATTTAGAGTATATGTCATTCCTTCCCTAAGCCAAAGTTAGTGAGAGTAAGGTTGACACATTCCCTTTTGCTTTCTTGTTCTTCCTCTCTATCCCTAGCCTCTTCTGTATGAGATAATTTACCCCATTCTGTCTCTCCCCTACTCTTCTCAGTATATTCTTCTCTCACCTTCAATTTCACCTTTTAAATATCCCTTCTTATTCAATAGATCCTGTGCCCTCTATGTATACCTGTACACATATATATACAAACACTCACAAATGTATTCATATTCATATATACCCTCCTATATAGACATATGTGTATATATACACATATATACATTTATATTCCCTTCAACTATTCTCATACTGAGAAAACTTTCATAAGTTATAATTACCATTTTTCCACGTTGGCATGTAAATAGTTCAACTTTGATAAGTTCCTTATGACTTCCCTGTTTACCTTCTCGCGCATCTTGTATTTGAATGTCAGATTTTCTATTCAGTTTTGGGTTTTTCTTCAAGAATGCTTGAAAGTCCTCCACCTCATTGAATGACCATGTTTTCCCCTGAAATATTATACTCAGTTTTGCTGGGTAGGTGATTTTTGGTTTTAATCCTAGCTTCTTTGATCTCTGGAATATCATATTCCAGGGCTTTCAATCACATAATGTAGAAGCTGCTAGATCCTGTGTTATCCTGATCGTGTTTTCACAGTATTCAAATTATTTCTTCTTGGCAGCTTGTAATATTTTCTTCTTGATCTAGTCCCTAGGGACTCTGGAACATGGCTATAAACATTCCTGGGAATTTTCTTTTTGGGATCTTCTTCAAGAAGTGATTGGTGAATTCTTTCAAGTTCTATTTTGCCCTCTGGTTTTAAAATATCAGGGCATATTTCCTTGAGAATTTCTTGAAGGATGCTTTCCAAGATCTTTTTTTGATCATGGCTCTCAGGTAGTCCATTAATTTTTTAATTGTCTCTCCTGGGACTATTTTCCAGGTCAGTGGTTTTTTCTTTTTCTTTTTTCCCTTTTTTTGGGGGGAGGGAGGGCAATTGGGGTTAAGTGACTTGCACAAAGTCACCTGGCTAGTAAGTGTATCAAGTGTCTGAGGCCAGATTTGAACTTAGGTCCTCCTGACTACAGAGCCAGAACTCTATTCACAGCACGACCTACTCACCCTTCAGTGGTTTTTTCAATGAGATATTTCACATTGCCTTCTATTTTTTCATTTGTTTCGATCTGTTTAATAGTATCTTGATTTCTTATAAAGTCATTAGCTTCCATTTGCTCCACTCAAATTCTGAAGGAATTATTCTCTTCAGTGAGCTTTTGAGATTCTTTTTCCATCTGGCAAATTTGACTTTTTAAGGCATTGTTCTCCTCATTGGCTTTTTGGGCCTCTTTTGCCATCTGAGTTATTCTAAGGTGTTATTTTCTTCAGTCAGGTTATTGACTCTTTTTTTATGATTTTCTTGTATCATTCTCATTTCTCTTCCCACTTTTTTCTTCACTTCTCTTACTTGATTTTTAAAACCCTTCTGAACTCCTCCATGGCCTGTAACCTATTCATATTTTTCTTGGAAGCTTTTGGTGCAGTACTTCTGAGATATGTTGTCTTCCTCCCATTCCATACTTCGACCCTTTTTGTCCCCAAAAAAGGAAGTTGAAGTTGGATGGCTATGCTTGCTTTGCTTCCTTTGCTTGCTCATGTTGCCAGTCAGTTACTTGACTTTTGAGTTCTTTGCCACAGTAGAGCTCTACTTCCACAGAGGGGAGAGCTTTGTCCCAAATCGCTGGGGTTTTCACGACCGCCGGAACTATTAGGAAGCCACTGACTCTACAAACCCCACCAGCTTTGGCTCACTGGTCACACACCTCAGGACTACCACCCAAGATCACAATCCAGATCCAGGCAGGTTAAGGCAAGAGCACTTAGCCTCTGAATGGTCACTTGGCCCCCCTACGATGTGCAGGCCAAGAGCTCTGAATCAGCCATGTGGAGGTGGCTGCAGGGCTGCTGCTTCTGCCACTTCTGGCTCTGGGGTCAAAGGGCCAGACCCGCTACTCTGTCCCCCCCAAGTCCAGCTGAGTTCCACTGACATTTTACTTTGTCTTTGGCATTTATGGGTTGATAATTCTGAAGACTGCCACAGCTGCTGGCGATCCACTCTCCCCAGTGCTCTGGCTGCAGCTGGTCTAGGCCACCCTGGGGCTAAAGCTGCAGTTTCATGCAGGGCTGGTCTTTGACTTCCAGCAACCCTTCCTGTCTGCCTGCCAGGCTGCCTTTACCAGGAGATTTGTTTCTCTGTCACTTTTTGGGTTCTGTAGCTCTAAAATTTGTTTAGAGTCATATTTTGTGAGTATTTGAGGTGGTTATGGGGGGAACCACAGAATTTTCATGCTTTTATGCCACCATCTTGACTCTGACCCGCATTCCCTCCCCCACCCTCTCATTGCAAGGTTTTAAGAGATGAATCAGAAAGTTATTTCAATAGTCAAGATGATAAGATAATGAGTATTTGAACAAGGGGGTTTGCTGTATAAGTAGAAAGGAGGGGACATAGACAGCAGATGTTGTAAAGGTAAAAACAAGGTTTGGCAAGAGATTAGATGGATGTGTGAAGTAAATCCAGAGTCAAAAACAACACTGAGGCTAGAAGCCTGGTTTTCTCAGAGGATTGTGGTGTTGGCTACAGTAAAAGAGATGTTTGGAAGCTTTGGGGAAAATATATAATAGATTCTGTTTTGGAGTTAATGAGTTTGAGATGTCTGCAGGGCATCTAATTTGAGGTCTATAGTACATCTAATTTTGATGTGCAAACGGCAGCTAGCTTTGGGGAGAGGCCTTTCAACTGAAGGATGAGGTTAAAAGCTGGTTTGCTGGTGTTTTAGAATGTGAGAGAAGTAGAGACACATAGTCTCTACTAGACGGCTTTCCTAAGGAGTTTAGCCACAAATGGAACAGGACAGATAACACAAGAGCTTGCAGAGAGGGTTGTGGGGCTTTGTGGGCCCACAAGAACCATGTGTTTGTAGGCAGCAGGGAAGGAATAACTAAATGAGGAGAGATTAAAGGGTTATAATGTCATTAGTGATGAGAGAAAATAGGAAGCATTGGAATTAATGATATATGTAGAAGAGTTTGCCTCAATGAGAAGGAGATACTGGGAGAAGACATTATAATGAAGTAAGGTAAGAAGGAAAGGAAAGAAGGAGCTCTTGGCCAATGGTCTCACTTTTTTAGATGAGGTATGAGTTGAGATCTTTAGCAGAGAGAATCAAGTATAGGTAGTATATGCCCAACACTTAATTGCCAACCAGAAATTCAAATAATAAATGAAATAATTTCCTTAGCATAAATGGTTCTATAATATCAAAATCTGTTACCATATCTGTTCCATACAAGTCAGGAAATTCTAAGCTCTTAGTTGGCATAAGTTGTCAACTAGTAGGGTATTTTTAGTTTTGCTTTTCAAATGAAAAAAAAAATGAGGCATGGAACACTAGATACACCAATAAATTGGTAACAAAATTAAAGGCAGCCTGCCAAACTGAAACTGGACAAAGAGAATGAGTGCTCAGATTAAACTAATCTTTAAAACCCAGGGCCACATTTACAAATTCAGTAGTGAGTGCAAAATCCATTAAATCCAAATCATTTTTGGCTATTATTCATCCAGCTTGATGTTAGCTAATACTGAAGTGAAAAGCTTGATTTTTTGTAGTTAAAAATTTCTTGGAGCTGAGTTTCAAGTGGCTGATGAGTTTTTCCTTTGAGTTCTCTTGGATTTGACCCTTTCATTTTCATTGCCATTACCTTAGGCGAGGCCGTCATCTTCCCATACCTGGATTACTTGGCTAATCTTTTGACTAATCAACCTCCAGTTTCTGTCTTTTGCAATTTATTCCACATAACACTTCCAAATTAATGTTTCTGAAACACTGCTTCCCGTGTTACTTCTACTTCAGAATCTATTTTGATTTTTTCTCAGATCACATTCAGATTTCTCAGTTAGACTTCCAAAGTGTTCTGCTGTCTAATTCACCATATGTATTTCTCTTTTTGGCTTACCAGTCCCCAGTATGGACCTTCCTTTCTAGTTTAGTCCCTTCCCACCATTCTCCAATAGTGTCTGTTCATTTCCACATGATTGCTTTTGATGGAATACTCTGCATTTTTTGAATACTCTG
Source organism: Pseudocheirus occidentalis (assembly GCA_028646575.1). Taxonomy (NCBI): domain Eukaryota; kingdom Metazoa; phylum Chordata; class Mammalia; order Diprotodontia; family Pseudocheiridae; genus Pseudocheirus; species Pseudocheirus occidentalis. The sequence goes on from CM053600.1 coordinate 27,063,313, forward strand.
CATTTTTTTCTTGGTTTAATACCCTCAATTCCTTCTAGGTCTAATTTTTTCCTGATGATTTTTCTTGACTAACTTCACCCAATGACCAAGTTTTTATGCATGATGCTTATACTATATGCATTGCACACTTGATTTTATGATGTCTTTAAACAACTTCAGTTTTTGTAGTGGTATTCGTCTTTTGTCCCTATGAAGATTGAAAATTCTTTGAAAGAAGGGACTTCGTTCTTGTTTTATTATCCTTCATCATGTCCAGTTGCTTTTGCTGAATGATTACATTAATTTTATTTCCTTATGTCCTAGAAGTACTAGCGGTAGTAAATATGTTTTAACTTGTAGGTTGATAAGGAGACCAACACAGAGGATCTCTTCCCAGAAGAAATACCAGTTCTTCCAAAAGAGAGGACCAGCCGCAGGTCTCGTGGTTCTCCTTTTGTTCGGAGTAGCACAATTGTTCGTTCACAGACTTTCTCACCTGGAGCACGAAGTCAGTATGTTTGCAGAGTAAGTAAAATACTAATTTAAAGATACATGGAATACAGTAGTACAATTCAATTCTCAGTTCTCATGCAATGAGATAATGGTGTGTATTATCCCAGAACATTTTCTGAAATATTACTTTAGATTATATGATATTGTAGCACCAGTGCAATATTTGCAGTGTCTACCATCACAATAAAGACCGTGACTATAAGTATTGTATGATGCTGGATCCCAAAATATACCAAACTCTTCAGATAGAGGATAGAACTGAAGACACCAGAAAATCAAATCCCCAAACCAGTAAGCCAATTATATCATAGTACCAAAGATATTCAGAGGGCATAATAACATTGAGAGCCACAGTCATCCTTCAGCCTTCTCACAAACCAATACAAGATTAATACTTACTCACAAACCTCTCTATCTCCTTAATGAGTGTCCTCTCTCCCCCACCTTCTGGCTAGCTCTGACCAGCTTCCTGTGGACTCTGCTTCCCTTCAGCAAACTCCTCCCACCCCAGGCTTCATGTGACTGTATTTAGCCTATTAGGGGATAGAGTTTATCTTCACAGCAGGGAAGCTTCCTGTGGGCTCTGCTTCCCTTCAGCAAATTCCCTCCACCACAGGCTCCATGTGATTACATTCAGCCTATTAGGGGGCATAGTTTACTTTTAAAGTAAGGGAGGTCTTCAAATTCCCCCCTAGGTCTATCAAGGGGCAGGGAAGATCTTCAAATTCCCATTTCCAATACAGATACTTTAGGCAACTGGATTTAATTTGCCAAATGTGAAAAAAGAAGTAAGTTCTTCACTTTCACATTTATTTGTGAAAGTGGGATATTCTTCACTTGCCAAGAAAAGGAGATGGATCAAACTATGTTGTTAGGGAATATTTCTTTTTCCTTCATGCTCTGGCCCCATCCCACTCCACCCCCAAATTGAAGTAATTTATGTACTATTACTGGAGACACTTGAGAAAGAGCTGTTTGTCTTTTTTTATGTTTTAATGATTGCTCTGGTTTTAAGTTGTCATGTTGCTAAATGTTGCTTGAGAATTTGGGGTTAATTCACATGGAGAATAAGGATGTAAAGTTAACTAATTTGGCACTATCGCAGTCACGTATTTATCCTGAAGGTAGAGACGAAAACCAAAGAAAATGAATTATATCTTGGAGTCTACAAAAGACACATTATGACTTTTTTCTTTTTAATACGGATTTTCCTTTGACTAGAACAGCAGTAGCTTTGTAATATTGGCTTATTCTCCAAGTAGTAATGAATCTCTTTTTTAAAAAATCAATTATACAAGTCATACTAAACATAGGAAATTTTAAAAACTGACAATTAAGTTTATTGATAAATATGGAAATGGTGCTTGTCAACATCATACATAAGATAAATGGTAGTTTGTATTTATGGAAAGGAATTTTGTCAAATGAAACATCCTAAGAAAATTTTAGATGATTTGTAGAACTACAGAAAGTGTTTTAAAGCTCTTTAAAATATGAAGATTAAGAAATGTGTATGAGGGGGCGGCTAGGTGGCACAGTGAATAGAGCACCAGCCCTGGCGTCAGGAGTACCTGAGTTCAAATCCGGCCTCAGACACTTAACACAAAAACTAGCCATGTGACCTTGGGCAAGTCACTTAACCCCAACTGCCCTCCAAAAAAAAAAAAAGAAAAAGAAAAAAAAAGAAATGTGTATAAGAGATCAAGCAGAGTATCAGGAAGGGTAGAAAGTTACTTAATTCAGAACAAATACCCAGAAGACCTGTTGAATTTCTAACTACCTTTGTGCTCTTTGCAGCTGTATCGCAGTGACAGTGATAGTTCAACCCTGCCAAGAAAGTCCCCCTTTATCCGAAATACATTAGAACGACGTACTCTACGATATAAGCAGGTATATTTCATACAATACTCATGAGGCATCAGTTACCTTTCTCTGTTTTTGTTTTTGTTTTGTTTTAAAATTTTAGAGATAATTTCTTTTTCAGCTCCCCTTGTGCTTGTATGTGATGCTTTGGTGTATGTTCTCTGGAAGAGAGAAGATGAGTTAGGACAAGAAAATTGCTATCTTGCTTTCAAACACATGAAACATTCATTGTCTTGTGAAGGAGGCTTTTGCCTTATATTCTCCTTTGTGTGTGAAAATTTTTTTACATTTTTTCCAATTATATGTAAAAACAATTTTTAGTATTCTTTTTTAAAATTTCAACTTCCATATTTCTTTCCCTCCTTCCTTTCTCTTTCTTCTTGAGAAGGCAAGCAATTTGATATAGATTATACATGTGTAATCATGTAAAATATATTTCTATATTTTTGGCTTGTATTCTGAGGCTGTACACCGAGAAGAGTGAGTTGATGGTAAAGGGAGGCTTGTGAGTTTTCTACGAGGAAGAACTTCCTACCAATTAAGGCTTCTTAGAAAATGGAATAGACTGGGTTTTGGGGGTTTTTTTGTTTTTGTTTTGAAAGCGTAAGGTCATAGATTTAAAGCTTGGAGGGACTTTAGAAGTCATCTAATCCAATTTACTTATTTTATAAATGAGGAAACTGAGACCAGGAGAGATTTATTGATTTGTCCAAACAACACAGGTTTAAATTAGGGTTCCTGACTGCAGTTCAAGTGCCTTTGTCATTGTCTTTTTTTCAGTGTCATTTATATTACTTTCTTTGCATCTGTATTTTCCGTTTTGTGAGATTCAGCATGTCAGACATTCATGGTACACAGATATTTTAAATTTTAATTGTTTTTTGCTACGTTCTTCAAGCATCATAGCTTATAGTAACATCATTTTATTTCTTCGAATGTTCTCAGTTTTGTCTCTGGTAATGTTGCCACTATTTCTGTTTCAAATGTTTGCAAAGAGTTAAAATAAGGAGCTAACTGTAGAAATTTGTTTTACTGGACTAATTGCTGGGTGGAGGCGAGAGATGGAAGAATTTTGTCAATTGAAAAAAAAACTTAGAGAGTTTACTGCTCATTTTCCTCTGGTAGAATGTAAACTTCCCAAAGATAGAAACTGTTCTGTCCTAATCTCTTTATCTCCAACACTATGATTCTGTTATAATATTATCAAATGTTTGTATTTCTAAATAAAATGGTATGCCCTTGTAAGGTTTCTAATGTAGTCTCATCTGCTCCAGTATCTTAAGAAGTCATACCTATATCAGATAATGAATGAATGAATGAATCATCCAACAAACTAAGACACTAAACTCTTCTAAAATTTTTATTTATTTATTTTTTATTTAATTATTTATTTCATTTAGGCAGCTGTAGCTGTCATATTGCCATGCACCTTATTGGCTTTGATACATGGATTAAATTTATGTCAGGAGCTAAAATCCTCTTTTTCTCCAAGTCAGCCATAATGTTTATGAAGAGGTTACCCTGTTATTTATAATATCTAAATTACATACACAATGCTCTTTGCCTTTGTCTTTTCTGAACAGATTATGTTGGTTTATTCACATGACAGACTTAAATATCTATTTTTTGATGTAAGCATACTTAAGTTTTAAAAATTATTGGTATCTTTTGTTTTTACATCACTTTCATTTTCCAACATATCCTTCCTCTTATCTCCTAAAGGGCCATTCCAAAGAACATTAGAAGTGAGAGAAAGAAAAGGGGATAGCAAAATAAAATAAGCTGACCAAGCCCAACAATATATGTAGTATTTAGTGTAATTGTCCCCCACTTCTGGAAAGGAGAGAGATTAGTACATTCATTTAATGAAAAATAAAACCAATCCCACTTATATTCTTATTTAAATAAATAGATTTTTTTAATCTGAAAAAAATAAAAAACCAGTTATTGAATCATTAAGTAGATCATAGTGCTAATTAATCATAATAAAAATTTCTTTTTAATGAATTTAAAGATATTTAGTCTTTAAAGTTAAGAACTTAATTACCCATTGCTTAGAATAAACTTCTTGGAGCTTGACGTAACCTGAGAGGTCACCCAGTCAGAGCTTCACATGTTATAGGTGAAGGGACTGAGACTCATGGAAGTGCTGAGGTGCATAGAGTATGGCTTAGGTGGGACAAGAGCCTTGATCTCCTTTCTTCAGGTCACAGTTCCATGGGCTCTACCTTGCTATCACCTCAGTTGTTTTAGACTTTTTTTTTTTATTTTTGGAGGGAGGAAGGCAGAGTATTTGGGGTTAAGTGACTTGCCCAAGGTCACAGGACTAGTTAAGTGTTAGGTGTCTGAAGTAGGATTTGAACAGAAGTCTTCCTGACTCCAAGGTCGGTGCTCTATTCACTGCACCACCTAGTCGCTCCTGTTTTAGACTTTTAATGTCTCCACATCCCTATGTAGCCTAGTCCCTTGTGTGTATTAGGCACTTATTAAGATGTCCAAAGTTTCACACAGCTTTCACTTAATATCCACTAAATTGGCAAAAATGATCAGAGATAGAAATGGCTGGAGAGGATTTGGGAAAAGAAAGAGGGGCATGAATATACTATTGGAAGTGCTCTGAATTGGGAGAGGAAGAAAAGGGAATAAATGTTTATACGGAACCTACTATGTGTGTGCTACATGTTTTACAAATATGATCTCATTTGTACCTCACAAGACCTCTTTGAGGTAGTCACTATTATTATCCCATTTTACAGTCGAGGAAACTGAGGTAAACAACACAGATCACTTGCCCAGGGTCATACAGCTATCAGATTTGAACTCAGGTCTTCCTGACATCAGGCCTAGCACTCTATCTACTATGCCTCCTAGCTGTTTTGGAAAATGTTTTGGAATGTTTTGGAGAAAAGATGGAATTATGTGGGAAAATACCCTAAAATTCTAATGCCATTTGACACTCAGCATTACCACTGCTGTGCATATAGCCTAAGGAAATCAAAGAGAAAAGGAAAGGTCCTGTATGGGCAGCTATACGGCACCATGTTGGGACTGGAGTCAGGAAGACTCATCTTCATGAGATCAAATATGACCTGAGACACTTATGAGCTGTGTGACCTTGGGCAAGTAACTAAACCCTGTTTGTCTCAGTTTCCTCATCTATAAAATAAGCAGAAACAGCAAATGGTGAACCAACCCAGTATCTTTGCCAATAAATGGGGTTACAAAGTCAGACATGACTGACCAGTCCCTTATAAATCAAAATATTTATAGCAGTACTTTTTTGTAGCAAAAACAAAACAACAAAAAACTGGAAACAAAAATGGGTGCCCGTTAATTGGGGAATGCCTGGAGAAACTGTGGTATATCACTATAATGGAATATAATTCTACTATACAGAATTATGAATAGAAGGAATTCAGAGTAAGAAAAGAAAATTTGCATGAACTTGGTTAGCACAAAGAATGAAGAAGCAAGAGAATACACAAAATGACCATAATAATGTTAAGGAAAACATTTCTTATCAGTCAGAATTTAGGTTAAATAATGACTAGTCTTATTTCCAGACAACTGGAACAGACAGCAACCTGTCTCTCTCTTCTCAGTCAAAGTGGTAAACATGCATATACTATCAGAAACAATTGATAAGTCGGTTTGTTTTGCTCTTTCTGTTACAGAGAGATGGGGGTGCTATTGGAAAATGTTAGTGATTAAAGAACATTCTCACACATTCCTTTGAAGCATCAATAAAATATTAAAAATATTACATAGAATGGTGATTGGGAAGAACCAACCTGGCCTCACCTATTACCTTCAGGATCAAATAAAAAAATCTACTGTATGACTTGTGAAGGTCTTTATAGCCTGGAACCCTCCTACTCTACCACATACTGTTTGATCCAGTGACATTGGCCTCCTGGCTCTTCCTCACATGAGACATTCCCATTTCCCAACTCTTTTCATTTTCATTGGCCTTTCCTCATAGCTGGAATATTCTTTCTTCTCATCTCTGCCTTCTGAATTCTCTGGCATCCTTCAAACCTTGACTAAAATCCTACCTTCTGAAAGAATTCTTACCTTCTTTCTCCTTAATGCTAGTTCCTTCTCTCTGATGTTATTTCCAATTTATCCTACATATATCCTGCTTGTACACAGTTGTTTTCATGTCGTCTGTCTCATTAGCTTATGAAATCCATAAGTGCATAAACTCTTTATATCAGCATCTAATACACAAGCACTTAATAAGTGTTTATTGATTTGTTGACAAGGTTACTCTACTGGCAAATTCTGTGGATATATAGTTTACTTAAATTTGGAGAAAGACATCTGACAAAGGTTTAAAAAAAAAGAAACAACAATGTGCATAGAAAGATTAAGTACCTTTATATTTTATAGCCCAGTTAATTTCCTTACCATAACCATGAATAATTATGTTAAAACATTCCCAGTGGTTAAGTCAGAACTCCAATTCTTCTCTTACCTTGAATCTATTTTGATTTATCATAATCATTTTTTAGACTTGTAGGTCTTCTTTGGCTGAGCTTATGGCACGGACATCCTTAGACCTGGAGCTGGACCTCCAGGCATCACGAACTAGACAAAGACAGCTGAATGAGGAGATATGTGCTTTAAGAGAACTGAGGCAACGTTTGGAAGATGCCCAGCTCCGAGGGCAAACTGACCTTCCCAACTGGGTTCTTCGAGATGAACGATTCCGAAATTTGCTGAAGGAAGCAGAGAGGCAGGTAAGATACTATGCACGTGTTCTAACTGCACATTTCCAATTTACTTCTATCTTTGTCCTAAAATAAGAAACTTGAAATTAATACCATAAAATTTGTGCTTTAAGCATTGTATTTCCAAAATAAATAACTACCTGTATATGAAAATACATATTAAAAATTCATAAGGAATTTGCTGAGTCCAGTTTTCTTCCTCCTAGTGGAAGGATGGGGAAGAGGAGTACTCTTTTGTTTATGTGGGAAAGAGAAAGTTAGGAGAATGCCTTTTTCTCATATATGAGTGCAGAAGGTTCCTGAATGGAGTAGATGTCAGTATAGGGGAAGGGCTGGACAGAGCTGATGCTGGCATCACTGGGACCCTCTGGTCACGTTCATCTGAATTATAAATAGTTGGGTGTTCTGTCATGGCCAAACTGATACTGCCAGAGGGCAGCATAGATTTTTTTTTTTTGGTGGAAATATGAGAGCATTGAAAATACCTTTTCCTTTGTGTTTATGACAGTCCATAGGAGGCTTCTTCCCAGACACAAAAGGGTTGATTAGTTGCAATGTTTTTGGTTTTTTATTTAAAAAAAAATATGTTCCACTTCAGACAAGACAAACCAAACTTGAACATCATCAAGAACAGGCAGCTGAGAAAATGCTTAAGAAAGCATCCAAAGAAATATACCAGCTGCGTGGGCAAAATCAGAAGGAGCCCATTCAGGTGCAAACATTTAGGTAAGAAAATTAAAATGATGCCCACTCTTTTAATGCTGTCACTTAATTTGAATGCATTCCTCTTACAGCAGCTATATTCATAGATGTAATTTATGTATATCATTACTTCTCTTTTTTTTTTATCTCACATTCTGAAGTTCACTTTGGGCTTTAGTTGTTTCAGATGTTAAAAAAAGGTGGGGGGGCAGGGGGAAAATGGGTGGGGAGTGGGACAAGACATCAGGAGTGGGGAACAGAATCATAACTAGGAAAGAATCTCAGAGCAGCCTAGACCAACTTTTTGGGTTTTTTTTTCAACCATCTCATTTTATAGATGAGGAAACTAAAACCCAGAAAGTTTAAGTGACTTGTCTGATAAACAGGAAAGAAGGGCAGCTAGGTAGTACAGTGGACTGAGTGCTGGCCCTTAAGTCAGTATGGCCTGAGTTCAAATCCAGCCTAAGACATGTATTAGTTGTAGGATCCTGGAAAAGTCACTTATTGTCTCCCTCAAAACAAGCAAACAAAAAAACACACAGGAAGTAGTAGAAGTAGGATTTAAATGAGAGTCCTCTTTATCCAGATTTATTGCCCTATCTACTGATTTGCAGTTTTTGGTGGTGGTTATGTGGTATCTTCTATCTCGTATTTCTTGTTCATTCATTTTTCAGTTGTGGCTGACTCTTTGTGACCCCATTTGGGTTGGTTTTTTGGTTTTGGGGGTTTTTTTTGGCAAGGATACCAGAGTGGTCCACCATTTCCTTCTCCAGTTCATTTTACAGATGAAACTGAGGCAAACGTGGTTAAATGACTTGTCCAGGTTTAACACAGCTAGTAAGTGTCTCAGGCCAGGTTTGAACTGGAAAAAAAAAATGATTTTTTCCGACTCTAGACTCAGTAATCCATCCAGTATGCCTGCTAGCTGCCCATATCTCATATAAAGTCGGCCATGGATCGAGCCTAGACCTGTGATTTTATTGTTGTACTAGGGAACTTCAAGGTGAGAAAACTACCTCTGCCAAGGCAGTTTAGCACCTTTATGATTTATCATTTTAACAGCTAGAGTGTAAGTCATTTGCCCCAGGTTATAAGAAATCTGGTAAACAGACACAGCCTCATAGCTGACTGTAGGTTTAATTTTAAAAGGATATTCAAATACTTTTCTATGAACTGTTCCTCATTTTTGATGAAAGTCTGCTAGGACAGGGCTGCCTTACCCCATGTCAGTCCCTCAGTTAATATTATTAAATGCTTACTATGTGGCAGGCATATTTCATTTTGTCATATCTGCCATCTATAATGAAGCAATTTAATATTTTTGATCATCTTTTATTATTCATCATTTCCTTCACTGACAGGGAGAAGATAGCATTTTTTACAAGACCAAGGATTAACATACCTCCTCTGCCAGCTGATGACGTATGATGTGTTATGTTGTAAACATGAAGTATTTATCTGTTTTATTTTCATGAAGTTATTAGACTAGCTAAATTTATCTTAAAAACATTTGTGCAAAGCTATTAATATACACATTTTGTAAAAAACCAAAAACATATATAAATATATATACATATATATTTTATAATAATGACTACAGCAAGGCTTGGTTTTTCCTTGCTATGAACTTGACATCTCTGAAGACAGCTTATTTTATAAAAGATCAGTTATCCTGTTAAGAGTGTACAGTTTTTAATGCTGTTTTATTTTACTTAAAGGCTGGAAGACAGAAACAAAGTGAGTTCAGGCAAATTCACTGTATTGTAATTTATTTATAGTACTTTTTTTCCTTGAAGGAAAATACTGACTTTAAGATGTATTTTAAGACTGAAATTTTGTTCTTCAGTGTTTGTCATACAGTAGAATGGAACTATTGGATTGGTTTTGTTTCTGATACCTAAAAATGAAAATACTGTGTTCTGAATTTGTCACTTTTATCAGCTTCTAATATTTGTATCTTATGTGTATTGTATTCTTTAGCACCGTTTTTGTTATATGAAAACATTATAGCCTGCAATGTTTTTAACATTGATTAAAATACCATTTATGCATTGCAGAACTTAATGTCATAATCTTACTGTGCACTAATAGGTTTGCATTTCTCTTTTGTCTAATGTATCTTTATGTATTATGTGATCTGAAGCCAGGTATACAAAGTCTCCATTATCTGAGTATGTCAGATAGGCTGCCCACCGTGCTCACATTCATTAGTAATGACCAACTCGCCACTTAGCTAAGATGATCCAGTGATGATATATGAGGGATAAAGTGATAGGTGAACAGGAAATCGCCATTCTAATGTAACCACTGAAGAATATAAGGATTCAGACAAGTTAGAGGTAATAGCCTCTCTAGGAAATGTGTCTCTAGGAAAGTGAGCAACCATATTTTTTGGAGGCAATAAATCATTTACTTCAGAGTATTTGGTGTATAGTAGAAAAATATTATCCTAAATCTAGAGACACATTGTTCCTATGACATCTTGAAAATGTCATAGATGTAGTACTTATGCAATAAAATACATGATGGTATTTTTAAAAATCTCAAACCATATTAATATGAGACACTGGCATTTATGAAGTAGGTCCTACTTCACAAAGCTTTAGAGCAAAAAAAATTGTTTTGGGTCCCACAAAATGTCACCAAGAAGTCTTTTTTTCTTCTATTTCTTTCCTCATCCCCTTGATATTTCCCTAACCAATGAGGCTTTATCCCTTCCAGTCCCTACTAGTCTTTCTTATCTCATCAATTTCTGGACTCCCACCCTGCATACCCAACCTTCCTATCATTTTACATAGATTAAGAGTGGGGTTTGCAAGATTATTAAACAGAAACCAAAATAGTCTGTTTAATGGTGGTAAGACTTTAATATTTATGTTTCTTGTAATCTCTGTATTTGTTATGTGTCTTCTGGCTTTGGTTTTGCTTTGTTGATATATTTATGCATGTTCACACACATACATACACACACGTATTCACCAGCTCACAAAACATTAATACTGATCAGAATTTCTGGTCCACAGATAAAAGTATTTTCCACATTTCTGTGCAAATGAAAGCCAACAACAGTTTCTTGTACCAGATGTTGCATGTTGCTATGCTGCCAAAACATTTGTTTGGTTAGCAGAAGATTTATAGATGGGAGTAGTTAACAAATTCTCCTTTCCCATAGTATCATATCTGCAGAAATGGAAAGTCGAGCGTGGTGCTTTTCTGCGTACCTGAAAACAATATCATTTGTCTCCCTATGGGGGTTTGTGATGGCCTCAGCTGCCAAGTAACTAGCCATGTTGTAAAACTGGTATGCTGGTTTACCAATTACAGAATCGGTATTTTCCAGATAGCTCCTTTCAGTGCCCCAATTTAAGCAGAAACTCACCTTTCCAGAGTGGGAACCTTTCCCTGCCCTCCAATTCAGTGATGCAAAATATTTTTTTAAATGCAGCTAGTTCCATCACTCGCTCAGTTTATTTTGTACTTCCTACCTCTCCTTTGTTCTGCTTTCCTCTACCTTCTCTGTTTTGTTGTTTCTGCAACTGAGTGGGACCATAACAAGGAGAGGAGATTTAGTTCAGTGAAAAACAGGGATGTGAGAAAGGAATGGGTCAGATCCTGTGTGTCAGTCAGTGGCGGGAGTTAACTGAATTGGAGAGCCACCTTCCCTTCTGTTGTAGCATGTCTCTGACTATCCTAGCTCAAAAAAAAATTTAAAAAGCCTAGAGCTGAAACCTTCAAGGTGATGGCAGCAGAATCCCTGAAACAAGACAGAAGGTAGCCATGAGTTTTTCAGAACTTACACACATGATTTCTCAGTTGCTAACATAGTGAAACTTGCCGTCCCATACCTCACACTCAGTAAGTGGAATGGATAGTCACTAAGAATCTCCCAGATAATGAATACTCAGCCTGAAAATAGAATCCTAAAGTCTTAAGCTATTGTTTTCACTAGTTTTCCTTTTGCCCAAACACTGTTACCTAGCAAAAAATATTTGCGCTGATTTGACTGTGACTCTAGGCAGAAAGTGATTAAGTGTAGTAGTGTCAGTATTAATACTTCTATTTGGGAAACACCCAGGATATGTCAAACCAAGACAAAGAAAGATAACAAGTCACTTTATTCGGTGTATTGGTGTATTGCAACAAAACATCTCAAGCAGGTGAAATGGATTTGTTTCTGTGTCTAAAATCATAGTTAACTGCCCAAGAAGCTAAACTTTGAAATGAATACTCTTCTGTCATGGTGATAATTTATAATCAGTATTCATCTCTGTTGTTTTTTTTTTGTCATGGTCCTCTATGATTCTGTCATTTGTATTCTTTGAAAGTAGTTCTTCTATAAAATAAAAATAACTTACATTAAGAACATTATGAAAAGTGTTGTCACTTAAATGGGGAAATGTAGTATGTTTGATTATATGTTACTGATGCATTTTAAGCAGGAATCAGTCCCAATACTCTATGTATACATGTATGTAAATTTCAAAACCCATTGCCACCTCTCTGCTTACTCGAAGGATCACCATGTGGGAGATGATCAAGTGGTTTTCTAAAGTGGATCACAAACTACCCTAACCAAAAGCAATTTCCATTGAAAGTTAAATTACAAAAGAAACTATTCTCATTCATTCATTCATTCAGGTAAGGGAGTGGAAGAGTGAGAATTGGACTATAGAAACAAGCTGCAGCTTTTTCCTTCCAATTAACTACAAGTCTAGAAGTAAACACCTGCCCTTTTTTGGTAGGTGGGAAGCCAGCAGCCTTTTCATTCAAAAGTGCATTAAATAGGGCCTCAGGAGAAAAAAAAAAAGCCCTTCTTGACAAATTGCTTTATTATTTTTTTTTTTAAGCCATGTAATTTGTAGTGAGCTAAAAATTCCTATGTCCACAATACTTAGAGTGCCCAGTAGTCAACCAATGTAATGGTAAACCAATGGTAGTCAACCATTTTAATGACCTGTCACTTTTCTTCTTCTCTGAGAGTGGGAGTTTTCTCCCCATTGTGTAATGATGGTTCCTTCATTATTATAAGGATTTGAAGAATGCTTTCACATGTTACATCATATTGAACCTCATAATAGTCCCGGGAGGTAAGTAGAACAAAGATATTTTATTTTTAATTTTAAGTTGTTCTTGACCAACACCAACAAAAACTAACATTTCCATATAATAGGAGCAGAAAGAGCAGGTTATATATGAAATCACAAAACTTTTATTACAGGTAAAATGGATGGACTGAGAAAATGACAGCAGAAGACCAATCAAGAAATTTAAGGAGTGTCCTTATTAGCTGGCCAGCAACTGCTTCATGGGAGTTTCCAGAGGAGGCAGCCTCAAGCACAGGGAGCAGTGAGCTTGTATGCAAAAAGTAACACAGTGCAAGTAACATAGTAAACAGTTCTCGTGTGCTTCAGGGATGCTCAAGCAGTTTTGTGTGGAGGGTTGGGGATCAACCAAATGTCCTGGGGGCAGGTGTGACCTTTTCTGAGAAGGCATCACACAGGCACTCTGTATTTTACAGAAGAGGAAACTTAAATCCTTCGTCGAAGGTCACACCTCTTTAAAGGGTTAGAGCTCCTTGATTCTAAGTGCACCTTCCACTATTCCATTACTACCTTTATGTAGAGTCGACCCTCAGGGAGGCTGTCATGGCCAAAACTGGGGACTAAATTTCACTAGGCAAAAGGTAGATGTTTGTGAAGACTGGTTTCTACAGACAGGAAATAGAGAGGGGCTGGAAAGCCCACAGGGGAAATAAACCACAAATTTCTTATGTCCTTTGTAATTATAAGGGAAGGTCCATGATTCCACGGGACCCCCAATACTTTGGATGCAACAGGCTTTTGTTAACACAAATATACAACCAGAGATTGTTTTCCCAGTGACATATAGAATCTGGAAAGCAAATACAATTTAGGTTCACCTCCCTTGTGAATAAGCTATTAAAAATGTGTGCTTTGAAACCCAGTTAGACAACAACAAAATTTTTAAATCTAGCCTCTTACACTTACTGTCTATGTGACCCTAGGGAAGTCATTTAAATCTGTTTGCCTCCATTTCCTTATCCATAAAATGAACCAGAGAAGGAAATGGCAAACCATCCCAGTACCTTTGCCAAAAAAACTTCAAATGGAGACATGAATAGTCAGAGTCAGACAGAACAGAAAAATGACTGAACAATAAGAAGACAGGTTCTTCACCCTTTTCACACGGAACCTCTTTCCTTTGAGTGCCATGGTTAGAGACTAGGGAAAAGGTTGTAAATGGCCATCTTCCCCTCTCCACCTGCAGTGAGGTTAGTGCATTTGTAGATTTGGGATGATTCCTTTGTTGGGCATGCTTCACCCCAGGAATCCCTGCAAGCCATGAAACCATCATGAATAGCTTAAATTTTTTCTTTGTTTTTAGAGTTGTTAAATTTAATACAAATAGCTCCCTCACTGCCCTACTTATCTGACTCCTTTTAAACTTCCTTTGGCGCTTTTTGTGTATTTTTAAATATTAAATTGACACTTTTTTATTTTGATATCACTATCACTTCCCCCATAAATCTCCTCTCCCATACACCAGTACATACAACTCCTCTTCTTCCTTTCCGGAAAAATAATTAAGAAGATGACAAAGATAAAAAGGAAGAGTTGGTAAGGCTATAACTTGGCTAGGAAACAAAGTCGATAGCATACTGCAATTGGAATCAGGTTAGCCTGAGTCCCAGTCTTGCCTTAGATTGTATGAGGCAGTCACTGGCAAGCCACTTAATAGCTGTTAGCCTCAGTTTCCTCATCTGTAAAATGGTGTTAATAGTAGCATCTAGATATCAGGCTTGATGTGAAGGTCAAATATAAACACAGGTGTATCTTTGTACACTTTAAAAAGTGCTACACAAATGTTTGCTGTTCTAAACCATATTTTGGTGATGACTAACAATTTTCCAAGGTTTTCACAAGCATACCCAACAAAGAAGCTTCCACTCTTGCTGGTTTTTTACATGTAATTTTTATTTTAGTTTTCTAAATTGCATGCATTTTTTAACATTTAAAAAAAAATTGAGTTCCATATTCTCTGCCTCTCTTTCCCACTCCTTAAGAAAGCAAGCAATTTAATAAGGATTATACATTTGCAGTTGATAGAACCCTAGCCCTGATATCCCAGCTTCCTCATATGGCCCACAAGAATAGTAGGCAGGTCCTGATATAAACCATACCATCTGGTTTTAGACATACCACAAGAGGCAGCCAATCAAAAAGCAGCACCAACAGTATGCTGATCAGGATACTGGCCACTGAATTACAGAAGGAATTTTTCCCCAAATGGACAACTGTACAGTAATAGCAAAAACTGCCCTTTAGGTGAACTTATGATGTAGAGAAACTTATTATATTGTTATCTTGTATTACTGTCCCCCCAGTGGGCTTTTCTGTATGCATTCTGGATAAGCACATGCACAGTGCCACAAAGGCTAGGACTCCTCCCCATATTTGCAAACCCCTCCTGTATTTTAAAATTTATATATTCTATTATGCTAATAGTATAATTTGCTCTATTAAAATCCCTGTCTTGCCTTGCTACACTGCTAGTTCCTTAAGGAGTCTAGACTGCTGAGAGCGTAATCTTCACACCAGCCCTGCAACACATCTTGCTACTCCAATACAGTACGGCAAAACATGCCCATATTAGCCATATTGCGAAAGAAAATGCAGATCCTAAAAAATCCCCCCCAAAAATTATTTTGCTTCAATCAATTTATAAGTTATTTCTCTGAAGATGGATAAGATTTTTCATTAAAAGTCTTTCAGAATTGTCGTAGATCATTTAATTTGCTAAGAATAGCTAAATCATCTGTAATTGATGTAATCATTGTACAATATTGCTGTTACTACATATTGTTCGCCTGGTCCTGCTTACTTCACTTTGCATCAGTTCATGTAAGTCTTCCCAAGGTTTTCTGAGAGCATCCTGCATTCTTGTAGCACAATAATCTGTCACATTTATATACCACAACTTGTTCAGCCATTCTTCAATTGATAGGCGTCCCCTCTATTTCCAATTCTTTGGTACCGCGAAATGAACTGCCATAAATATTTTTGTACATATAGGCCCTTTTCCTTTTTCTTTGATCTCTTTGGGGTACAGACCTAGTACTGGTATTGCTGGGTCAAATAGGTATACAGAGTTTGCTAACCTTTTGGGTGTAGTTCTCTAGAATGGTTGGATCAGTTTACAACTCCACCAACAGCACATTAATGTCTCTGTTTTTCCACATCCCCATCTACATTTCTCATTTTTCTTTTCTGTCATATTAATCAATTGGATAGGTATGAGGTAGTACTTCAGAACTATCTTAATTTCATTTCAGTAATGATTTAGAAGCTTCCAGTATTTTTTTGCACTATTGCTAAAGTGTTGTGGGAGAAATATTTCTCAGTGTATGGAATCCTTCTTAGGGCCTGCTGCAACCAAAGCAGATCCTTAAAACACTTTCCTGAAGATGTTAACTTTGGCTGGCGTCAAAGAGTCTACAGTGTCACCGTGCTACCTTCAAGGGGAGCCACAGTTGTATGAGTGTTTCAATCAAACATTGCATGATAGGGACAATGAAGCCAAAAGAAAATCTCAGTTAATCAGCATGTGGCATATACATACATATATACATCTACATCAGGAATGATGCCACAGGCTTACACAATACTGTTGATGTTTAGGCAAGAACTTCTGGGTAACTCAGTGGATAGAACCCTAAGCTTAGAGTCAGGAAGAACTGAGTCCGTGTCTAATCTCAGACACTAGCTACGTGACTTCTGACCAGTCACTGTAACCTCTGCTTGCCTCAGTTTCCTCAAGTGTAAAATAAAGATAACAATAGCACCTCTCAGGGATGTTGTGAGGATCAACTGAGATATTTCTCAAGTGCTTAGCATAGAACCTAGCACAAATTAGGCCCCATGTAAATGCTCGTTCCTCCCTCCTTCACTATCCCTTTGATTTTAACAAGAGTCACACTTAATTAACTATTGACTTGTTCTTTGGAAAGATTGCAGACACTCACAACTAGCACATCTTGGAAAAGAGAGAAGCAGAAACTCAGCTACAATGTCAATTTAGAAGAACTCTGATAGAAATCAAATGATGACCTAATGCCTTCATCAAGACCTTAAATGGGACACCCACTTTTGCTGAAAAATGTTTGCCTCCATAGTACACACTAGTTAAGTTGGAAAGCTACGCTATGCTTACTTGTGGAAGTACTGGGCATTTGTCCATCTGCATATAAAATAGCCCTGGTGGGGACTATGAACCGGAGAACCTTTTGCCTTTCTTCACATCTCTAATGCTTAGCACATCAACTGGCACATAGTAGGTGTTTTGTGTTTATTAACTGACTGGCTGGGGAGACAAATGACCACAACCTCTTATTACCAATAAGTAGCTAGCGGCAGCTAGATGGTACAGTAGATAAAACACCAGGCCTGGAGTCAGGAAGACCTAAGTTCAAATCTGACCTCACATACTTATTATCTGTGTAACCCTGGATGAGTCACTTAACCTTGCTTGCCTCAGTTTTTTCATCTGTAAAATGAGCTGGAGACAGAAATGGCAAACCATTCTAATATGTTTGCCAAGAAAACCCCAAATACTGTCACAAAGAGTCAGGACATAACTGGAAAAAAAATAACTAAACAATATCAACAAAAGCTAGTTGCACTTCCTGATATGCAGGTGGAAAGTGACAGACACTTAACTTACTCTAAGCAAAAGAGAACATAATTATACAAAGACGGTGTGCTAAACAATGGCTCAGAAATAGATGTTCCAAGGGAAGAAGACTTAAGTACATTATAACATAACCGGTTCCCATAGTGAAAGAGAACTGAATCGAAGGCACAGGCATGAGAGCAGTGGAGGAGGAGGTGCCCTGGGAGCAACCTCAACAGGCATTGGAGCTAGAGTCTGATAAAGTGGAAACCTCAGAGAGCAAGTCACAGAAATGAGAGTTACACTGCAGAAAGAAGGATGGCCACATGTATTCTAAGACAATACTTATCTAGATGGGTCCTATTTTTGCCACACTTAACAGAGAGTTAGATTCAAGGTCAGTGATTCCTTTTTCTCTCTCCTTCCTGGGAGAGGTATGGCTATTCCTGTTTCTTAAGGGTATGCTTATTTTCTTTTTTTAAGAGATTTTTTTTGCCTTTAAAGTTTGATAAATGAGCTAGTTTTTGTATTAAGTGTCTGAGGCCGGATTTTTTATCCCTCCAGCCTTCTATCACGTTACCTCCCTATTCCTTCTCTGCTGAGAACCTTATCTCCTACTTTACTGGAAAAAAAAATTGAGGCCTCATTTCACATTACTCAGTTGCTTTTTGCCACTATCATCTTCGTTCCTGTCTCACATGAAGAAATGTTCCCTCCAGCAGGCTGTTCCTTCTACATCCATCATTCTCACTTATCTTCAGTCTCTCTGTCTACTGACAGCCTCCTGTATCAGTAAGCACCCTAGCATACCCAGGATGGCTACTAGCACAGGTTCTTAGATCTGCTTTTCTAAAGGAAAGCAACTCAAAAAGGGATAGTAATCTTAATTTAATCAGTCAAACATATATCATTTACCTAGTTCATGGGAAAAAGTCAGCACCCTGAACTTCAGAAAACACAAACAAGTTATAAGCAGACAAAAATACAGACAGAGAAAATAATACAGTTCAATAGGCCAACAGACAGGGGTTCTAGCTGCCTGACCATTATATACATGGTTACCAGAGAGAAAAGCACCAACATCTGGGTTTTCAAAGTTGGAGTGTTCAACGGCTGCCCAGAGTCTCATCTGACCAAATCGCACAACTCTTACAACTCTTACCAAAGTGAGCCCCAAAGCAAAATCTCACCTTAGGATACATATATACATGCATATGTATGCATACATACACACATACGTACATACATATATACATGTATATATAGATATATATCCTTCTCCAGGGTCAGAGACCCTCGTGATCCACTTGACTACAAAGTAACTAAAGTTGTGCCTTCCTGACAAACAAGCCTCTTACCACAGGCTCCATGTGACCACATTCAGCCTATTAGGAGGCAGAGTATATTTTCAAATCAGGGAAGGTCCTCAAGTTCATTTTAGGCTTACTAAGGGGCAAGGAAGATCTTCAAATTCCTATTACCATTACACCTCCCTATTCCCTACAATTATGTCTATGTTTCCACCATCCTCAAAATACCTCCATTTGATCCATCTCTTCCCACTAATTATCATTTCTTCTTCTTCTTCTTCTTCTTCTTCTTCTTCTTCTTCTTCTTCTTCTTCTTCTCCTTCTTTTCTCTCTCTCTTTCTCTCTCTCTCTCTCTCTCTCTCTTTCTCTCTCTCTCCCTCCTCTCTTTTGTGGCTAAACTCCTTGAAAGGTTTCCTCTTCCTTTTTCTCTCACTCTTTTTTTGACTCTCTACCTTCTGGTTTCTGATTTCATTTAACTGAAATCACTGGCAAACTGGATAGAGCGCCAGACCTTGAGTCAGGAAGACTCATCGTCTTGAGTTCAAATCCAGTCTCAGATGCTTACTAGCTGTGTGACTCCTGGGCAAGTCACTTAACCCAGTTTGCCTCAGTGTCCTCATCTGTAAAATGAACTGGAGAAGGAAATGGCAAACTGCTCCATTATCTTTGTCAAGAAAGCCCCAAATGGGGTCATGAAGAGTCAGACATAATTGAAATGACAACAACAAGAACATCAAACTGTCTCCTTACTACCAATGATTTGCCATATCTGATGGCCTTTTCTCAATCCTCATCCTTCTTGACCTCTGCAGTCCTTTACACTCTCAAAAATTACCTTATTCTTGATATTCTCTTCTAAATTTTTATGACACTGCTCTCTTCCTGGTTTCCTTCATGCTTGTTTGACCTCTCTTCAGGTATCTTTGCCAGATCTCCATTCAGGTCAGACTCACCAATAGTGGGCTTCCCGCAACACTCTGGTCCTGAGCCCTCTTCTCCACCTGTACTGTCTTGCTTGGTGATGTCATCAGCTCCCATGGATTCAATTCTAGTCTATTTATCTAGCTGCAACCTTCTTGCTGACCTCTAGTCTACATCATCAGCTGCCTATTGGACATTTTCAACTGAATGTCCCATAGATAACTTCAACTCAACAAAACTAAAGCCATTATCTTTCCCCTCTCACTTCTTCGTAATATCTTTTTTACTATCTAAGGCATCACTGTCACCCTAGGTTTTATCTTCATTTCCTCACTGCCTCTCACTATGCCAGCCCCCTCCAATCTGCAGCCAAGTGTTGTATATTCTAATATACCTTGTATCTCTCCCCATCCCCACTTCTATGACACTGCAGCTGCTGTGGTCCAGGTCCTTATTCCATCACTTCAGGACTATTGACTATTGTAAAAGCTATTGTAAAAGGATTGGTATCCTTGCCTCAAGTTATTCCCCCATTTCAGTCCATTATCCACTCCTCTCTTAAATTAGTCTTCATAAAATATATATCTGAGAGAAAATATTATTTCTTTTGAATTAGGATCAAGGTTTTCCCCCTTTTCAACTTTTTAGTTCAGAAATCAGGCAGTTACTCAGATATTGAAGTGCAGGACTGATACTGAGGGGAAGAATTCAGATATGTTCAAAGGGTAAATTTAGGTGAATTGATGAATTCTGGCCCATTGTGTTTTACTCAGACAGGTCTGAGAAAATGTGACTTCTCCCTTTTCCCAGATGGGTGGTATAGATACAGATAATTCTCTTTGCACAAAACTGAGTGATGAGAGTTGGGTACCCCAGACTCTCTTATATATACCCCACCTCTTATTATAATATGAAGTCTCTCATTAATTTTAAACCAATCAGAGTTGATTTCCATCCTCAGGAACACCCATTTTTCCAAGGACATATAAGCATTGAGTGGGTTCTATAAGGACTCTGATCTGAAAGAGATGTCCAAATGACCATCCTTTTATTTTTAAAATGCTAGCATTATTAATAAATTGATCAACTGCCCAGAAACTATGTCTCTCAAGACTTTTTGCATATAACATAAGTATGTCAGTGTCATATTTGATAAACTTCAGTGGTTCCTGTAATGTCATGCACAAGCAGATTCCCAAAAGAATGCTACTGTAAACAGCTTTTAAAGTTCAGATTACACAGTAATAGTGAACACTCTGTTTATTCCATTACAAATGAAGGTTCAGTATAATATTCACAATATAATATTCACAACATTACATCTTATCATAGAAAGTCACAATATGGTGTTCATAAAAGCTTAACATTAGAATGGCCACACTGTTTTCACTACAGTGGCCACAATATTTAGAACAAGGAACAAAAGAAGAATCACCTGGTTTCCCTAAGTGGGAAACCCTTTTCACTTAATCATTCAATCAATCAATTCACAATATATCAATCTTCCACTCATGGGGCAACCATTAGCTTAATCAGTCACTATACAATAATCAAACTTCCACTCATGGGGCAACAATTAATTAGTCGCTCATCTAGCAGTTCAGCCACTAAGCTAGATTCCCTATTACTAAATATCATTAATCACTAATACAATCATTAGAAAACCACACAAACTCTCCACCCCTTGGTGTCCAGCAAACCTCAGTTTTGTCCAAAGGGAGGATTTTTCTTCATCTTGACTCTGGGTGGTCTCTCCAATTCCCTGGATCCCCTTCCATGGTCCCAGCTCCCTCCTGAATCCACAAAACAGTCACCTGGATACAGAAGCAGACAGCTGCCATGTCCTTGTCCAGTCCTCACGGCAATCCCTGGCACACACTGAAGTTCACAGGGTCCAGCACTTCTCAAACCCTTCACCACCTCTCTTGCCTGGAACTCAAGGATCAGTCAGGCCATGAATGATCAAAGTCTTATCCTAGTTATGCTTCTTGAGTCTTCCAGCAGTTCAGCTGGCTCTAGGACCTAGAAGGAATATTGGCCTTCTGGATGGCCTTCACCAGATTCTAGTCTAAGGAAAACTCCATTCAGTTCTCAGTCAGGTTCCAGATGCTGAGAGAGAAACTCTCTCTCTCTCTGTCTCTGTCTCTCTCTCTCTGTCTCTCTGTCTCTCTCTCTCTCTCTCTCTCTCTCTCTCTCTCTGTCTCTCTCTCTTTCTCTCTTTTTCTGTCTGTCTATATCTGTCTCTCCCTCTGTCTCTGTCTCTCTCTGTCTGTCTCTGTCTCTCTGTCTTTCGCTGTCTCTCTGTCTCTCTGTCTCTCTCTGTCTCTTTCTGTCTCCCTTTCTGTTTTTCTCTCCCGCTCTCAAGAAAACTCCAACTCACTTCCAGCAGCCCAGTTCCCAGATGCTATGACAATCCTGCTTCCTCCAGCCAGAAAATTCCAGTTCTGTCTCTCTGTTTCTAGAATTCTTCTTTATATACAGCACTGGCCTCCTGTTTCAGCTAATAGCCTTATTCCACATCAACAGGGGAGTTCATGCCTTCTCGACAGTGGACAGGGCTCACACCTTCCATACTTAGGCCTAAGTTACTAAGTGCTAAGTATCTGCTAAACTTGATTGCTATGACCTCCAGGATCAAATAGAAAATCATCTGTTTGACATTCAAAGTCCTTCAAAACTTGAGTTACTCCTGCATTTTTATCCTTATGCTTTATTCTTGCTGACCTTCCACTCTTCCGTTCAGAGATACTTTGCTATGCCTCTGCAACAGCAATCAGTCTAGCAGATACTTGACACTTAGTAACTTAGGGCTAAATATGGAAGGTGTGAGCCCTGTCCCCTGTTGAGAGGGTGTGAACTCCCCTGATGACTGGAAGTAGGTGATTGGCTGAGACAGGAGGCCAGTGTGTGTATATAAAGAAGAATTCCAGAGACAGAGAGACAGAATTGGAATTTTCCTGATGGAGGAAACAGGATTGTCTCAGTATCTGGGAGCTGGGCTGCTGGACTGAAGAAGTGAGTTGGAGTTTTCTTGAGAGAGAGAAGCATGACCAGGATGAGACTTTGTTTGTTTGTGGCCTGGCTGACCCTTGAGTTCCAGGCAAGAGAAATGGTGAAAGGTTTGAGATGTGCTAAAACCTGTGAACTTCAGTGTGTACCAGGGACTGCCCTGAGGACTGGACAAGGACTTGGGAGCTGTCTACCTCTGAGGACTGGACAAGAACCTGGAAGCTGTCTGCTTCTGAATCCAGGTGACTGTTTGGTGGATTCAGGTGGGAGCTGGAACCAGGGAAGGGGATCCAGGGAATCAGAGAGACCACCCTGAGTTAAGATGAAGAAAAAGCCTCCCCTTGGACAAAACTGAGGTTTGCTGGACACCAAGGGGTGGAGTTTGTGTGGTTTTCTAATGACTGTATTAGTGATTAATGATATTTAGTAATTGGGAATATAGCTTAGTGACTGATTGCTAGATTAGTGACTGATTTAAGTTAATAGTTGCCCTATGAGTAGAAGTTTGATTATTATATTGTAAATTGATTGAATGACTAAGTAAAGAGGATTTCTCCCTTAGGGAAACCAGGTGATTATGCTTCTGTTCCTTGTTCTAAATATTGTGGCCACTGTAGTGAAAACTGTGGTGATTCTAATGTTAAGCTATTATAAGCACAATATTGTGACTTTCTATGATAAGATGTAATGTTTTGAATATTACATTGTGAATATTGTACTGAACCTTGATCTGTAATGGAATAAACAGAGTGTTCACTATTACTGTGTAATATGAACCTTAAAAGCTGTTCACAGTAGCATTCTTTGGGGAATCTGCTGGTGCATGGTGTTACAGCCTCACATAAAATATTCTATCTCTGAACTTTGTATGTTTTTCTTTTTTGTCCCCTGTGAGAGGTAGCAAAAGATTAAGTTTCTGCAGAACTGCTAAAAATCACCAAGTAAAAATGCTGATAATAAATTGTGAGAAACAGTAGGGAATTGATCTTCTGTAGAATTGCTAGATGTTACTAAAGTAAGATAAAGGAAACTAGCAGACAGCAAATGTACCTGACCATTCAGAAAGCACACTGCAACCTTGGGACTCTAAGGCCAAGATAAGGATACATCTGTGCTAAGCTGGTGAAGGGTCAAAATATTGCAGGGTTATTACTGCACTTGCTTAATTAACCTCATGTATTATGTATATTATCTAACAGGTCCAGCCTAGAATTAGAGCCTCATTAGTAATAATATATGATGATGGAAAAGGTGTACACTAAAGAGAACAAAACAATCAGCCTACCTAACACCTAGTAGGTACTTCTTTTTTTTTCTGTATGAATTCTTTATTCATAAATAGCAAGATAACTAAGAAATTGGAACATCTTTTTTTTTAATTAGAGTTCAATTTATTTGTACTTTAAAAGCATGAAAGTTTAGTGAAATCCCGGCTTTTAAATTTCTCCAGTGTTTTAAAATTCATATAGTGTCGTGTCTTTAAATTCATGCAATGCTTTAAAGATTGAGTGCCCTGCTGCGTTGGTGTTACTTCTTTTTTTTTTCTTTTTTTTTTAAATTTAGTTTTTATTTGTTTTCTTGTTTACATTATTCATTTTCATTACAATTTTTGAATTACACATTTTCTCCCCGTCTTGCTCCTGCCCCAACCCCATAACAGCAATCCCACTGTAAAGCCCCTCCCCTGCTCTGCTCTCCTATTTTCTGGTAGGGCAG
>CM053600.1:27088248-27099548 GCA_028646575.1 Pseudocheirus occidentalis
TTCTGAAGGAATTATTCTCATCAGAATGCTTTTGAGATTCTTTTTCCATCTGGAAAATTTGACTTTTTAAGGCATTCCATCTCCTCATTCGCTTTCTGGGCCTCTTTTGCCATTTGAGTTAATCTATTTTTTAAAGTGTTGTTTTCTTCAGTCAGGTTGTTGACTCTCTTTTCATGATTTTCTTTCATCATTCTTATTTCTCTTCCCAGTTTTTCCTCCACTTCTCTTATTTATTTTTGAAAGTCCTTTTTCAGTTGATGTATAGCTTCTAGACATTCTTCAAGTGTCTTGGAAGCATTTGGTGTGGGAGTTCTGACTGTGTTGTCTTCCTCCTGTTCCATGCTTTGATCCTTTTTGTCCACAAAAAAGGATTCTAGAGTTCTATTGCTGTTCTTAATTTGCTTCCTTTTCCTCATGTTGGCTAGTCAATTAATTGGTTGTTTTTCTTAGCTTTGTGGAATTCTGCTTCCAGGGGGGAAAGCTTTGTTCCAAATCGCTGGGGTTTTCCCAGCTGCTGGAGCTATTAGGGGGGTGTTGCAGTTCCCCCAGCTTTGGCTTGCTGAAAGCACACCTCAGGACCACCACCCCAGACCACGATGCAGATCCAAGCCACTCAACCCAAGAGCACTTGGCCCTGACCAATCGACTGAACCCTCCTGCAGGGTCCACAGGCCCTGGGCTCTGAAGCAGCCCAGTGGGGGCAGCCGCCAGTTACAGCAGTTCCTGCCCTTCCCCCACTGCTTCCTTGCCCTGGGTGTAGATTTGCCGAACTGCTTTTCATCCCCAAAATTTAGCTTCAAAGTTTCACTTTCACTGACTGTCTCTAATCCTGGCTTGCTAGATGTGAAGATTCCTTCAGGTGCTGTAGATCTGCTCCCCAGGGGAGACTCATGCTGCGGCTTGGCTCCTCCCGACCGGCCTGGGGCCTGGCCATGGTTTCTGTTTCAGGCTGGGCTGGCCTCAGCGACCTGCTGGGGTGAGCCCCTCCTGCTGAGCTGCCTTTCTCTAATCCTTATTTTTCACACCTTGTTAGATGTGGAGTTGTTCGAGGTGCTGTAGATATTCTCTCTTGTAGACTGGCTGTGACTCTGCTTGGCTCCTCCCAACCACCCTGGGGCCTGGCTGCATTTTGGTTTCGGCTGCACTTGCCTCGGCTCCCATCGTACCTCAATGAGCCCCTCCTGCTGATCTGCCTTCAGCGAGTGATGTGTTTTCTGTATTTTTGTAAGTTTGAGAGCCCTAGAATTTGTTTAGTGTCATTATTTATGGGTATTTAGGGTGGCTCTGTGGGAGCTGCGGAACCTTGCTGCTTCTACGCCGCCATCTTGCCTCCGCCCCAGCTAATAAACATTTATCATTAAGTAGTAAACATAAAAAGTAGGACTGATACAAGACCATGTCCATCGAATTCCATCAACTAAAATGACAAGAAGAGAGTGATCATAATAACTGTCTTTTAAATATTGCTTTAGGGTTTCTGAAACATTTTATGTAAACTAACTAATCCACATTTATTAGGCACCTTTTATGCTATGCACTGTCATTTATTCCTCACAAGGACAAGAGCTACTGACATTATTATCTTCATTTAATGAATGAGGAAATTGAGGTTCGAAGGCACTAAATGATTCACCCACTCCCATGTTGCTAGCAAATCTAGGAACTAGGAATGAAATCCAACTATTTCCTGATTCCAAGCTCTTTACAAGAGAAATGTTGAATACATGGTTTGTTGGCTACACATGACCTACAACACCTTCAATAGCTGGAACTAGATAAAAATGCAATTGGGAAATGTTTAACAAAATAAAAATACAACAAAACATAAATAATGTTAATATGTGGTTTTCTAAACTAATAAGGGAGTTAAGTGGCTCTATTTCTGAATTCCACAACACTTCCCTGAGGTACTTTCCTGCCTGTTCTTTCTAGTATTAAGGAAGTAAAACCAATGTAAATTAGAGGCTGAAGGATGGATTGGAATTAAATAGGCACAGTAATCCTGGAAGAATATCCCCATAGAGCAATTGTTCTCAACCTTCCTAATGCTGTGACCCTTTAATACTGGTATGTGGGTGTATCTGCTTGGAGACTGACAGAGGAGCAGTGTCTCATTTCCTAAGACCATCAGAAATATGTGTTTTCCAATGGTCTTAGGTGACCCCATTCGATCCCCAGAGGGTTGTTACCCACAGGTTGAGAACCACTGCTGTAGAGAAACCAGGAATAAAGGTGTGAAAATGAGAATGTGTGAAGACATGTTCTGGAAATGAAGATACTGACCTGACTGGGGCAGAGGTAGATGAAGTGGAATGGCTAGGTGAAGAGTCAAATTACAGTGAACTTTGAATATCTTGAATGCCAGACTGAGGAGTCTGGATTTTATACTATGAGTGATGAATGGTCTCTGGAAATTCTTGACATGATAAAGGTAATTTTAAAAAAATTATACTTTATTCACTTTAACATTCATTTTGAAAAATTTTGATTTTCCACTTCTCTTCCTCCCTCCAGCTTCACTGAGAAGGCAAAGAAAATTATATCAATTTTACATGTGAAGTCATACAAAACATACTTCTTTATTAGCCAATAACTTTATTAACCATTTTCCTTATTAGCAAAAAAAGCAAGAAAAATAAAATAAGTGAAAAAAGTGTGTTCAAATCTGGACTCAAAGTTTATCAGTTTTCTTTCTGGATAAATAGCATTTTTCTTGGTGAATCCTTTGAAATTGTCTCAGATCATTGTATTGATCAGAATAGATAAGTCTTTCATAGTTGATTATCAGTAAAATATTGCTATTACTATATACAATGTTCTCCCAGTTCTGCTCACTTTACTTTGCATCAGTTCGTGTGAGTCTTCCCAGGTTTTTTGAAATCATCCTGTTCATTCCTTATAGCATAATAGTATTCTATCACAATCATATAGCGCTACTTGTTTAATTATTCCCCAGTTGATGAGTATCCCCTCAATTTCTAATTCTTTATCACCACAAAAAGAGCTCCTATAAATATTTTTGTATATACAAATCTATAATACTATATATAACATAAAATATATAAAATCAATTATATATGTATGTGTGTGTATATGTGTGTATGTGTGTATACACACATACACACATATATACCTTTTTCTTTGATCTCTTTGGGGTTCGGACCTAGTACTGGTATTGCTGGATTAAAGCGTATGCAATTTGATGGTCCTCTGGGTATAGTTCCAAACGGCTTTCCAGATTGATCGGACCAGTTTACAACTCCATTAACAATGCATTAGTGTTCCTATTTTTCCAGTCCCCTCTAGCTTTTGACAGTTTCCTTTTCTGTGGTGCTAGCTAATCTGATAAATGTGAGGTGGTACCTCACAGGTGCTGGTTTAAGAAAATTAGGTTTGGGCAGTTAGGTGGTGCAGTGAATAGAGCACAGGCTCTGGAGTCAGGAGAAATTGAGTTCAATTTCGGCCTCAGTCACTTAACACAAATTTAGCCGTGTGACCTTGGGCAAGTTAACTTAACCCCAGTTGCCCTACTTTCCCCCTCCAAAAAAAAGGAAAAAAAAGAAAAAGAAAATTAACTCTACAGTAGAATTTATTAGAGGGTCAAGAGAATGGAGGCAAGGAGACTAGGAGGTTGTTGAAGTTGGCCTGCCAAATTAAGGCAGAGAAGTAACAAGACCTGGAGAAAAGAGAAAATACAAGAGAGAGGACATCAGAGAGAGGGGCTTGGAAGGCACTGAGGTGTGTGCTGGGGTGTTAAATTGCTCTACCACCCATCTGGGCCATGAATAAATTATTGTCTATCATCCTCCCAGGGAACTGCTTTTCAACAGCTTTTTGGGGGAGTAGGAAGCAGTCTGTCAGTTTTCCCTCCCTTCATAATTCAAAGTTTATTTTTTAAATAAAAGCTTATTTCAAAGAAATTTTTTTACTGGGACTGGGATGGTCATTCTCTTACATACCTCTTGGCTTGACAGGCCCATTTAATATTTTAATAGAGAAGTACTTTACAAAGTATGAAATGCTTTAAAGAAAAATAAAAAGTATCACTATTACCTTTATACTCTTATTGTGATTGACATGTCTGTTTTTTGACAGATAAAGTTGACCTCATTCTTTAACTAATAATAATAGTGAAATTTTCAGCTACTCTCTGGCAATATGCGTAGAAATCCCCAAGGACCCCCGGGGTCTTTCTTTTTTTAACATGTCAGAAACCTTGACATAAGGATTATGCTTCAAATACACTATTTTAAAGAAAATGTATAATGACTGGATTTTAAAAATTCAAATAAAAGTAAATTGTTAAAATTCGAATTTCTGAATATAAACTTTTCCCAAAGCAGAGAAAACTTGTATTGATTAAAGTTTTAATCTCTACATTTTTAGAAGAACGTGAAAACAAAAATATTTGACAGGATGAAAAATAAAGTCTTTGAAGAAAGTTAAAGGAGATGGAGTGATTAAATGTAGAGGATGAAGATTTCTGAGTCACTTTTTCTGAAGAATCACCTAGTGTAAGGTGATAACCATTTGTTTTCTACCTTATTATAAGGCAAACTTAGAAGAAATAAAATTAACCAAAATAATTTAGATTGAATTAAAAAAGAGAGATTACATTGTACATGAAGATAATTCCCACATCTGTGTTCTTAGAGATGGAGGGAAAAGAAGTACTTCCTCCAGTAGTGAAGGTCACAAGCTGTTCACTTCTCTTGTGGAATTCTTACCCATTTTTTTCTATGTTGCACTGTTTTGTTTTAATTTTCTTTTTCAGGTATAGCAAAGATTTTTGTTTCTGCCACCACAAAAGAAATGTTTAAAACACAAAAGACTTAAATTATACTTTATAGATACTTAAAAAAGAAAACAATAGCACATCACAGCTCTAATACTCTTTCCAAAGACAGATTTTTTTTGGGTACCAAACAGATACTTCACTTTCAGCTTTGACTGGCTCTGTTTGCTCATCTCGCAAGTATGGGGCTCCTCGTCTTATTTCTTCCAGCTCAGCATCCTTCTGGAAGTTTTTTTCTGGCAGGGGATCTTTTTTTCCCCCCAGAATGGGACTAGTTGTAATGAGAACTTGATGATGGACAACCAACACTGACTCAAAAATCCAGGAGCTCTCATACTCAGAATATAGCCACCTAGGCTGGAAATATCCATTTTTCAGGAATCTCTTTGGTTATCTATGTTTAGAGAAAACCCAAACCATGAAAACCACATAGCAAAAGAGGCAGCTAGAGATTTGAGGTCCAGTCTCAGGTTCACATAGGTAAGTACATTTTTTTGATGGCATTCATGATTTTGAATCAAAGCCAGCATTGCTTCTTAAGTTGGAGGGAAAAGAAATCCCTCTTCCTCCATTGTTGGAAGTTCAAGGGAGAGCCACATGCCCAAAGTCACATGCTCAAAAGAAAGGGAGAGAGAGAGAGAGAGAGAGAGAGAGAGAGAGAGAGAGAGAGAGAGAGAGAGAGAGAAAGAATCCATACAATATTAAGAAATCTAAAGGAAGGTCTCTAGAAGAATTTTCAGAAGGTCATGGATAAGAGCTGCATGGTAGTAGGAGTGAATGGATTATGATCAGCATTATTGAAGGAAATACCCACAATGATGAGCTGACTGATCCACTGAAATACCAAAGAAATAAATGAAATGTATTTATTAAATAAAAGAAAGAAATTACTGGTCTCAGACACTTAACACTTAACCAGCTGTGTGACCTTTGACAAGTCACTTAATCCCAATTGCTGCCCTCCCCAAAAAAAAGCAAAAAAAGAAAGAAATGAAATGAGCTTTAAAAAAAAACTCAATAATTTTGTTCTGTGATCACAGTCATACATTTTCCCCAAAGTATTTTTTCTTTTTATTGGTTCCTTTTGTTTTCATGTCACTTTAGTCTTCCCTTAAAAACAGACCAAAAAAAGTAAAAAGCAAAAAAAAAAAAAAGTAAAAGCAAGGTTATACAACATAACTGCCTCAGAATGTGCAATACCCTGCACTCATAAGAGGGATGTGTAATTCTTGGTTTTGTTTTTGTTTTTTCAATTTTTCTCAGCTTTCAAGCTTGGTACAATACTTTAAAAACCCCAGAAACTTTGAAAAAAGAAAAGAAATAGATTCATTGCTAACAATAACTGCACTGTGTGAATGAATACTTTTTTTGTTGTTCAGTCATTTCAGTCATGTCTGACTCTTTGTGACCTCATTTGGGGTTTTCTTGGCAAAGACACTGGAGTAGTTTTGCCATTTCCTTCTCCAGATTGAAAACTACAGCTTGATTAATTTTTCCAGCTACATCTGCACCAACACTTTCATCTGTGAACATGAGCTGCAGCATTTTGTGCACAAACATGCCCTGTGTACCTCAAATTGCTTGTTGAAAATAACTTCTTATTGGCTGCAGTTTTTGTGTCCACTAGGTCAGAGAAACTGGTAGTAACAGTCACAATTCAAGAAAGAATTGATAGAACGAAAGTGAACTGCTTTCTCATAGGATTGCTTGTGTGTGAACGAGGGTCTAACTGAGCAGTGTGAAGAAAGAAGGATTACTAGCCAGCCCAGGACATGTGATGACTTGACTGTTTACCCTCCGGGGCATTCTGGGTACATTAAAGACATAATCTATATTTAACTCTGCCTCTGAAAATGCATTGGGAGGTTTTCGGTACTTCTCAGTCATGCTGGTAGTTCAAAGTTGAAGTGGATTTCCATAACATTTTCACATTATGCCCTGGGAATCATAAACCAGAAGGTAAGCTATTTAAATAACATGCAATATGATTCAGAAAAACAAACTTTAGATGACTGTAATGTAAAATGAAACAGCTTCTTTAAAATCTGGCGTTGCAAACAATTGCCAAAGCTGTGTAAACTACAAGGATTGTGGGTGTTCTGAGATTAAAAGAGCTGAAGAGAAAATGAATTGATTTGGAGAAAAAGTGAAGGATAGTTGAAAAAAGAACCAGAAAGTAAATAACAAAGAAAAGGGAACACTAATCAGCATTAGGAAAACTCCATGTTATTTCCCAAAGCTACAGCTATTTTTAATTCTTTAGGAGGGGACAAGAATTTCTTGCCTTCTCAATTGGTGGGGGAGGTGGTGGAAGGCATGAAAGAATTTGGATTTGAAAATTAATTAATAAATAATTTTTTAAAAAAAGGAATGGAGAAGAGAGAAAAATTAAACTATCATAGTTTAGAGTAAAAGTAATAAAATATCCTATAAAAATGCTAATGAAATCCTAAGGCCATGTTCTCATTTGAGCTTACATATTTTGAAAACTTTTTTTTTCTAACAACTGTATTTGAGGTGGTATAAAAATTCCATCTGTTTACAAAGTAAACTCTGCATTTCAGGAATTTATTTCAAGCTACTCCAAGTAAAACTGTGACCACAAATAGATTTTTTTCCTCATCAGTCTGAATTTGGCAAGTGAGATCTGTTGATATACATATTTTTCTGTCTTAGTAAGTTGATTCACTTAAGATTGTGATAAAACTATGACAATGTGAGTTATCTCAGTAATTACTAGAAGTTCCTTCTTAGAAAAATCACCATAGTAAAAAGTAAACATGCATACGCACATAATCTGATGCTTAATTTTAAGTTATAAATCAGATGTTATAAGTTGTGTAAATCTGTGATATCTTACGGGTGTAATTTTCATATTAAAATGATACCAAAGATTTGGTATACATGTATGCATTCATTCATTCAAGGTCTTTAATAACTTAATTTGGAGGCCATTCATGCCGGAATACTGTATTATGTCAGCATTTAAGAACATTATATATACATATATAATACTCTGTTAATTATGTCAGTATTTAAGCACATGATGTATATATGTACACAGTGGTATGAGTGATGTAAATCTATGATATATCTATATGCATGTGTGTGTACATCACAAATATGCTGTCTCCTATGTATTGGATAGGTACTGTCCTATCTGTGATTTCTCCTATATATAGGATATGTTATATATTATATCTCCTATATCTAGGACTACCAGGAACTGTCCTGTGATAGGATATAGATAGATAGATAGAGATCTGTATCCTTATATACATATATTTACATAGAAAGAGATCTCACAATTATTGTATCTCATATAAGATTTTTACCATTCATACTAACTACTGATTTGTAACTTAAAAGTAAAAAAGTATACATGGAAGTTGAAAGAAGAACTCTACTGGAATAATTAAATTAGTACTCCAACATGAATGTAGATATCAGAAATCTAAAAAGTTGAATGAATGCATGCCTACAACATCTTTGATGTCATTTTAATATGAATATGAAAACACACTGGTATATTATTTTTGCATAATTTAACACGGCTAAAAAACAATAAGACATTTCTTTTTGTTTGCTTTTTTCTGTATCCCTAGTATTTGGCACATTGCCTAGCACACAGTAAGCATTTCATAAATGCTTGTTGACCTGTGATCCCGTTAAATAATGCTTTCACTTGCTCCTCTTGAAAATCATAGTTTAATCTGAGAACTTAGTTTAGACTCAAAAGTAATTCACTTTTTTTTTTTCTTCTTTCTGTCAATTATAGCAAAGAGATATTTGCAAAACACAGAGTGATCCAGAGGGTTTCAGCCAAACAGCTGGAAGAAGGCTTGGTGTGAGATAAAAAGAAACAAACAAACAGAAAACCAAAACCAAAACAAGACGCGTCTTCTAGGGCTGCTTTTTATTGATCTGGGAGGATTTGTCCTTTGCGTTTCTAGAGAGACTCTGAGAGCCGGGCTCGGTCACGTGACTCCCGCTGCTTCCTCCCCATGACGTCACTGCGTTGGCTGCCGTAGCCCTAGAGAAAGGATGCTTTCTAGATTGGTGGGGCTAGGCTGAGCGATGTTGCATTGCAGGTAAGAGGCCGTATTTCCGGAACCTCTTTGGGTTTTGTTTTGGCTTTCATTTTTGTCCCTGTTTTCCCCTCCTGTCGTTCTTTGTTGTTGTGCACGGTTAGGAAGAGCTGGCTCTTGTCACTTTGTGCAGGGCGGGCTTTAGAAACAGAGGAAATGCAGGTGCCCTGGCTGTGTGCTGGGAGAGCAGGAGTTTCCTGGCTGGCCACCCGCAGCGGGGGCTCCGCCGAATGGAGCTGGGGGGCTGAGCAAGGCCCATTGTTCAGGTGTCCTAGTGCAAGCCCTGGCTGTGAGATATGGCGGTGGAGGCGGGGGTAGGTTTGCGCATTCATTCCCTTCCTGGAAACTCCTTTCTTAGCTGTGCAAAAGATAGGCAGGCAAGGATTATATAGCCTTTGACGCCTTGGCTCACTTCCTAATTTAAAAAAAAAAATTACACAAAGGAAAGACCATCTTCATTGAGAAATGAAAAGATTGCAATCGCAAGGACAAAAATGGGGAACAGACCCGGTCAGTTAAGTTAAAATGCAAGATTATTTCCAGGCTCTTGTTAGAGACCTTAAATAATGAGCGGTTGAACAGAATGCCATTGCTATTTTTCGTTTTTAATCAGCTTATAGTTACCCAAATTTTATCGAGGCTAAGATTTGCTGAAACATGGAAACTTCCTGTTGGTTAACCCTTTAGAGTACTTAACCACTGACACTTCATTCAGTAGTTTTTTTGGAAACCTATTTTTTCTCATTTGTATTTCCCAGGATTTTTCAGTTTAGAGGGAGTTACTTAAAAATAAAAATGTTCCACCCGGGTCAGTGTTTGTTTGTTGTTGTTGTTTTTAATGAAATAGCTGATATTTAGAACTGTTGTTTCTTAGAATGAAGTCCCCAAAGTTCCAGGAGCTTTGGGCATCCAATTGTGGGAGGAGGAAGGACAATGGCAGCATTTCTGAGAATAAACTGGTTTTTATTGGGAGGAAAAACTCAAAATTAATTAATAAAACACTAGCTCTCTTCATTTGACTGAATGGAAGGTCGGGGGTTTGCCAGAGGATAAAAGGGCTGTGACTCAGCTGCTGATGTAGGAGTAGGGGGTCAGGTGACTGTTCAGTTCTTAGCATTAACGGGGTGATGTTAAAAATACACTTTCAGAGCTTAACTTTTGCATAAAATTTCTTGCAAAATTTCTTGCCAGTTTCCTCAGTAAGGCATCTCAGACATAACTATTTGCCTGCGAAAAGTCTAATTTAGGGAAAGTCAGTATTGTTTTAAGTTGCAATATGTAATGTGTCTATGAGCTAGCAAAGCAGCCCTTCCGAAATGTCCACATTCTTAAATATTTATAAAGAGACAAATATGTCTGTGCAACCAAAATTATTTCTGACCCCATGACTGCTTGTATTTCAGCTCTGCTTTTTAGAAGGAGTAAAATTAATTTGGATTTGGAATATTTTTACTTACTTCCTAACTTGGGACTGATCTGAAAGGTTGAGGTTGTTGCTAGTCTGACTACTACCTGAGAGACAGGCTGTAAACTATGTATAGAAATCTGGATTTACATACAGATAAAATTTCACTTTGCAAAAGGATTCATCTTTAAACAGCCAGATTCTAGATTTCCTTGTGCACTTGAAATGGCTTGAACAGATTTGATTTGCACAAACATATCTTTTGAGAAATTAATCTACTATGTCAAGGGAGATAAACATGTGGATTACTGATGTTATAATATTTAACGTGTAAGGTTTACAGAGCACTTCCTTCCCAAGGGCTCTGTGAAAGAAATAGGCCAAAATTTATCATTTCTTTTTACAGAGCAGGAACCAGAGATAAAGTAAGTGAGATCACAGAACTAACAAGAGTCAGTTCCAGGATCAGAATCTAAAATCTGACACTTTGTTTTACGATATAATATTGTGCAGTATTGAAAAAATAAATTATTTTTTATTTATAATGCTTTTCTTATGGGCCCTACACACTTAAATATTATGCCATGTGGCATAATAATCTTGAAGGCAGTACTGGGGGAAGGTAGAACACATTAGTACCCTCAGTACCCTCAGAACACTAATAAACTGGAGACTTTTAATCCAAAGGGGCCTGCAGCTAGGTGTTGAAGTAGATATGAAGAGGGTGCCCAAAGAGGGTTAGGGCTGCCTGAGACCCCAAAATACCAACATGCCAGGTCCTGCTGAAAGAATTCCACTCAAGTCTTCTCAGCCAAGGAAAAAGTAAAGTAAGTCTCTACTAAGCCTAGGGCATTCTAAGGCCCTCTCACACCACATGGAGGGAAGATGGGATTCTATATACAGAAAGTTTGTGGGAGGAATCTAGGGGTGGTCCAGAGGAGGAGATTGGGGAGGGTCTTCAGGAGGAGTCAGATGAGGTCAGACTCCAGTAATGAGTGGTTAAGAGTGAGAA
>CM053600.1:27099648-27111406 GCA_028646575.1 Pseudocheirus occidentalis
CAAGGATGGGAACAGGAACATTAAGGGTGGGAAACTATTGGAACAAAGGAGGGCTAAAGACTTGGGCAGAGCCACAGCTTAAGGCTCATGACCTCAGGCAAATGTCTTCCCTGGGAAGGTTTACTTTCCCTGAGCCTGTACCTCAAATATTTAAGGAGCTCAAGGCGGGGTCCCAGAGCCTACACCTCATCAGATAGAGTGCTGGGCCTGGAGTCAGGAAGACCTGAGTTCAAATTCGGCCTCAAACACTTACTAGCTGTGACCCTGGGCAAGTCTCTTAATCCTGTTTTCCTCAGTTTCCTCATCTGTAAAATGAACTGGAGAAGGAAATGGCAAACCACTTAATTATCTCTGCCGAGGAAACGCCAAATGGGGTCATGAGGAGTTGGACACAACTGAAATGACACAACAATAACAACAACAAATGTAGTAGGTATCCCATGCCAGGATGTAGATATAGAGGGACAAAGGAGAAGACGTCTTTGCCCGCCAGGAACTATTAGGGAGAGTGTGTGTGTGTGTGTGTGTGTGTGTACATGTATATATAAAATAGGCAGCTATATATGGACCCCTATGTATATTGGTAGTTAGGTGGCTCAGTGTCCTGGTGTTAGAAGGACCTGAGTTCAAATGCAGCCATAGATCCTTAGTGACTGTGCAGTCTTGGGCAAGTCATTTAACCTGTTTACCTTAATCTGCTGGAGAAGAAAACAGCAAACCATTCCAGTGTCTTTGCCAAGAAAACCCCACTGATAGTATATTCCATAGGTCAAGAAAGGTTGAGGACAGCTGAACAGCAATATATAAAATAAATGCAGAAATACATAAAAAATTAATTTCATATGTGTGTATGTGGGAATGTACCAGAAACTGGGGGCAGTGAGGAAAGGCTTCATCTAGAAGAGGTCACTTGGGATGCTGGTGGTGACCCTAGGAATTCTAAGAGGAGAAAATGAACAGGAAGTACCTCCCAGTATGGGGAACAATCAGTGAAGAGGCATGAAGATGAGAGCAAGGAGAGAGGGCTACTTATAAGGAATAGTAAAATGGCTGGTGCTGACTGCATTGTCATGTGCATGAAGAGAAGTGATATGAGTTGTTGAGAGTGAAATGATGTTCAGAATACTCCCTGATATGGAATGTTTCCATTAAAAATAGTGTGCTCTTGGAATTATCAGGAAGAATCTTTCTAGTTCCTTTATAGTGCTAGAGGCTAGGGACTGGACCTCTGGTTTCATTCTTTTAAGGGAATGAAGAAGCTCCTTCATGTGCTTCCCTAATCATTCTGGATAAGTGAGGCATCTGAGAAAAATGCTAGTGGTGTGATATTGGGCAAATCTGACAACTCCACTGAGCCTGCTTTCCAGACTATCACAACTAAAGCCTTTAGTATATGCTAAGTATTTAGAAGCACAAAAAGACAGTTTTTATTAAACAAAATGAAATAAAACAAAAACCCAACTTTAATGAAATTAAACACAAAAAAGAGGATTTCATATATGCAGCAGAAAACAAATAGTTTCTTTATGAAACCTTGAACCACCATTTTATACCATTTGTTTTTTAAAGAAAGGCATATACTAGATTCTACACCTTAATGAAATGACTATATTTCAGAAGAACAATCAAGGCTTTGAATGCTTCTGGTTTCTATTGGGAAATTAATTGAGAGAAAGGAAGGAATCGTTTTCCCTTGACTACTTTGAGAGGGAGTGGTATCTCAAATTGGTAGACTAAAGTACTTCTCAATCCTTTTAAAAAAATATTTTTAATTTTCAATATTTACTTATAAGATTTTGAGTTCCAAATTTCCCCTCCCCGTACCTCAAGAAGGGTTCAGTCTGATAAGGGCTCTACATTCATATTTATATTAAACATATTTTCACATTAGTCATGTTGCAAAGAAGAATTATAAGCAGTAGGAAGAACCATGGCAAAGAAGAAGCAAATGAAAGAAGGAGCTGCCTCAATTCTGTTTTGCTCATAAGAGTACAGCGCCTTCTCTGATGTGGGCACACTGTACTGAGGGGTCCTGTGCCAGTGTCTCCCATGTCTCACAATCGATCCCAAAGTTCTTTAGAGAGACTTTCAGAGTGTTCTTATATTGCTTTTTCTGACCACCATGTCAACACTTGTCCTGTGTGAGTTTTCCATAATATAGTCTTGTAGGCAAACATGTTTGGCATTTATACAATGTGGCCAACCCATTGGAATTTCGCTCTCTGCAGTAGAGTTGGAATGCTTGGCAGTTCAGCTCGAGAAAGGACCTCAGTGTCTGGTACCTTATCTTTCTAGGTGATCTTCTGAATCTTCCTAACAGTTCAAATGACATGGCTTACTTTTGGCATGAAGCTGGTATGTCCAGGTTTAAATAGGAAATAATTAAAAGGGGGAAAGCACATATACATATATTCAGCACCTGGCACGTAATGGGCATTTAATAAATATTGATTGATTGATATACCCAAAGAACGCACCTTTCTCATTTTTCTCAGAAAATTTTGTCAGAAATCTGTTCCTGTGTCTTGTGTTCACCCTTTTGCTTTTTATTGTCTTCAACTTGTTTGACTAAGTAGAAAAGACCCACATATCCTTTAGTTTTAACTTCTAGAAGGATTGGTTGGATCAGTCTTTAGATCCTGGGGGGGGTGTGTGTGTGTGTGTGTGTGTGTGTGTGTGTGTGTGTGTGTGTGTGTGTGTGTAGCTGTATGTTTCTTCAGAGAGCAATTGTGTTTCTGAAGTACCTTTCGTTTCTAATAACTTAAGTGATTAAATCACATTGGCATCCTGTGTAAGTGGGCTGTTGGGCTAAGCTCTGAGTGAGTATGGATCCCACCCAGGAGGTTCTAAAATATTTTGCAGCCCAGACATTAGAAGCTACATTTCCAGCCCTGATTATTTGAGTTTGCTTCTTAACTTTGAAATATGTATATAATCAGTATTTCAAGCTTACCTTTAGTTATCACTTTTATCTCACACACTAATGAGATTTGCAGTATTGTTTGTTGGTATTGGGAAGGAATGATGGAAAAGCATTAGACCAGATGTCAGAAAGCTTGGGGCTTTGTATTTTAGATCTGTTCTTTCTTTTTTTAAATGTCTTTTTTTTTTTGGAGGGGGGAAGGCAAGGCAGTTGGGGTTAAGTGACTTGTGCAAGGTCACATTGCTAGTAAGTGTGTCAACTGTCTGAGGCTGCATTTGAACTCAGATCCTCCTGGCTCCAGGGCCAGTGCTTTATTCACTGTGCCACCTAGCTGCACCAGTTATGTTCTTTCTTAACTGTGTGATCCCTTGGACAAATCACTTTCATATCTCTGTCTCACTTTTCTCATATGCAAAATGGGGATTTGGTTGCTATTCAGTACTGTCTGACTCTTTGCTACCCTGTTCACCAACTGTCCATGAAGTTTTCTTGGCAAAGATACTGGAGTAGTTTGCTATTTCTCCAATTTTATGCAGGCAGGGGTTAAGTGACATACCCAGGGTCATATAACTAGTAAGTGTCTGAGGTCACATTTAACTCTGGTCTTTCTGACTCTATCCTCTGCCCCACCTCGCTGCCCCAAAACAGGGATAATAATACCAAACAAATGGACTTTATGGGATTGTTGTGAGGGTCAAATGAAACAAATAACAAAGTACTTTGTAAACTGGGGGGGGGGGGTGGGCCGGAAGGAGCAAGAGTTTATTAAGTGTCTATTAAGTGGCAGACACTGTGCTAAGCACTTCACAAATATTATCTCATTTAGATAATCTCTTTTGTCCTTAAATTCTAGCTATTATTTGTAATAATAAATTCTTATATAAATATAGATGCTCTGATGGAGTAGAGTTGCCCTGGGGAGTCTGCTAGCTATAGTACCTATAAAGCAGATAGGAGATGGTTCTTTCAGAAGGTACTGTGTAGGTGCTGACAGCCCTTTGCAAGAACATATAAAAATTGTCTGCCTGTTTGGTCCTTTGTGTCGTTGATTTAGTCTGTGCTTCTTCCTTTTATACATGCCATTTGAAAATCTTAGATGATCAAGTAATCAGTACTTATTCTGTGCTAGGCTTTGTGGTTGGTGATAAAGGGATAAAGGCAAAAACCTAAATAGTGAGAAGCATATATTATCTCAGGAGAGATACTTAGAGATTGATAAAAAAGGGTGTAGAAGACACTTGAGTGTAGAAATGAGTGGTGGCCACTCAGTTCTGCCTTGTGGAGATGACTTCATTGGAAGGAAAGGCACTGGCCAAGGTCCTCATTAATAGTCCTGGCACTGGGACAATAAAGATCTTTGGGAGCCATGGAAATAGCAACCAAATGTGGGTGCATAAAACTGATTTCCTAGGCACCAATGGAGTGAAGCAAGGCTGTGTGCTTGCTTCCATACTTTTTGGATGTTTTCAGCCACATTGTCAGATTCCTTCAGTGAGGATGAACATGGCATCCAGGTCAGCTACTGCATTGATGTTAAATTCTTCAACTTGAAAAGACTATAAACTAGGACCATAGTGGAGGGGAGTGATGGTGTATGATTTTCTGTTTGCATGTGACTGTGCACTCAATGCAGCTTCTGAAGTTGAGATGCAACAAAACATGGATCGATTCTCTGCTGCTTGTGCTAATTTTTACCTAACAATGAATACCAAGTAAACAGAAGCACTTCATCAGCCATCACCACGCTGTCCTTATGTGGAACCATGAGTTAGTTACAGCAAATGGAGAAGTTTTAAATACTTGGATAAGTTCACTTACCGTGGCAGTATATTTTCTAGGGATGTACACATTGATAAAGAGGTTGATACATATGTTGTCAGTGACTGGGAGGCTCTGAAGGGAAGTGTGGGAGAGAAGATCAGATTGACTACCAGACTCAAGGTCTACAGAGCCATTGTGCTGAACTCATTGTTGTATGCCTATAAAACCTGAACAGTGTACCAGCGCCTGAATTGCTTCCATTTGAATTGTCTTAGGAAGGTGCAGAAGATCACTTAGCAGGATAAGATACCAACACTGAGATCCTTACTTGAACTAACTGCCAAGAATTCAACCTGCAGAAACCACAACTCCAGTGGGCCGGCCACATTGTTCAAATGCACAACTTATTCTTGCCCAAAAGTTTTATGGAGAACTCACAGAGGGCAGTTGCTCACATGAGGGTCAGAAGATGGTCACAAGGATGCCCTCAAGGTCTCTCTTAAGAACTTTGAATTGATTGTGTGACATGGGAGACAGTGCCACAGCACCTCTCAGCATGGTGTGCCCTCATCAGAGAAGATGCTGTGCTCTATGAGCAATGTAGAATCGTAGCTCAAAAGAAATTTAGAGAATCCACCCCAAATGTTCACATGGACTATTTGTGCCCAACCTGTGGTAGAACCTTTTGAGCTAATATCGCCTGATTAGCCATAGTTGGGCACACTGTAGCTTGACTTGAAACACAATGATGCCATTTTGGTCTTCTTTGGGAACAAAGGACAACAAAAAGACAATAATCACACATACACACAGACACATGTACACACATATACGCTTATGTGTACATGAAGAGAAATAGACATATGCATGCGATAACTTTAATTGTGTTTGTCCTTCATTTTTGAAGAGGGTCATGGCGTCAGGGAAACGATAACGTGACTTGCAGTTGACTTTGATTTGAGTGAGGGAGGGCTGTGCAAGGTCATCAGCCTCACTTTCTCCTCCAGAACTGTGTGGGTCCAGTGACCAGATATTCATGAGGATGATGAGATGACTCAGCTATTATAATATTATAATAGCTATTATATCTGTGTGTTGGTATGTAGCCAGTGTGTATGTATATTCACAGATATGCACAGAAACACATATACACATGTATACTATAAAACATGTACATATATGCACATACAGACATGTATATATGCATGTAATGCTATTGCTTTAATATATATAAAATATAATGGGTATTATATATGTGTACAGAGAACCAATAACCATAGCATATGTGTATGTACACACACAGACATTCATGGAAAGAGAAACATGCATGTATATATACACACATGAATGCACACACTTATATGTGCTATTACTTTAATATTTATAATAATTATATATGTGTGTGGGTACAGAGAGCCAATAATTATAGCATATGTGTATATACATACATAGACATGCACAGTAACATACACATTTGTAAACACAGTGTACACATGTATGCACATGCATGCACCCACGTAAGCATATACATGCTATCATTTTAGTATTTTTTACAAATAACTATTACATTTATGTATGTGTGTGCACACATGCTATTACTTCAAGGTTTTTAAAATCTAGAAATATGCATTATTTCATTTAATACTCATAACAGCCCTTTGAGCATGATACTGTTATTCCCACCTGACAGATGAAGAAAACTAAGTTTAGAGAAATTGAATAACTTGGCCATGGTTATAAAGCTATCCAGTGTTGGAGGCAGGATTTGAACCCAGTTTCTTCTGATTCAAGCCCAGTTTTCTTTCTTTGA
This sequence comes from Pseudocheirus occidentalis, assembly GCA_028646575.1. NCBI lineage: Eukaryota > Metazoa > Chordata > Mammalia > Diprotodontia > Pseudocheiridae > Pseudocheirus > Pseudocheirus occidentalis. Next base: position 27,106,143 of record CM053600.1, read on the forward strand.
ATACAAGTAGTCTTTGCTCTCCCCTTCCTCCCCAGTCTCTTCTTCCCTCACACCCATCCACCAATCTTCAGTTGGATGGACTGTTCTCTGAAAATGTGTATGTAAATTGGTTGTTTGGAACTTAGAATTCATTTTCCCATTAAAAAAGAACAACAACAAAAAACCACAGCAAATGGTGTCTGTCTTCAGAGTAGTCAGTGAATACCTATTTAAGTTCTGGGGTAGCTGAATTGGAATGATAATGCCCTGAGCTTGAGTTTGGGATATTTATATTGAATCAAAGATTTAGAGCTAGAAATGAATCTTAGAGGTCATCAAAGGGGAGGCCAAACCCCTTCATTTTCTGAGTGAGGAAACTGGGGTGCAGGGAATTTAAATGATTTGCTCAGGATCACACAAGTAGGTTCTATAAGAGGTGGGATTTGACTCCAAGGTGGTGCAGTGGATACAGCATTAGGCCTGGGGTCAGGAAAACTCACCTTCCTGAGTTCAGATCTGGCTCTAGCCATTTAATAGCTGGGTGACCTTGGGCAAGTCACTTAACCCTGTTTACTTCAGTTTCCTCATCTGTAAAATGTGCTGAAGAAGGAAATGGCAAACCACTCCAGTATATTTGCCAAGAAAGCCCCAAATGGGGTCACAAAGGGATGTGACTAAAAAACCACTGATCCTCTGACTCCAAATCCAGTCTTTTCCCCACTGTACCACCTAGCCTCTCCCTGAATGTCAGGGCTCAGATTTAAACCCAGGTTTTATCCTAACAGCTCTTTCTACTAGATCCCAGAGAACCCCTGTAATACAGGAGAATGAAGGAGAGAAGGAGAAACCATTTCTTCCACTTTCATTGATAAGTGAGGTTTGTAAATTGGGGACTTTGTACATATCACTTTTAATCTAAGAAGAGCTAAAGTGAATTATAATCAGAATATCAGGGTTGGAAGGGCCCTCACAGGCCATCTAATCCATAACATACCTGAATAAGAAAACTCTACCATATCCCCAGTAATTGGGCATTCAGCTTTTGCCTGAAAACTATCAGTGAGGGGCAAACTAATACCTCTGGAGGTAGGGGTTCCCCTTTTGGATACCTGTAATTTTTAGGAGGTTTTTTTTTTTTTTCCCTGACATCAGTCCCAAATTTGCCTGTTTTCATCTTCCACCCATTGTTCTTCTGTTATCTTTGGTCAAACAGAACCTGGGTCTAGTCCCTTTTTCCACATGAAAGACCTTCATATACTTATCCAACCTGAGTATTCTTTTCTCCAAACTAAACATCCTTGGGCCTGTCAGACATCCCCTGGATATTTTCCTGCCTATTAATAGCCTTATTGAAATTGCGGTGCCCAGATCTTCCTCTGACTCCCAACATAGATAAAAGATGACTTTTTTCCCCCTGGCACTTTATTGCAAACTTTGACTCATTCTGGGTATTCCAGATTTTGGATTATTACTCTGAGTCTGCATTTGACTGTTTTGTGTTCATCATCTGGGCAATTTACTCTTCCTCCTTTTGTACATGTCATTTAAAAATCTTGTTTTCTCAATCAAGAAGGATTTATTCAATACCTGTTGTGTACCAGGATTTGTGCTAGGCATATAAAAGCAGAAATGAAACAGGAAGGAACTTACATTCTCTCAAGAAAGATACTATGTACACATATTTACATATGTAGAAAATATATGTGAGACTAGGTACAAGGCAATTTTATGGGGAGCCATTAGCAGCTGAGGGAGGGGATAAAGAAGGGCCTCAGGTAGAAGGTAGTGGTCGAGCTGAGCTTTGAAGGATTCTGAGAAACAGAGATAAAGAAGATGTGTTCCAGGCATGAGTGACAGAGATGGGAGATAGGGGGCAAAGCAGGAAGAACAGAAAGACGCCAGTTTGACTGGATCAAAGCCTACACAAAGAGTGGTAACATATATAAAGTATGTTACATAAAGTAAAAGTGGTAACAAAAGGCCTGTTAGTGAAGGCCTTTAACCTCGAAAGAGGAGAGTTTGCATTTGGTCCTGGGAGCCATAGGGAACCTTTGGTGTTTATTGAAAGAGGAGTGATGTGGTCAGACCTATGTGGTAGATGTTTTACTTTGGAACTGATCCAATATTGGAGAGCAATCTGGAACTGTCCAAAGCTAAACTGCCTATAGCTTTTGCCCCAACAATACCACTATTTGGTCTTTTTCCAAAGATGATTAGGGAAAAAGGAAAACGACCTTTATATGTTCTAAAATATTTATAGCAGCTTTCTTTGTAGTAGGGTGCCCATCAGTTGGGGAATGGCTGAACAAGTTGTGGTATGGGATTATGATAGAATATGACTGTGCTGTAAGAAACGGTGAGTTTGACCATCTTAGAAAAACATGCATAGACTTGCACTAAATAATGAAGAGCAAAATGCACAACCAAGAGAATGTTGTATACAGTAACAACAGTACTGTTTTGAGAACAACTTTGAGCAAATAAGTGATTTTGACTATTATAAACATCCAAATTAATATCTTATTGTTTGGTTATTATAAATAACAAAATTAACAAAAGACCTATGAAAGAAGGTGGTATCTGCATCCAAAGAATGAAATAATAAATGGAAATATGTATAGAAAGATTTTACATATATGTGTATACACACGTATTTGTGTCTAATGGTAGTCATCTCTAGGGTGGGGGAGGGAGAAAAAGAAAATACAGAATTTTGCATGGTACCTTTATTATGTATTTTAAAAGAATAGAAAGTTGGACATAATAGATTTGCAGTTTCATGTACAATCATCTTTTTTATTTGGGAGGTGTTGGAGGATGGATTGGAGAGAGGGGGAGTGATGAGGGAGGGACCCAATAAAGGGGTTATTGGAATAATACAGGAAAGAGGTGATGGGGGCCTCAGTTAGTGTGGTGATTGTGTGAATGGAAAGAAGGGGACAGATATGAGAGATGTGCAGGTAGAATAGATTAGATTTTGCCATGATAGGTAAGAAGGAGGAAGAAGGATGATTTCAAGGTTATGAATGTGAATAACTGGGAAAATGGTGACCTTAACAGAAATAGGGAAATTCAGAATAGAGGTAAGGTGAAGGTGGAGGAGACAGATAGTGAACTCTGTTTCAGGTGTGTTGACGATGAATTTGAGATGTCCATGGAACATATGCTTTTGCCCAATGAGTAGTCTAATGAAAGGCTACTAGGTGGCTCAGTGGTTGTCAAGAAGACAAGAAGACCCATCTTCTTGAGTTTAGATCCACTAACTGTGTGACCCTGGGCAAGTCACTTAATTCTGCCTCAGTTTCCTCATCTATAAAATCAACTGAAGCAAATGGCAAAACACTCCAGTATCTTTGTCAAGAAAACTGAAAAATGACTGAAAAAACTCAAGACGTTTGTAATGTAGGTTTGGGTTTCAGAAAAGAGAGTAGGACTAAAAATATGGAACTGGAATCATCTGAATAGAGATGGTCATTGAAGCCAATGAGGTCAACAAATGAAAGCCTAGGGATAAAGCCTTGGACAACATCTGTAGTTAGGAGCCATGATAATGATGATCCAATAAAGGCAGCTGAGAAGGATTGGCCAGAGAGGGGGAGAACCAAGAGAGTGTATGTCCCTCTATGTCACAGTAACATAGAGAAAAGAGAAGGATATATTGAAGAGAAATGAGCGGGTGTCAAAATACTGTCTAAAAGAATGAAAGTGGAGAAGAGGCTGTCAGATATGTCAATGAAAAGATTCTCTGGTAACTTTGGAAAGAACAGCTCTTGAGTGATGAGGTTAAAAACCAATTTGCAATTAGTTAGGAAATGATAAAATGAGAGAAAGTGGAGATAATGAGTATAGGTAGCTTTTTCTGAGTTTAACCGGGAAAAAGAAGATTTGGAAGAAGAATTTGGAGGACTGAGTGAGGGTTTTTTAAGGAAGGAGGAGGCGCCTCATTCAGGGGGAGCAGGGTGTTTCTGAATGTAACATTGTCCCAGTTGGTTGAGGCTTTAAAAAAAGCTTGAAACTCTTCCCTCACACTATCACCTCCCTTCTCCCCCTACCCCTATACTCTGCCAGCTCCTACTTTTTTATTAAAATGCTGTTAACATTAATTCCTATTTTGAGAACAGTGTCATCCCTACAGGCAACAATGGAATTTAGAATGGGTTTCTTAATTTTCATACTATAGCAATAACATGCTGTTGAGAGGTTCATTTAAATTCCATATAGTTTTTGTGCTGACCATTAGCAGTTTCCCATAAACTTTAACGTACTTTTTCCAAATCCTACATTTTTCTTTATTTTTAAAAGGTTAGAGCAGTAGTCCTGCAGGTAGCAGGGAATGAGCCAGTTGCTACAGAGACTGAAGATGGCTGTGGGGGTGGACGTGATGTGAGGACAGTTGGCTGGAGGATAGGGGTTCTGCCAAACAGGTGGAGATGTTGGGCTTGGTGAAGAGAAGGACCACCTCTTCATCAAAAAGTGTAAAAGAAGAGAGAATGGAAGATATTAGATGATTGATGGGCAACTATGAGTGGGATAAAGACCCCAAAGACCCTTACCCAAATAAATTCAGAGGTTTCTCCAGGCAGAAACAGAAGCTCTTTATTCTAAAAGACAAGTCTCTTGAGAGATGGACATCATCTACTCCAGTCAGTCTGGTATAGGGAGACACCCAAGAAGAGGCAAGAAAGCAGTTTTATACTCTTGTACAAACAAATCTATGAAAAACCCCAGAATTTCCAGATAAACCCCCAAGCCCCCTCCCACCAAAAATCCCCTGATGCTGGATCATTACCCCATTGGTGGGGTAACATGACCTCACAGTCTATGCAAGACCCTGGAAAGCCCCTCTTGCCCAATACAAAGACACATAGCTATGGTTATCCATATGTAGCAAAAGGGGGCTGTCACAAAAAGCCCCTTATATGAAAAAGGGAGGAGGAGTAGGGGCACACCATCTGATTTCCCTGAAATCAGGTGATTTACAGGAACATGAAACTTGGGCCTAAAGAGACCTAGGACCTACCTCAAGTGTTGACTGTCTCTTTCATTTTATGAGAATGCTTCCACCTGTCTCATTCATCCACCCTCTTTCTTTAAGTGTGAAAGCTTCTCACACCAATTCTGGCAAGCCCCCTCAACTATCTTATCTGTTTCAGGTATAAAGACGATATTAGTAGCATTCTCAGGGCAAAGAAAATGATTCCAAGCAGGGGAGAGTAGACAATTGCATGATAAAAAGTAATATATAATTATGATTAAGCTAATGCATAGAAAGAGGAGAGGGCAAA